>CM040185.1:36508240-37108240 GCA_022606455.1 Callitettix versicolor | reverse complement strand
CCTGAGAGACCTTAAGTTTAACAAGCTTTGAGTTATTCTCAGCAGTTATAAATATATTTTGGCTCAAATTCAATTCTAAATGCATAATTTAACGTGTAGCATAGTGTACGAAATATTTAGTGCTTGAGAAATAAGTCTGTCATAACACTTGCTACAAAAGGTGGTACTTTATTGTAAGTGTTCTTGAACTACAATAAAGGAAAGGTGCTATATTTGAAATGTTTGGTTGTTACTTTCAAGTTTGCTACTTTAAAAAATTTTAACCCATTAAACGTTTTGTGATCGCAAAAAAAAAATCAATAGATTTTGATGGATCTATCCATCTATATTTTCTCTGAGTCCAAAAAAAGGTTTTACTAGTATGCTGGTGCGTGCGTGCGTGCGTGCGTGCGTGTGTGTGTGTGTGTGTGTGTGTGTGTGTGTGTGTGTGTGTGTGTGTGTGTGTGTGTGTGTGTGTGTGTGTGTGTGTGTGTGTGTGTGTGTGTGTGTGTGTGTGTGTGTGTGTGAGAGAGAGAGAGAGTACAATGCCAAAAAAAGTTTCACAATTTTTTATAGACTACCTAGGGTAGCGTACCGTCACTACCCAGAGTGTGGAACTCAAGTTCAAGTTAAAAAAACCACTAAAAAACCACCAAAAGCATTCCTCTTATGCAAACCACCCCACGGAACTGCCGCCAGGCATTATGTAGCGGGGAGATGGACTGACTATCTGCCTATCCGTCTACAGCCTTGGCTCTCCTTTCTTGATCTTCAATACTCAGCGTCTTCATGACCACTGTGGCGAATTTTGCAATGGTCCTTTAGTTGGCCTCTAAAGCAATCATTGTCGCAACCAAATTTTCCTGTGTAATGCTGCCTCGCAGATATGTTTGCAGGTTCATTCTGCCCTCGTCGAATCTCCTCCACAGCTGGAAGACAGAGGGGACAAGTCCAGTGTGTTTCCAGCCGAACACGGAACAGGTAAGCTTGGAAGCAACCGCGCCCAGTTAGAACCAGTGTGAGATAGAAGTACACATCCCCATGCTCCCTGGTGCATCAATCCTGGATGTTGCTTAGACGTTGGTGCGTCCATCGTCCGTTTTCAGATTCGTCCCACCGTCGCTGCCAGGTACCCATGGTCCGATTTCGCTCCTCTTTAATTGCCACTGCATGGCTATATCGCTCCTCAGCAGTTCACTTGCGTCGGTAGAGCATATGTATGCGCACGCGCATGTCTACATCGCTAGAAATTAAACTGTTTAAATGATTCTGATTATGTCTGACTTATCCATTTTGCAAACAGTCTTAAAATTTTTCTCAAGAAAGAATTTCTTTTAGGTTCCTTCTCATTTCAAAATGTTAGACAGTTAAAAATATAAATTTATAATAATCGGTTTTAACCTTTTTGATGAAATGTTTTTTTCACTATAGACAATATGTACCACAACAAAACGTAAGGATCCATATTTTTGTAAGTACGTGGGATTTTCTTAAAGACATTTTTACGGGTTTTGGAAAAATACTCAAAGCTATGGGTTCAAAATAAAATGATGTACGGTATAGAGCTATTGATGTGTACCAAAAAGACCAATGTCAACGTTATCCAAAGATTCAAAACACAGTACTGGGAAACATATTAAAAGCTTCTTGATACATTAGGAATTATGATTTATGCATAGTAACAGAAGGTGGGTGTCATCAGAGAAGTTACTAAACACAAAACGGTGCAGCGTAACAACAGAGAAGTTGGATAAATTTTAAACAATTTAAGTGTAACAAGGTCATTAAAGTTAACGAAACCTATTGACCTAGAACTAGGGATAGTAATGTTATGTATTGTTTATTGACCTGCTGGGAGTAGCCACTGGGTTATATCCCATACTAAGCTAATAAAAGATAATTAAGTTACTAAATGATGTAAATCAATAATAATACACATAATTATAACTTAAAACAAATATTTATGCCTGTTTTCATAATTTCAAAAAAAACTCCTAGCGGTGTTTTCCACCTTGCAAAAAATGAAAAAGTGAAAGAGGTGTACTTAAAATTAATAATTCGATTGTCTATACAATAACAAAAAAGCAAACCTACGTTAATAAATTTTGGCTGACACAGTTTAGGTTTCGAGTTCATAAACAGTTACATAAAAATTTGTGTAGCAAACAAAATTATTAGTGGAAAACCAATATCCAACATTTCTTATAATGAAAACATATTTACGCTGGGATTAATAGGCCTCTGCATACTATAAGAAGGAAGAGTAAATATGCAGTATAAGTTGTTTTCGATTGTTCGTTAATTTCTTTGCTAAAACGCTTTATTACATGCCAAAAAGCAATAATCCAAAATATAAAAGTAAGTTAGAATCTAAAATAAAAGAGAAAATAAAAATAATATCAACACCTAGCAGACACGGTTTTTGGGTGATAAAAAAACTTTGTTATTTAAAAAAATACTCAAGACTTAACTAACATGTTTGTTGGGTGAAAAACCTATTTTACTAAACTCGTAGGTAACGTTTGTTTGCAGCACTTCGAATACGAATATGATTCTTTAAAAACGCCGTGGCTTAGAAGATAACAAACAACACGACCGTAATCCTAACCTAAATACACAAAAACACATAAATCACAAAGTTCACATAGAAAGGAGGCCATTTTAAAAATGTTTTTATTACAAGTACGAACAAAGCATTAAATCTTAACATTTAATAATGGCTGTCAGAATGTGTAACGTGCATCACCGGTGAAACTGTTTATGGAATTTAGCATATTGAATGCATTGTAAACAGAAGTGACGTCACAATATAGTTATGTAAAAAAACGGCCTAAAATCCTAAGTAATGTTTAAAAAAATATATTTTCCGCTGGTGAATATGTGTTAATTAGATAATAAGGTATGGAATAAAACGAAAATATTCAAAAATCACTATTTGAAAGTACAACCTACATCACATAAATGCCGAAGAGAGTAGTTTAAAAACAATACAAGTAAATAACAGTTATGTTGTCTACCCGTAAAGGTCTTTTTTTCAGTAATTGTCAGATCCAAGAATGACTGCTGACATCTGGCACACAATATATTGCATTTTCCACTGAAAATTTATAGACAATATAATAATAGCATTCTAGGTTAGTCATTTCTCAGAAAACACCATTTGCGACTCAATTTCACGTAACGCTCTCGTGAATAAATAGATCGTTTTAGAAAAATAACTTGTACCATACACAGTGTTTTTTAATTTCCATAAGTGTCAATTAACGTTTTTTTATACATAGATTTATTCGATTACACCTGACTGCTATACACATTGTTTTCGAACTTAAAAATATTATATTAGCCTGAATATAACTTGTGTAGCTCTTAAGTTTGATTATTATTTTTCAGGTTTGATTTATTTGAAAGCTCGACAACGAAAATCGACAACGAAAATCGACAAAACAAACGGTCATGTGAAAATATTCATAACTCTGTCAGTGAGCATTTTAAATAAAATAAATTTTTGTCGGCTGAAATAAAAAAAACCCTGAAGGTATAAGACTTTATCATATTTTTTAGGATATTTACACTAAAACCCAGACTCTGTACTTTAAAATGAGCACCGATCCTGACATCTACATAACTTTTTGAGGAGTCGTTAAAATTATTTCACGCGCGCGTTTTAACTTTTGTCCTACTTGATTCAAACCTGACGCGAAAAGTTTTGTGTTATTCCGTTCATCAGTTTTAAAATGACTGCAATTCCATTTTTAAAAAAATCCATAACTTTTTATTGTAAATATCTTTGGCAATATGATTTAACTATAGCAATCAACGTTAGGAATTGCATAAATTATCGATTTGAATTTTCCAAATTTATGAAATTAAAGAAATTTAATTTGACGGTCTTCATTCGTATTTCCAATGCAATTTTGAACGTTTTACATCCTGATATAGGCTACGCAGATTTTAAAACTGCGCCATTTTGAAACTGGTATACGTATATTTCTCAATAACGAAACTGTCTAAGCTATCAAGCTTCTCGGTATATAAAATTGTTAACGACCCCCAAAAAGTGTCTCGGGTCTGGATCTTAAAATGATGGCCACTCCAAAAGCTCATTATTCATTGGAAATTCTCTAACAAGTACGGTGGGAAGCCTTTAAATTGACTGTGTAAAAATCTAATGAGAAAATACGATAAATTTTACATGTTACATGTCGCCCCATCACAGCTCCAACTTTTCCAATTCCACCACTTGGCCGATTATTGCGGCACACTTGGAGCGGAATTAATAACAAATACATCCGTAATACGAGCTTACCATTCCCACCGTGTCGAGCGCTGCGAGCGATGACCCATATAGATTCCCGCTCAGTGAAATCTGATTGAGTCGTCTCACCGTGAAATGGACTTGAGCTGCTTTTTCCGCCTGGTAGCAGCTCGGGGGGGGGGCTGGCCGTTCCAAATCTTGGAATTACGCGCCTCTCCGCTCCAGTCAAGTTATTCAATTTAAAATAAATATCGCCCAGCTTCAAAATAAAAGTAGTTTAATTTGGAATTTATTATGTAATAAGTACAATTTCTCGCTACATAGAGAAAACTATTTTGAATTTTTTATGAATATTTTATGATTTCAGATTTTATAGAACTACAAAAGTAGTTTTCCCTTGAATATCTGCCCGTGTGTGTGTGTGTGTGTGTGTGTGTGTGTGTGTGTGTGTGTGTGTGTGTGTGTGTGTGTGTGTGTGTGTGTGTGTGTGTGTGTGTGTGTGTGAGAGAGAGAGAGAGAGAGAGAGAGAGAGAGAGAGAGAGAGAGAGAGAGAGAGAGAGAGAGAGAGAATGTGTGTGTGTGTCCACACTAAATTAACTGCCTTGTTTTAATAAAATTTACCATTATGACTATATTCTAATTGTACAATAAAAAAAGATTTGTAAAGCCATTTTTTGTAAATAAAATCTTAAAAACTTTCAAAATTCACGAAATTTGTTCTATTTCGATCAAGTGCATTTCATAATTACTCAAACTGTGTATACTATGTTCTACAAAATAACCGCAAATAATATTACATAGATATAAACATGAAAATTCGTTACTATTTAATATTTTTTTCGAAAATCAGGTTTCAAAATCATAGGCCTAATCTAACGGCGGTCAGAGTTCATTTTCATTGTACGTTGAAAATTTTACAAGGTAATTTATGCGTTTTTTAACATATGTGTGTGCGTGTGCGCATATTTTTTGTCTAATTTGATTAAAAACGTGACACAAAAATCGATTATTATAATAGCATGTGCAAATTTGTTAACCAGCAAAAATATTCATTTAACGGTTTCAATTCCAAATCT
The DNA here is from genome assembly GCA_022606455.1 of Callitettix versicolor. Lineage (NCBI taxonomy): Eukaryota > Metazoa > Arthropoda > Insecta > Hemiptera > Cercopidae > Callitettix > Callitettix versicolor. The sequence continues at coordinate 37,102,930 of CM040185.1, read as the reverse complement.
TACAACATTCTTAAACACTTTGTCTTTAAGAACTACATATTAAGCATTTTGAATTTTCAAAATCCGTTGAATTAAGACTTTTTTCACCGCAGTCAGGGTTCATTTTTGTATTTACATGTAATTTGAAAGTTTAAAGCGCTTATAATGCGGATTTTAATGCCGATATTATGAGGAAGTCAAAATTTCAAGAATATAAAATATAGTAATATAAATAGTTAATATTTTGGAAATTCGCTTCTATCACGTCAGTCAACAGCTAAGTGCCGCTATTATTATTTCTTTTTCTGAAAGCAACCCGAAAATTCATCCTAGCCTGTTCATCAGTTCGCCACTCGCATCAACAAATAATCACCACTTAGGTAAACTTCTGTGCTACATTTTTCAACTTTAGCCTACGACAGACTAAGTCAATGTGCGCATGAACCTTCTTTGTGCTTAGACCCTAGTGCACATAACCACCCTTGAATATTCCTACGTCACGTTTTCAAGTCACCTCCGGTCATGTCCAGTAAGGGGGTGCTGTACTCTCGTCAGCTGCGTCTGCCATAAACACAGACACCCCTTTGTTCTGTTTGCACCCTCTCAGCCTTCCTTCATTCCTACACCTACAGGACTACAAGGTGAATAATTTGCCTCTATCATTATTATTTTTAATTTTCGTACACTCTAACACTTTGTATGTGTAATTTACAATTAAAACTTTACCGTAGGACATTTTACTTCTAAACTAGTCTTACTAATTGAATCAAATCAATTGATATCTGATTTTTATAACATTCATTAAACTTAATATTTAATGAAATCATCAATTTCGATTTCTAGAACATTAATTAACTGTTAATCAAACATTGAATTCTTATTAATTTAATATTGCATTATAGGTTAATTCATAAAATAAGCAACATTGTCATAGTTTGATTTGTGACTACATTTTCAAAATTGTGTTTATTCTAGTAATTCATACGGTATTATTTTAATTTTTATAATTCTTTTATTATACTTTTAATGTTTTAGATTTTTCTCTAAATTAATGTATTGACAATATCAACGTAAACTATAAACTGATTTTAGGTCTTATCTGCAATGAATTCATGAATGTAAATAATTATTGCATACTAGCTGCACCTATTGAGAGGATTTAGACGTCCCTCGCGGTATCCTAATCTAACACACACTTACGTTTACAACTTTAACACTTTACACTCACTTACATTTAGGGAAGCGATAATATCCTCAATGTGCTTTTCGCCTTAAAATAACAAAAAAAAGTAATTTCGTTGTTTGTTACAATTTTAATTTTATTTAATTATTTTTTCGAAAGATTAATTAAACATTAGATTTAGGTTCAGAAAGAAATGAGTTGTTTACATTCAAAGCCTAATTTTAAAGTATCCTGCAACTCTTCTATGAATGTGCACATAGCCCAAGAAATGAATAGACTACAGTACTCAAAAGTTTATAGCACAATGTAACTATAGAAACAAAAACAGCAAACAGTCAACATAACCTAAAAATTACAATATACGTTGATCGTATGTTTGAGAACAGCCATTGTTTCTCCAATTATACTTTCCTTAAATTTAATTCCAGTTCTTAAGACGTAACTGGAGATTAGATAACCTTTGCTTAAACATTTTAACATGTATCGTACTTTGGGGCTGGTTGTGATTTTGGATTTTACGCGTCGCGTGATCCATGAGAAACATGTACATTCATATACAATAGCATATTTTGAGCGTCACAAGTCTCATATTAATTTATAATTTTAATTACAATTTCTTGTGTTTCCGCCCGGGGCGTGTGAGGCGCACGTCATAACCACTACACTACGAAAATCACTGTTCTTAATTAAATTGCTTTTAGAAAGAGTTCTGATTGCACCTGAAGGATAATACTTTACAATTTTTTGTGTATATGTTTATTTGTCATATGTATAATTACAGGCCTTACAGAAAAAAATAATTTTATTGAAATGTTTGCTCTATCATCGAACTTAAAGCTATAAATTTACTGTTTAAATTTCATTAATATTCTATTAATACATTATTACTAATCATTTGTCATTACATTATTTGAAATACTCGTACGGCATGACCTTGTTATACCTAATCTGAATCAGCATTTCTAAAAAAAAATACAATAAAATTTCAAATAAAATTATTAATTAAAATCTCACGCAAGCGGAAAGTAAATTTTAAAGCAAAACAAAAGCAGTCGGCTAAAAGACAAAGCAGTCAGCAAGATGTATAATGAATGAAGTAAGACAAGACAAAATGGCGGGGATTGGATTGAAGGAGGCCGCCTTTATTTTGTCTTGGCTGAATTGATTTAATTATGGCAACAATTGTTTTCCTAAATCCGAGGTCTGAGGCTTCTGCCATCTTTTATCTTTATATCTCTCGCATAAACCTTAACATTTTAATTTAGTAGGCAAATAATGTGATTTAAAACATCCGTAGTACTTGCTTGTTAGCAGTAGTTATAAATTATACACTAAAACGAATAAATCCTTTTCTAATTGCGTATACATTAGTACACTAAACTAAGTGTTGGTAACTAGTATTGAATGTAAATTACTGATATATTAATTTACAAACACTCAAAAGAGCTTGAGACATTACAGTTTTGTGTTTTTTTATTTATTTTCTACTTTAAGTTTATATATATTAGTAACTTATATAAGAGAGTTATACACTTCATTAAATACTCTATTTACACGTCTTCGTAAAGTAACCTAACCTCACATAACCTAATTTATGCATAAATAAAAATTTAGAAGTAATTGCTATAACTGACATAAAACACACACACACACACACTTTATAAACTATTATTTCCACATGAATGGTTCATAAGTAGGTTTTTATTCACGTAACATAACCTAACCTTCAATCGCTAACTTCGCAAAAAAGTCAATAAAAAGAAAATGTAAAAATAATGAATAGCAGGTAATGTGAATTCCAACTATTATTAAATTCTTTACAATTTCGAACGGTAAAACATTTGGACCGAAGAACATGGTCCAAAAATGTTAACCGAACTATTGTTAAAACTCGTTAAAATCACAAATGAAAACTTGTTTAAACTTGTTAAAATCACAAATCGAAACTGATAATATACGGAAAATCGGCTCAAAGACGAGTGTAAAAACTAAAACACCTGCAAATAATTATCCAAAACCAGTTTTTCAAAATTTTCTCAAATTTAGGTCACGGTCAAAGAAAGATTGATAATGGAATTCAGTGTAGAAAATTTCAAATTTACTAATCGGGGATAAATTGAAACTTAACCAGTTTCCTATATGGTTTATTTATTTTTTGCAATTCAGATTTGAAACGGAAATTTCTTTTCGAAAATTCCAGTTAGAAATATCCAAACCGAAATTTACACAAAATCAGATGAACAGTTTCTGAGAAATTACACTAAATTTACGTTGATTATTTTATATAATAATTGAGTGTATCACGAATGTATATTTTATTTTGAGAAAACTCTTTCGATTTTGATTATTCTTAATCCTAATTTCTGAACATATTTTTAATATTATATTTATTTTGAAGCTTTTTCCCTTAAAGGCAAATATTTTCAAAAAATATTTGTGTGTGTGTGTGTGTGTGTGTGTGTGTGTGTGTGTGTGTGAGAGAGAGAGAGAGAGAGAGAGAGAGAGAGAGAGAGAGAGAGAGAGAGAGAGCTTTTCCTGTCTTTATTTTAAAGAGGCAATGTTAGAAACATGAATCTTCTCTTCCATCTCTTATATATATATATATATATATATAATGTATACTAATGTATACAAAATAAAATAAACAATTGTGATAAAACACAACACAAACCTCAAATGATTATTCAAATAATAATAACATTGAAGCTAAACAATAAGGAAGTAAGAGAGAAAGACAGAGAGAGAGAGAGAGAGAGAGAGAGAGAGAGAGAGAGAGAGAGAGAGAAAGAGAGATCATTGCTCAGCCCTTCGAAATATCCCACAGTATTTATTATTAGCAGTAATATTTCGACAGAAATGTCTTTAATTAAGGGAGCAATACTTTGCAGTGCCTTCTATTTACCACCACTCACACAGATCATGACTTCACTAAACCTGACCTATAAAACCTTGTCGTCCTGTTTTACGAGGCAATAAGCAGCGAATACCATCCTATAGTTTATAGGCAAGATAACTGCGAGGCGATATCATACTGCGTCCGTGGGCTAGGGGGTAGTTACCCCTTACAAAATCAATACAAGTTGTTAAGTTATAGTGGATACTAAACACGAAACACGCACTTTGTACATCCTTTAGTGAAGGGGATGAAAAGGGAGACTAGACAAACTGATTTTCTATTGGTGAAAACAGAACGTTGCAAGCAAACACTGTAACTCTATAGCCTACATTGATGACATGATGTGGAAGTTTGTGTAGGGTTGCACGGGTAATTGAAATTTAAGTCTGAATTATTTTTCGTTCAAGTCTCAGAACAGCTGTTTTTTGCAATCGTTCTACCTTAAATATTATAGACTATTTAAAACATTTTTCTTTTTCAATTAAAATTTCCAAGTAATAAGACTGGAAGGTCACAACTTCAAAATGCGGCTCCGAACTGAGCCGCGCGAAGCACAATGAAAGTGAACTGTAATCGGACGCAGCCTGGTCAGTCAGTTTAAAAACATGTTTTATCTTTTTAACGTAAAATGTAGGTATACTGTAACGGATTCTAGAACACTATTATGTTTAAAAACCGTAACCTAGTCAATGAGAAGCTTTGTTTGCTTCAAAACCGCCTAGTCAGAGTCAAAGTTACTTGGAGCAGAACCCAGTGAGGCCGCTTGACTCCGCTCACCTCGTTACGCTTTCAGTGGCCACACTTTCATTAAAAACAATAGGTTAGGTTTTGAATGCGTAGTCCGCTCCGCTCCGCATTTTGTGGCCACCAGGCTTAGTTCAAAGAAAGATATTTATGGTTAAATTCTAAAACCATAACTAAATTAGCAACAGTATACAGTAGTCCAATAAAAAGATTAAACACATTTTAAATACAATAGCACTGAGATCATATTGTTTTCTTCCAGCTATGATCAAAATCGTTTCAGAAAGAAAGCAATGAACTTAAGTCATTGCAAAATAACCACAAACTGTGATTAATTTAAATTCTTCCGTTTCAAGACGTCTCGTTATTGAATTTTAAAAACAAAATTTCAAACGTGGAAAAGGACTCAAAAAATAAAAATCGAAATTAACTAAAACTTACACGAGAACATTTTGGCTCTACTTTAAGCTAAAACTAAAACACAACTAATAATCGCGGAACGCACCTATTTCACTAAAGTGATATAAGCGAATTTCCAAAAAATATTTTTCTTATATATTTTTAAAATTAATAATTTCGCCATCATAATCTGCATGAAAACTTTATTATATTAAAATTTAAACTGTTAAATCACATTAAAAATACGAAAAAACCCACGCCGTCGTCAAATCAATTTTCCTAATTTCAATAAATTTTTAAAATTCAAAACGCTAGTTAATGAACTATTTAACGTAGATTGAAACGTACATTATATAATTATATATTAACTACCTTCAATACGTAGTCTAGAGGTCAGCATCGGTGCTAATTCAAAATCTCTTTTCTTCGTATTACCATGAAGGCCGTTTAAGTTGTTTATTTTCTAATGGAAATTCACTGAAAGCAACTATCTACCTTAAACAATCTGATTCGCGAGTATAAAATGTGCAGAAAGATTGTTAATCAACCACCGGCAACCACTGACGAACTGCTTTAAAAGATTGTGGACTGCAGTAAGGGAAATTTCTCAACCCCTTTTCAGAGGCATGTTCGAGAAACTACGCAGACACTACAAGTACCGTTTATACAGTATTTATTATATATAGAACATTTATGTAATTCCTTTGGTTCAAAGGAAAAGTCAAGGACCATTATGTTTTCTAGCGTCTGTAAGAAATGCCAAGAATCCTTAGAACTTCAAGTGTCCGTGGGAAAAACTAAGGATTCTTATAACTTCTAGCGTCCGTAAGAAAAGCTAAGAATCCTTAGAACTTCAAGCGTCCGTGGGAAAAACTAAGGATTCTTATAACTTCTAGCGTCCGTAAGAAATGCTAAGTAACCTTACAATTTCTAGGGTCCATAGGAAAAACCAAGGATTATTATAATTTCAAGGGTTGTTAGAAAAATCCATGGATTCTTATAACTTATAGTGTTTGTAGGAAAACCAAGGATCCTTATAACTTCAAAAATTCTTAGGAAAAGCCAAGGATTCTTATACTTTATAGGGTTCGTAGGAAAACCAAGGATTATTATAACTTAAAGAGTCCTTAAGAAAAGCCAACGATTCTTATAACTTCTAGGATCTGTAGGAAAAGCCAAGGATTTTTATAACTTCAAGAGTCCTAGGAAAAGCCAAGTATTTTTATAATTTCAAGATTCCTTAGGAAAAGCTAAGGATCCTTATAACTTGTAGGATCCATAGGAACGGCCAAGGAACTTTATAAATTCTAGCGTCCGTATTTACGTTCGAAGTACGGCAATAACAGTAAAACTGATAAGACAACATTAGCGTCCTTACATATGTCGCAAGCAAAAGACCATTATTTGTCTTTTTGTCGTGTCAGTTAGGTCCTTAAGGTATTGTACTTTTTTGTTATTGCATTCTTTTATTAGTACTAATATGGATTATTTTTTTTTTTTGTTTTCGTGATAAAAAGCACTTTAGATAACTTCTCAGGTTATGTAGGTAACTCATTTTCGATTTTTTATTTACTTCCCGAAATTCCTACACTTTTATATTTTACAGTCTTACTATTGGGCATGTAATATTTTGGCACAAAAATTACGAAAATTATCAAAACAAATAAAAACTATTATTTACCATTATTTGTAAAAAAAATGAAGGTAACAAAAACGCTGAAGGATAAATAAACAGTAAGAAACGTAAGTGAGTTACTCTATTATTAACGCTCCAACCGCTTTTGCTAAATTTATTACAGAAACTTTAGACGTAGCTCATAGCGCGATGTCCGGGGTGGGGGGAGGATGACTTAAGAGAAGAGAAAAGCGAAAGTCAAGCGCTGCACTTTAACAGTGACAAATTAATTGTGGTTTCTCCCCCGTTAACCCGAGCGGGAGTCAAAGCTGGTTCAAGACGGTAAGAACACATGAAGTGACTGAACAATACAGTCACCGCTAACCTTGGCGAAGTGACATTCTAGTTAGATTCGAACTCTTTATTTTCTAGTTAGTTTTATTTTTTACCATTGAATCATGTTTCGTCTTTTGAGATAACCACAGAATAAGAGGCTCTACGTGGAAATGAATATTGAAAAGTCTGATTTCATTTTGGTATACTGTGTTAACAACAACAAGTACTTCAAACTCGTGCCCTTGCTTCATATCATGAATTCAGTAAATTTTTAAAGTATTTGATTGATACTTTGCACTTATGGCCAGCTGAAACTGCCATCGGCATTAAATATAAACGTACTGGAATGATAATCCTTAGGGAAGATAAATGAGCGGCATCTTGCGGCAAAATGTTCAACTACAGTTAAATAGATAATAGTACTATTTTTAGAAACGTCTTCAACCTGTACTTGCAGCTTGCAGCGTTCATAGCAGCAGATAGTCTAATTACTTGAATTTAAGGCTCTTATATCGAGAACGGTTTTTATAACGGTGGCTATACTTCTAGTACGTTTGTATACAATGCTATAGGGCAAACTGTTTACGTTATTGCCTTAGGGAAAATCCATAGCACTTCATCTCGTATACAGTTTAAATAACCAAAAAAGGTTTTATAATTATTATTTCGAAGTTTAACATATGAATGGTTGATATTTCAACTGTGAACGTTAACAAACAAAATTGTCAAAAACAGCTGACCTGTGAAAGGTGTGTAGTAATAATACTACTTTGTCTGCATTCTAACGTGTTCTTGATACTAATAAAATTCAAACTTTCAAAATAAATTTCTCATTATGGAAACGAAAACATTCACTGAGACCATGGATTAGAAGATGAATTTAGGACAGTAGTCAGTAGAGACAGTCTTGTTAATTCTAATGTTAGCAGTCTGTAGTATAATTAGAGGATAAGACCCTTAGACTTCTCACAATAAAATCTCTGTGTAACTATGTAATAAATGTGAATGATTCACAGGCTTGTTTATAGAAACAATATCTAAAGCATTACACGACTTATAAATGTAAACTGCTCAATAAATGTACTTAGTTGCAATATAAATAAAAGGAAAAAACATTGCCAATTCTATCTGAATATTTTGTGTTTTATGTAACTATATATTTTCGTATGACTTTATTGCATCATAGGTGTAGTATTTTGAACTGAATACATTCTTACGCCCTGTACGGCAAATTTTGTAGTGCAGTGAAATCGAATCGAGAGTAACGGAAGCAAACAGTAAAGAAACATGAAGCAGCTGCTGGTTGGAACAGCTGATTATAACACAGATGACAGTCAGTGAGTAACAATAATACGTATTATAAGCTACATGACTATAGATAGACTACTTATTTGGAATAAATATAAAATGAAATAATGATAGGATTATAAGTATAAATGTTTAATAAAATAAGTTAAATATTATTATTTATAAAGTTTGGTAATACTAACAGAAACTGTAATTATAGAAGTGTTGTATTTGGCAATAAGACTATAAAAACTTTCCAGGCCAATGCTGACGTCACAACCAACGAGAAACTACATTTTTGAAATGAATACTTCTTTAAGCCCGGTACGACAAATTTTTTGGTACAGTGTAATCGAATTGAGAGTAAAGTAAGTAAAATCTGACAAACGAGGGGCAAGTACAACTTATCAACCACATTTAAAGTCGATCCTGGGTAACAGTGTAAATAGGGTCGTTAACTTGTATTAAATCCGATATGGATTATACAAAACAAATCTTCTCCTTCTTTCGGTACTAACTTCAAAATAAATATTTGCGGTCATTTTATCTTAAGACGTTCGTCTTCGTTTTGGTTACTTGCGACTGACAATTTCCTGTTGAATGAGCTGAAGTTGAAGATCACTTATGCGAGGACCAAATAGATATTACATTATGTATATAGTCTACGTTTGCTTGACGCCCGTACTTTACGCCAGTTAGACTAATGACGACGAGGGATCAGCGTTAACGGAAAGGCTTAATTAAGCTTACGGCAGTGTTTGCGTCTAGAACCAATGACCTTGAGATGCGCAGTTCAGAGACGCAGCAGAACAACCGGTGGCTTAGCCACATCGACCAGCAATCCTTCACATGCAAATCCCTTATACTATTTGTTTTTTTTAATTCTTTGTAAGTGTAAAGGTAAATTCTCGCCAACATTGATCAAGCTGTTGGTGAGGGTAAAATGTTAATAAAAAAGATATAATTTTTTTAAAGATAGTGTATTAACTGTAATTTTTAAGTGGATGGACAAATTTTACTGGTTAACAAAATAATTTCAGATTATAAGTCATGGTTATTTCAAAATAAAATTTTCGCTTATCAATTGTATTGAAATTGCAAGACCTAATGTGCTAACACAAATACATTGTATCGACTCCGCACCAGGTGTTCAAGAGATCGATAACTTATTTTTAAATTTAAATTTAAAATTACCGACATACAATTATAGTGAAACAAAAGCAAGCGATATAAACATTAAATCGTTGAAAACATGTTTATTATTGTTAAAATGCTGCTGATAAATCATCATAATTCTAATTTAATTAATCATTTAACAACAATCATAAATAACATTAAGTTTAGCTAGAGAAAGGATATGAACTACTACCGGCTAATTTATTGTTACTGCCACCGTTCCTGCAATTATTTTAATTGCCTTTTATTACTTTCCGCGTTGTAAAAACTGCAAAGCAAACTGCTCGCTTTCAACTGTATATAACAAATGACATTTTCAGTTTAATAGAACTTTATTAAAAGAACTCTTATTTCATAACACTGCTGGTTTATTTTCAATTTATTTCTAAATTAATTGGTAATAAGGACATGTGATCTGGTCTGAACAGTCTGGATTTATTAGCTTCGACAAAATATACAATGTTTTAATTATATATATAAATATATATATATATTATATTGTATATATATATATATATATATATATATATATATATATATATATATATATATATATATATAGTACTGCGAAACGATTTTGAAACCATTTAAACGAAAAAAATCGCGTTGCAGCAAATGTCTCCAGTAGAATTAATACGATATCAAATAAAATAAAAATATTTTGTGTTTTACTAAAAACTATGGTTTCATTAAAATATTCTGCTTTAAAATCTGTAACATAATTTATGTAATTTGACAATTTTAAATGCTAGTTTAGACGCATTATATTTAGACCAGGGGACCCTTGCGAAATTTCACAATATGAAAGTTATAAGTAAACACAGCCTTTTGAATAAGTATTTCATTTTATTTAATGAATACAAACATGTTAGCTGATTTAGTTATCCTTCAAAACGCTACATAAAATTGTCCGTGAGTAAAGACGGCATTTGGTAAATACAATCCTGTTCTTTGAAATGTTTGTCCCTGTGACTTGTTTCTAGTGATAGCAAACGCAATTTTAATAGGTAAACTGTCTTCTAGTCAATTGAAAAGGGATGCTTGAAAACCTCTAACTGTACTTTGGCATTTTTATTGTATTTTATGATGTCCGTATTAAGATAAATGCACAATAGAAGGAGAAATCACAAATATATTTGTGTAAAAAACAGTGACCAAAACACGTGTTTGGTATTCGAAATGCTTATCCCGGCTTGTACGACGGGCAGGGATAGGGACTGTCAGTAGGGCCACATAACCTAGAAGTTTAACGACTTTTAAGTAAATACTGAAATTGTTCTAAGAACGATATCTCTAATGGGGTTTTCTATTCGTGATTAATAAGTTAGTTTCGTAAAATATACAAAATATGGTCTGATTTGTGATGTCGCGCATGCGTATCCATGATGCCGTTTTGCCAGTTAAAAGTGACTTTTATGTTAAAATTTTCCACAAACAGTAAGTTTTAGCTCAAAATCGTTTTACAATGTTAGAAGCCGGTTAAAAAATCTTTCTAAAGATATCTCACTTATGCCTGTACGAATTGTAAGGTATGTTGACTCGAAAAATAATATATATATTTGTAATTGTAAAATAGATTTGAAAGATAATGTATTACAATTTGAAAGACAAATCGAATTACGTAATAAAACGATAATCTGAAAAAAATCTATAAACCTTTACAATAAAACTAATCGACCTATGCAAACCGATTTGGCTTTATAATAAAATCTTTGTAAAACGAACTTATTTTATGATAAAATTAACCATCTTTGTAATTGACTTTGTAATTATATTTCCACCTCTGTAAACGGAATTGGTCTATATCGTAACTATTATTATTTTTATTTTAAGGAGAAAAGCACATTGAGGCTAAATGTAAGTGTGAATGGAAAGTCGTAAGTGTAGTGTTGTAAGTGTAAGTGTTGCAAGACTCGGGTACCGCGTGAGACGTCTAACTTTTATAGTAAAACTAACCATCTCTGTAATTGACTTTGTAATTATAATCGACCTCTGTAAAACGACTTGTTTTATATTAAAACAAACACACTCTATAAAACGAATTTGGATTTATAATAAAACAAATTCGTTTATGTATAACAAATTGACTCTATAATATAATTTAATCGACGTCAATAAAGTAACCTACTCTCCTAAAAATGGTTTTAAATTAAAAACAATCTATATAATAAAATTAGTTACAATGTGTTTTAAAACAATTAAATATAGGCTAACCAATAAATTATCTTAGGTAGAACGAAATTATTTATAATACAGATTTGGCTGGATGAACTAAGGAACTTATTTACTTTGAATTAGTAGTATCAGTAGGTTATATATAACTAATTGGTAAATGGAAAAATCTCTAAAAAAAAGAATAAAATCTTACTTTTTAATTTGAAACTAATTAAGAATGATAGCACGTGAAGCTCTTCCTCTTTCATCAGTAGTGACAAAGCGTGATTTGTTTCTCTAACTCTTCGTGTTTTATTGCATGTTTGTCAGTTAGTGAATAGGTCATACACTCAGCGAGAGAGTAGCGTGACGCCATATCACCAGCACAATGTCAGTTGCAATCTTGAGCAAGACGTCAGAGCAATCTGACGTTAAGGACAGAACATGCGCACCTGATTTTAAAGTCTTTACATCATACGTTGAATCAAATATAACTGTTTTACGAAGTCACCCACTGTTTTTTACTTTCATTCTGTGGGTGTTATAAAAATTTTACAGTCAGAAATAATGCTAATCATTGATAGTGAAATTTATTAATTTACAAAAAAACATAAAATTTCAAACCGTAACACTTTTAAAAAGTAAATATACTAAAAATACATTTTATCTATCGAATAGTGGACAATGTTTTCAAACACACCTATTTTAGAATACTGTATCAAGTAAGCTTGTTAAATTATAGTAATTAATTTAAAGCAGAACATAAGTTAGGATACGAGATGAACGCTTAGTCCGAGCTGCAGTTGCTCCCGTTGCTTTTCTCTTTCCTTAACGTTAACACTGATCCCGCGTAAAAAACAAAATTGAAGATGTAAATGCTGCTCGTTACTCTGTGGTTATTAATTATCATTTTGTTTCTGTGGAATCGAATACAGTAACATTTTTAGCGAATTTAAAACGGAAAAAAGTTATAAAGCAATTGTTATTGTATGATCCAGACCTGGAACCTTGAAATCAAACCACCATTTTGTGGTTTTAGTGCGCTCACGGTCCCAATTTCGGACAGATATTTTTTAATTTTGCAAAAAAGCAATTATTGTTATACGTTGTTAATCAATCAACAAAATGTGATCAACGGTTTTAAAATGGCGTTCATTTAAAATCTTTATAAAAATTCATAACGTTTCGTCTTATTTTTTTGATTTGAAAATACGATTTTACAATCGTTTAAATTTGCATAAATTATCATTTTAGATTTTCGAAATCCGTTGAAATTAAGAATATTATGACGCAGTTGTCTAGTATTTTCAATGAAGTTTTAAATCCTCATATATGCAGATTTAAATGCTGATTATTAGGTGAACAAATACTATAAGATATTTACTGTTATCACGTTAGCGAGACGCGGTTATTTATATTTCTCCTGACTTCGGTAATTCCAACCGCACAGCCATCAATGATTCGTATCGGTACGTGGACACCACTTGACTGTTCGTCTGCTATGTGCAAACCCGGCGGATTGCATCTCCTCATCTCCTCACACCATTAATTGGGAGGGAGTCGCTATCCAACTCTTCAAATATCTTTGTCAATTTGTTAGCCACTCGTTTCACGAATATCGATGCGCGTTTTGGTTATACAACATGATAACCTGTCCGGGGATTGAGTGCCCTTGTTTTTTTTTCGAAACTTTGATGTTTATACGTTTTTTTAAAACAGGCTATCATTTTAAATGTATTTCTACTTAGTTGAATTTAGAAAGTTCTGTACAATCTGTATGCACTCTGTTCACTGGACATAAAAATGTAAAGTAAACCAATTACTTTTTTTAGTAGCATTACTAGTAATAATATTTATTCTGCTTCATTTACATTTATGTAGCACATAATACATTCTTTGAAAAGCTCTGAATTTCTAATTTTTGTAAAAATCCAAATTGTTTCTTAATTTGGAATTAAATTAAATGTTTTAAAACCTAACCTATGAAAAATTACGAGACTTTATTCGTGATAACAAGCCGTGGTAAAAGTGATTTCTCCCATTTTTTCCTTAAATTCTACACTCTACGCCTGTTTGCGACTATGAAGGATCCGCGATAAATCGCGGTTAAGGTATCCAATTAAAAGGAAACACTTACGGCAGTAACTCCAGTCTCGAATCAACGACCTTGATAGCGAAATTGAAAATCAGTTGCCTATTCGATCAAAAGAACGAATGAGCCAAACTACTACAAATTCCTATGTTTTTAAAACCTACATAAGAATTTTCCAATGTATATTTTAACTATTGTTTTTGTAAATTATTAAAATTTTTGCACTTTTGGAACATATATAAACGGATTTCGTAAAGTAAAATTAATACTTCTAAATATATATATATATATATATATATATATATATATATATATATATATATATATATATATAGAGAGAGAGAGAGAGAGAGAGAGAGAGAGAGAGAGAGAGAGAGAGAATTTAATTCTACAAATCTCCTAAATAACTGAAATATATATAATTCCGGTAAAACATGGTTCTACAAGTGTTTGAAAATACTTTTAAAAAAGATCAAACTGGCTCAAATATTGAAAAATCGTTTAGAGGTATATATATATATATATATCATATGTAAAAAAAACGCTATATGTAAGTCATTATAGGAAAAGATAAATTTATTATTTATCAATGCCCTTATATCAAAAATGTGGTATAGAATTTGAATGGAATAATTTTATCTAATCAATCAAGAATAAAAATTAATTCAGAAAAATCAAGGTGTACCATCGTCTGCACACTTAAAAAAATTATCATAATAATGTACAAACTTAGTTGGATCATTTAATTCACAATTAATGTCGTAAACATTTATTTGAGCCAACTATAATCAAATAGAGCATTATCATTGGGTGATAAACATTAAACGTAATATATATATATATATCATATGTACAAATGTAAGTCATTATAGGAAAAGATAAATTTATTATTTATCAATGCCCTTATATCAAAAGGAATAATTTTATCTAATCAATCAAGAATAAAAATTAATTCAGAAAATCAAGGTCAAGGTATACCATCGTCTGCACACTTAAAATTATCATAATAATGTACAGTCATATCAACTTAGTTGGATCATTTAATTCACAATTAATGTCGTAAACATTTATTTGAGCCAACTATAATCAAATAGAGCATTATCATTGGGTGATAAACATTAAACGTAGCAATGGAATCGGGAGTGTTGTGCTGGCGGCTGAAGCTATAAACAAGTTATGGTAGTGATTTTAATGCCGGATATGCATGAAGTACGATAAAGGATTATATTTGCAGAAATATATAGAAAATATATATATATATATCATATGTACAAATGTAAGTCATTATAGGAAAAGATAAATTTATTATTTATCAATGCCCTTATATCAAAAGGAATAATTTTATCTAATCAATCAAGAATAAAAATTAATTCAGAAAAATCAAGGTGTACCATCGTCTGCACACTTAAAAAAATTATCATAATAATGTACAGTCATATCAACTTAGTTGGATCATTTAATTCACAATTAATGTCGTAAACATTTATTTGAGCCAACTATAATCAAATAGAGCATTATCATTGGGTGATAAACATTAAACGTAGCAATGGAATCGGGAGTGTTGTGCTGGCGGCTGAAGCTATAAACAAGTTATGGTAGTGATTTTAATGCCGGATATGCATGAAGTACGATAAAGGATTATTATATTTGCAGGTTCAGATCCAGGATAATTTACTATGTTTATTTGGATTCAGTCGCCGCTGGAAAATTCCAGCAATACTTAAATCCCTACTGAACTGATGCAGATAAAAATGTAATGTTTTAGAAATTATTTATATGCCTCGTATGGATACAAATTACTGTATTCTCATTTTAAAAGATTGCATCAATGTATCTTTTTCAATGCACTGTTTTCATTCGTCAAACAATCCTATTAAGCTTATTTCTAAATATAAAACACTGCTTTACGAAAAATAACTGATATTCCCGATCTTTTTGGTTTAGTTATAATTAACTTTTTATGAAAATAACAACAAATCAGACTTGATTAACGCGATATAAATTCAATTTAAGTAAATGTTCTGGAAAAAATGCACGACATTTTATCACGTTTAAATATTTCACCCAAAAACATAATTTAAAACCTACCTACAAAAACCTAACAAATTTATAAAATTTGATTCGTCTACAATTTCCTCAAACATTTCTTTCATTCCAATAAGTATAACTCATCAAATAATAGTAATTTTATTTTCTCCGTGTTTACAATAATTTAAATACAGGATTTTTTGTTTGTAAATCAAAATAGTCATCCTATTAAGTATTTAGTGATTATTTTAAACATTTTACACATATGTACACATAAGTACACGTACATACATACAAACAAACTAAATTTAACATAATATTTAGTAGGCCTACTGCCTTGCATAATGACAAAACAGTTTCTGCCACTAATAAACACAACGTCTGCACGTAAAGTTATTTGTAGGATATTTTAAAACGTTTACTAATTATTTTATTACTTAAATAACGTTTAACCTTTGTTAATTAATGTTTACTTTTTAAATGTAACAAAGGTTAGGTTGACCGATACGAGAAATTTTAGTAGCGACCAATCAGAAGAGAGCAAGTAGTTAGTAAAAAGGTTGCAGAGAAGGAGTAAGGTTTAGGCGGCGAGAGGTTTAATTCATATAAAAGAAGGAGTCCATGACTGGAGGAGCAGTTTTAATAATTGATTTAATTCGAAACGTGTAAAATATTTTTTCTTTGTTTAACGTGCACACTTGGGCTAATGCAGACGATGGGATGATTTATAGCGTATGAAAATGCCAAGCCCTGGCCGGGTCCTCGGGGTGAAAGCCCAGTACGCTATCAACTAGGCCACTGAGGTGGTCGCTGTAAATTAGAAAAGAGTTCGTACTGAACGTATAACAATAATATTCATAGCATAAATGTAGAAAATTATATTAAAATTACTTGTTTAGGCTATATATTTTTACGTCATTATTTAAATCACTTATAAAACAATATACACGTCTTTTACTCTGATTTTAATTACATCTCTTACTGTATTATTGATGATATAAACTGCAATATTAATAAAACGGAACCAAAAATATCTGCCATATGCTGAAGTAGCAATGACGTAAATGTCCTACTACGATACGGACTCCGCCAAGACCTGTGGTGGGTCCAGTTATCACCACGCAGCTGTTGTGAACATAAACTTGCCGCAGCAACCTTTCTGTCGTTTCTTACCTCGTATATTAACCCCCTACATAACAACTGCCTACGTGATATTATCCCGTTCTTACCATTATTACCTTCTGTGCGTCATTCTTAAAATTTATTGCATTTATGGTAACTGTGCTGGCCGGAAAAATATTCTTGTAAACTGTAAAACTTATCTGTTATTAGGACACACCCACGTACCCGCATCGAAGGTCAACCTGCAGTAATTATAGAAGCAGTACGAATAACAGTATGGTGCAAAAACACTATAGAAAATTTCACAAATTAAATTTTTTAAACAATCTGGTTTGAAATCTACAAACGGACGTAAAATAAAAATTATCAGGATTTTTCAAAATCGGTTTATTAGATTTTAGTAAAATTTTTATCATATGTGAAGAATTGTATCTCAAGCAGTACATTAAATTTTGTGACAAAAAAAGCAAAGAGACAGCAAGGTGTATTTTATGTTTAGGGTTTCTTCAGTAAGGTTTTTAAAAGGTTTCTTCTTCGATTTTCACTCGTTTTAAATCGTTTGGATTGAATTTGAGAAATTTAGAGTTTTACTAGCTTTTTTAACAATGAAGGGTTTCAAAATATTGCTATATTCACAATGCCATCAAAACATCGATCAAATAGTTTAGTCTCTAGCGATTGACACAGCACACAGTCTTGACTACACTTTCACGGACGTTCAAGGGAAACCAACAAATATATTCAACTAATAAAACTTCAAAATAGATTTTTCCACTTCAAAACGAAATAGTTGTTTATCGTAAATGACTAAACCAGTACATGGGTAAAAATGAAGTCAAACCGACGACAGATTTACTATTTCATACATAAACATAAACAAGGTTCACTATTGTACCCAGTTTGTAGTTTTTACACCTGAATGTACAAAATAATTTGTGCCAGACAACCTGTTTGACAATTTGTAGCAATAATTACACGTATGTCAATCCAACAGTTAAATGAATTACATAAACATTTTACAAAATAGGTTATTCAATTTATACCATTGTCAATTTATTTTATTATGGATAATATAAAAATAACAATTATATAAATAATAAAAGATTATATATAAATAAATAATAAAAGAACTATAGTTTGTTACGGGTTTTTTTAAAAAGCAAACTAAACGATAAATCTAAGACAGTTAAAAATAACAGTAAAACCTAGCATGCAAATAACAGTCGCGTGTAAAGACAGGCGTGTTATTACACATATTGTCAACAGGCATGTTTTATTACAAATTGGATACAATAACTTTTACGTTGGTTTAAGCGTAATTTGTTTTTGTTTTGTTTTTTAATGTTATTAAAGAGAAAGATTTGTTATTTAAGCTTTTTCTGTGTGTGGAAATGTCATATTTATTTTGTGAAAATGTCAAACATGTTTTGTATATTCATAACATTATAGTAATCGCAACCTTTTCGCTGACGTAACGAAAACTAATTTCCAAAACATTTTTTTTTATTTCACGCTATTTTTGAAACTCTTAGGTGACCATCATAAACAGAATTAAGATCTGCATATGTATGGTAATATTTTAAACATTCAATATGTACTGAAAATGCAATAATGAACCCTGACCTCAGGCAAATAACTTTTCATTTTGTACGGATTTTGAAAATTTAAAATTCTAATTTATGCAGACGTAAACGCTGAATAAGGTAAATAATTGATATGGCAGCCATCTTTAAACTGTTTAACTAATTTTACTGATTATCTAGCTTGCTTAAGCTATTACCAAAATCGATTTTTGTGCCAAGTTTGAATCAAAAGAGACTGAAATAACGAATGTATGTAGGCCTATATATGTATTATGTACATATATATATATATATATTATGTATAATAATAAATGTATAAAAATAATTTTAACAATCCTTTCAAATTGTTTCTTCTTTTTTCTTCTTCTTGATCTAGAAGTATGAATCGGCGCTTATTTCAAGGTCCTGGACATGGTCTTTAATAAACATACACTGCAGATATAACAGTCCTTAACATAACAATATTTGTTTGGGTTGGATTAGTCTCAGAGTTAAAAAATCATCAAAAATAGTGGGTTCGCTTTGAACGTGCGCAGTGCAAAACGTCCGTGAATCTTGGAGCGGAAGTGACACGAACGGAATATATTTTTAAACTAGTTATTGAAGTTTGAAATTACTTCTACAGTAACTGTGCTTGTTTGCGAGTAGATTTTCCGTCATTTGTCGCAAATAAATATTGCAGAATGTTTTTACTAGGTCACACCTGAAATGATTACAATGACTTATTCAACAGGATAAACTATGTAATCCATATACAGCATGGATTATTTTGCTAGTTCGTTCTACTCAGCTGATTAAACTGCCAATATATTTTGCATTACCAAATACTGTGACGTCATATTTTGTCTGTAATCAATAAAAATCATTACATTATTTTATTGCTCTATAGAACCGGGGGCGTTTTAATTACTCTTGAACCATATACCTCATCGTTGTTTTCAAACTGATAACGTTATTAAGTTGAAAATTATAAATATTTAAGTACGTACATTGAAATAACACATTGACTGCTTCTAGAAGATAGATGGTTCCGAAGTTTAGAAGAAACAAAATAGTACGTGGTATCTTCGAGGTGGTTTTCGCTCTTAGTCTAAAACCGAATATTAGCATGTGTACGTATATTATGGAATGGTACACAGGTATGTCGTATCCTGACAAATTAATTTGCACATTTTTGCTGTTTTAATTTCCCATAGTTTTGAAAGTTATACCATTCGATAGGAAATTAAAAGAGCTACAAAAGGGAGTCCTCAATATTCGTCACTAACATTTACCGTTATTGTTTTATTTCAGTTTACAATTATTAAACATCCGTTACTCTATGAAGTTGGTTATTTTACTCCAATCAGGCCTCTATCAGGTAAAGAAGGACACTGAATGTCTTTTATTGAACCGTTCTAGATATATGAAATAGTTTGTTAAAAGACAGAATGGTGATTAGGTGGAAATATAAATGTTTTCGAACAAATGTTTATAAGATTTTTTTCATATTTTTAGATAATAATTTGTACACGACCGTTATTACAATGTGTGCTGCAGTTTCTACATGCTGTCATTCCCAGCCTTAGAAATATATAACTTTCTACATTCATCTTCGTAATTATCGCAAAAATCTCTATAAATTAATATTGTAAGTATTCCGTTAAAATTGAAAACAAAAAACCTTGACGGCGGTCGAATTTCGTGTTCGTTTTTTAAAAGTTTAAAATGCAAATTTAAGCAGATTTAAAAATTTATTATTATGGTAAAATCAGACTTTAACAAAAGAGAAAGCTATAATATTTTGGGGCGTTGCTTCTATCAAGACAGCGAGTCATTTCACTTAAGGATTAATATTAATTTACTAATTAAATAATTTTGTGTGAATTACGTTTTGTACCGCTAGCTTGTACAGGCTAACTATTGTTCCCCTGTTTTAATCCAATAAACAAGAACGTTGGTTGACTCCCCTAAGCACTCCAAGCCTGGTGGTCGGAACTGCCCTCAGGCCACTAGAAGGGTTGTTCACATTTGGAATGCACACTGGCCACTTTAAATACCACTGGCAATTTGTTAGCCACTCGTTTCACAAGTATCGGTCAGGCGCTTTTGTGATATTGCCGACCAACTGTCGAATTCGAGTACTACTTGTGATTTTCAATCACAACTTTGACATAAAATTTTTTTTTAAAAAGAGTGATTGCTCGTTTGTTTATAGAATATGTTTTTATTGTATCGCACAACGGGATTGTTTAGTTCGAGCTTTACGACTAGAAATACAGAAAATCGTGGCACGCTGCTGTCTGGCTGACTTTACAGAAGCGAATTTCTAATTCACCTAAATCAGTCCGAAAACTACTAATATTAAATAATCCGATTTTAATTTTGAGAAATTAGTTCAATATGGTTTTTTTTCACAGAAAACGATAGAACGTTTTACTTGTTACCTAAGGACTTCATTTGAATAGAAATGTATTGGTGTTTTTAAAAACGATTTTGATATAAAATACGCTTTTTATGAAAAAGTTCGAATTTTAAAGTGTTAAGCAAAAAGTTTACATTTTTCTCAAAACTGAAAAAAATTATTCCGAGATATTGGCAAACTACGCTTTCAATTTTCAAGCAAATAGGTCGATGTGCACAGACACACACAGGCGGATAAGCAACTTTCTTTGGATTGAAGAAAAGAAGAAAGGGAAAGAGAGAGAGAGAGAGAGAGAGAGAGAGAGAGAGAGAGAGAGAGAGAGAGAAAGAGCTCCAAATTTTTCTACGTGAGAATGTAAAAAATTGGTTCTACAGAAAAAACTAATCACGGCACACAGCTGTGTTGCAATTGTGTCGGTCTTTCTGTTTTTAATCCTTTTTAAAAATCACTTAGAAATGAACTTTTTTAAAATTAAATAGTATAAAACATTACATAAACTTTTCACTTTCAATTTTTTTCATCGAAATTCCCTTTCGAAAGCTAACCGTACACAAAATTTGAAAATGAAGTAAATTTCTCAAAATCGGTTTGTAAGGTTTGATGAAACTTTTGTCATATGTAAAGAATCTTGAGTCACGTTAGGGTATTTTTAGATAAAAAATAATTAATTAAATCAAAAAACAAAACAAATACGACGGAGGACAATTTTCCAATTTTTCTCCATGTTTTACTTTAAAGGTTTTCCAATTTTCGATCTTGTTTTACTTTATAGATTTTTCAATTTTCGATCATATTTTGCTTTATAGGTTTTCCAATTTTTGACAATGTTTCATTTTACAGGTTTTCCAATTTTCGATGATATTTTACTTTACAGGTTTTCCAATTTTCGATGATGTTTCATTTTACAGGTTTTCCAATTTTTGATCTTGTTTTACTTTACAGGTTTTCCAATTTTAAATGATGTTTTATTTTGCAGGTTTTCAAATTTTTGATGATGTTTCACTTTACAGGTTTTCCAATTTTCGATAATGTTTTACTTTACAGGTTTTCCAATTGTCGTTCTTGTTTCACTTTAAAGGTTTTCCAAATTTCGATAATATTTCACTTTACAGGTTTTCCAATTTTCGATGATGTATCATTTTACAGGTTTCTAACTGTCGATCTTGTTTTACTTTACAGGTTTTCCAATTTTCGATGATGTTTCACTTTACAGGTTTTCCTATTTTCGATGATGTTTTATTTTGCAGGTTTTCAAATTTTCGATGATATTTCACTTTACAGGTTTTCCAAATTTCGGTAATGTTTCATTTTACAGGTTTTCTAATTGTCTATCTTGTTTTACTTTACAGGTTTTCCAATTGTTGATGATGTTTCACTTTACAGGTTTTCCAATTTTCGATGATGTTTCACTTTGCAGGTTTTCAAATTGTTGATGATGTGTCACTTTACAGGTTTTCCAATTGTTGATGATGTTTCACTTTACAGGTTTTCTAATTGTCGATCTTGTTTTACTTTGCAGGTTTTTCAATTTTCGATGATGTTTCACTTTACAGGTTTTAAAATTGTCGATCTTGTTTCATTTTATAGGTTTTCCAAATTTCGGTAATGTTTCATTTTACATTTTTTCCAATTTTCGATGATGTTTCATTTTACAGGTTTTCCAATTGTCAATCTTGTTTCACTTTACAGGTTTTCTAATTTTCGATGATGTTTCACTTTACAGGTTTTCCAATTTTCGATGATGTTTCACTTTGCAGGTTTTCAAATTTTTGATGGTGTCACTTTACATGTTTTCTAATTTTTGACGATGTTTCACTTTACAGGTTTTCCAATTGTCGATCTTGTTTTACAGAATCCAAACTGAAAGTGGTTGCATAATAGCTGACAAAGTAATACTTTTAATTTTAATTTTTTGATTCAAAATATAAAAAAGAAAAACAGAAGCGACCAAAACAAACGACGAGAAGGGGAGACGCTGTGTTATTAATGTAACAGCCGCCTAATTTACGGTAGAAACTTTGGGCGTATCTCATCGCGTGCTGTTTACAAAGGAGGAAAAGTTAAAAAGCGAAGACAAGGGAAACAAAAGTCATGCGTTGCAATTTTACGATGAAAAATATTAATTGTGCTTTCGATCTGGGTTCCACGAACTTCTGTTTTCGGAAAGCGATCATGTGTTGACAAAAATAAAACAATCTGAAAATAACTTTTAGTTTCTTTCACAGTGCGATGACAGAGTCCAGACCTCCCACCAACTATAAATTATCTTATTAATGTCTCATCTTTGAGTTTCTTTTAATCACGTATATTAGCTTTAATTCAGTATTCGACTCCTATTAAAATCTTCATTTTCAAAAATAAATTAACTAAAATACCACACAAAACATCTTATAACAGAAGAGTTAAAAAGTACCCTGAACACCAGAAGTTAAAATGTTTTCAAAATCTGATTAGGCTATCTATTTTTTTTATAGTATAGAGCGTTTTTTTCTTAAACTGGGTAACAGGAATTAAATGTGTAATTTAAATTAAACATTGGGGCGGATCCAAATGTTTAATTTTCATACTTACTTGTAATAAATACCTTTAAGTATAAATTCATAAAAATGATTGGAACCAATTTTTTTGAGAAAAAAGTCGATTTTCAAAAGTGTAAAATAGAAATCTTTATTTTTTAAAAACTTAATAAAACACTAACATCATCCTAGTTTATTAGTTTTAGACTTGGATGATGTGCACACGCGCGCGCGCGCGCACACACACACACACACACACTGACAAATATTTTTTTTGGATTAAGGGAAGAAAAGAGAGAGAGAGAGAGAGAGAGAGAGAGAGAGAGAGAGAGAGAGAGAGAGAGAGCTCCAAATTTTTCTAATAATTGTCATGAGAATTTAAAAAATTGGTTCTACAGAAAAAACTAATCACGGCATATAGCTGTGTTGCAAACGTGATAGAAGCGAATTTACAAATTTTTCTTTAAGTTACCCTATTTGAAATTATGATTTCACAATAACAACCAGCAATCAAATCTGCCTAAATTATCATTTAAGGTTTAAAATTACATTGAAAATTCGAAAATGAAGCATGGCATTTCTTATTTGAATGATTTTGTAAATGTATACAGTTTTCAACGCTTATTAAGATGCGAAATAAAATTATCAAAAACTGTTAAGAAAAAAATTACCGATTTTTGTAGATATAACCTATAAAAGGCCATAACTTTCAAACTGTTGACAATTTGTTTGCTTGTTAACGGATTTGTCTAGCTATTACCATAATCGATTGTGCCAAGTTTGAACCAATTTGGACACACACTGTTGTAAGAGATTAAAATTTTAATTTTAATTATTAGTTTTAAAAAAATTTAAAGAGGGTACACACAAAAACACTATTGACAAAGACGCAGAAAAATTATGAAACAGCTGACATATTGTCCCTTGTGTTATAAACAATAAGGTGTGTAGAACATCAGTTTAAATAAAAGCTTGT
Source organism: Callitettix versicolor (assembly GCA_022606455.1). NCBI lineage: Eukaryota > Metazoa > Arthropoda > Insecta > Hemiptera > Cercopidae > Callitettix > Callitettix versicolor. The sequence goes on along the minus strand of CM040185.1, from coordinate 37,078,440 downwards.
TGAAGGAGTGGGTCGTGGTCATTCAATTCTGGGATGAACAGAGGGCAATTTGAGGGCTGTAATGCATGTAGGAAGACATTCCAGCCAGGCGTTGCTAGGGAGAAACGGATCGGCAGTCTACGGGGTTAGTAAACAGTTTTGCGTTCACTTCTTCCATTATTTTTTTGGGGTTGAACAAATTGGGACACAAGTTTCCGGAAAGGATTTTGGAACATTTATTTCAGGGAACATTTTTGATCGTGTAATACAAAAGTTTTCGTTCTTGGGTTGTTATCAAGCGTAGAAGTAGTCAAATGTTCTCAATACAAGAACATTGTAAAAATAGTAATAAGATAATAACTATTTTTTAATTTTTATGATATTTATTAATATATATATATATATATATATATATATATATATATATATATATATATATAAGTATTTATTTACGTATGTAGTAAAGAACCGAGGTTATGAGGGATTCTAAATTCTTAAGAACATCATTAATATTTTTGAAAATCATTTATTTACTTAAAAATGAAGTACATTCGAAACGCGTCGCTTTTGTTGACAAATGTGAAAGTAGAGACAGCTGAAAATTACTTCTGAACATTTTTTTTTCATTTTTATAGTTATCGTTTCTCTTTCCTCGGAGAGATAAGTGACAATTAACACACGCACGCGTTCACACATGGACACACATACGTAAAATGTTAACAACCCTTCAAAATGTGATCTAAAGGTCAGGATCGATGCTCATTTCAAGATCTTACCATAATGGCAGCTCCATTAGCTCATTTTTTTATTGGAAATTCGCAAATAAAATGAACTCAACAAACAACTCAAAAAGTAACTACAATACGTCGTGCATTACTTTATGTGCATAAAGTAGTACTAAAAATAAAAAGTTATAAAACATGAAACAAACGAGAAAGGGTTAAGCGCACAAAGATGGCGTGTATTATTAACGCCCGCCCGCCCTTCATAACGCAGTCGCATCACATCAGCATAAAACACAAAATAAACCGAATACAGTCCTTATGTCTGCCTGCCTCTGCCTTACACGTCCCGCTGGTTTACTGCAAAAACACCAAGTATTTATAACAGTAAACATAACATTGAATGGCTGGCTTTATTATAAGGCTTAAAGTAAAATAAAAATATCACGGAGTTATATGGTGTGAAAGCACAAAAGTATCTATAGTGTAATACAGTACAGTAATCCAGATTGAGGACAAAGCTACTTTCTGTATTTAAGTTATAAGTCGAGAAATAATGGACTTTTACACAATTCTTTTAACATTCAAAAGAAACTTCTTCGTACATCTTTTAGAAAACATCTATTCATGTCACTTTCAAATTTATATTTGTAAATTAGCTATTAAAGCAGCCATTGTGGTAAAACCCAAACCCTGAACCTTGAAATGAGCGCAGTGCCTGACCTCACTTTTCTGAGAGGTCGTTAAATATTTTGTACACTGTTATCACGTCATTATTTGCAATTTTAGTCCGATTTGTTTCAAACATGATGCAAAATTCATTTTTGGTATAGTTTTGACAAGTTTCAAAACGGCGGCTATTACAAAACTTTAAAAGGTCATAACTTTGTTATAACTCTTCTTGAAAATCAGATTACATTTGCATAATTTACTAAGCTGAATTTATGAAAACTTTTGAATAAGAAATTTAATTTTGACCGCGATCTGGTTCATTTTCGTATTTTCAATACAATTTGAAAGTTTAAAATGATGAATTGTGCAGATTTTAATGCTGATTACGATGGTGAAATCAGAATTTCAAAAATAGTATGAGATAAAGAAGTACTTTTTAAATTCCCTTTCATAAAGCTTAGCGAAATGACTGCTTGCCAATGTTGTTATTATGGGTATTCGGACTTTTGACATCAATTGTGCAATATAGAAATGTTTGCAAATATCCGAATAGACTAATAACAGGAATATTCAATCGATATATTTTAATATATTCAGTAAGAATTTGATAACTGTTAGTTCAATTATGTTTTATTTGTATTAATTTTGTTTCGTTTATAACGAACCATTTTTAGAAAATGAGTTTATGTCATCATAATAATAAAGCCTAAGAACGGTGATTTCAAATGAGCGCTGAATTTTTTTGTGTTTTATGATTTCAAAATTGTATAATGCTAGACAAAACCCATGATACACACACACACACACACACACACACACACACACACACACACACATATATATATATATATATATATATATATATATATACACACACACACAAACAGTGCTAGATTACTAGAAATAGAGGTGCCGTAATAACAACTTTCTGGGAGCGTGTTATTCAAAATTATTGACCTGAAAAAAACCTTTCGTTTATAAACAACTTGAACATTTTATTAATTCCAAATTTTATTTTGCAAAAGAAGAACAAAATTATGTTGCAATTAAGTAATTAAAGCTGAAAAAGCACAATTTCATGATTGTTTAAGTTGTCTGCTCATCCTAAAAGTCTTTCCAAAACTTTAACTTGTTCTCGTCATACGTCTTTTCTCTTGACGCTAATGCTGAATGGTGTCCACACGCAAGTCAAAAGTAAATATACTTTGCTGGGTTAAACAGCCGAAGAGGAGGGCCATTGGTCTTTACATACAACAAGGAAGAAACTGTTGCAATATTCAGTAATGATCACAATGGTGTAATGAGAAATCTATTTCACATTCACTCAACTATATGGCTATCGAATTTACTCTTTCAACAGGGCGAGACTTTCCGGGAACACTCTGGGGTGGAGGTACTCTCAGAATCTTATAATTAGTTTCCATGATTTCGAACTTGGAGGCTAGTTTCCTAATTACATTTACCTCAAACGTTATTGGTAAATTTTGTAGACAGTTTATTCATCCATTACTTTGATTATTTAGCAGGCTCAAAATCTTGTTCCCTTATCAGTCTTGTAGGAAAAAAAGAGGTAACAGGAGATTTGAGGATGAGTCGTTGTGTCTGTCGGTGTAAGAGCGTTGACATTCCAGTGTACGTTGTTTTATTTATTGGTGTGCCAAGTTTTGGGTAGTGTCAATTTTCACGCCTACAAGTGGTAACGGGACGCGGTTCCGGGGCGTTCTGCTTCAAATCGAGCACTGTATATGTATATGTATGTAAAGACCAATGGCCCTCCTCTTCGGCTGTTTAACCTGTGTGTGTGTGTGTGTGTGTGTGTGTGTGTGTGTGTGTGTGTGTGTGTGTGTGTTAATCGTTTTAAAATCGACTCATTCAGAAACGTCAAAAAAGAATTATAACTTTTATAATTTACATTTTTAAAAATTTATTTCGACAGTATTATTTAAATTCTACTAAAAATTTGGGGGGAAAATGACAGCGGTCAAGTTTCGTCCAATTTTTTTTCATTTTCTATATAGTTGAAAAGTTTCTATACGTAAACTTTTTATAGAACGAGTCATATAAAAATAAAAATGTTATTTTAAGAACCTAATTAACATGATATTGTATGACAGTAGTATTGCTTGAAAATCTTAAAAAACACACGAATACCGACAAAACCGGGTTAGTTTTTAGTATTTTAATAATTAGTAACACGCCATTTGTTTACGCGATGAAATGAACGTTATATACTTTCAGGAAGTAATAATTTATAGGTTATACGTGTCATTTCTAGTTACGATTTTTTTCGAAGTTTTCATAGAATCCGGACTTTTGTATGTTTTATTATTAGTCTACTATTAGGCATTTTAAATGCGTTTTGGCACAACAAATACAAAAAACTGCGTATTTACTAAAATTTTTGCTACTATACCGAGGAAATATTAAACATTTCCACAATAACAAATTTAATTTTCACTTACTTCTAAGCTGCTACAGTAAAGATTCTTGAGTTTTGAAATAGAGTTGTATTTAATTACCTGGAACAAAACACAAAAATATGTTAATTTAAATAACAAAGCTACTACGTTCCAAATAAAATTTCATATTTTTTTGCGCAATCATCAAGAATTTTAACGGCTGATCCGATTACCACAATTGTTTACCTGTTTCTCTTAAATACAACAATATAAACGTGACACGCAGACGTGATGGAAGCAAATTCCCATAAAGTAATAATATCGAAATAATTTTTTACCTTATAGCCTACTTGTTTTCATAAATCTGATTCCTTACAGACTGCCGTCATTAATTTTCAAAATTTTAATAATAATTTATTTAAAGCTATAGGGAAATCGGATTTCCAAATCAGAGTTAAGTAAAAAATATTTATAGATTTGTTAAGGATAAAAGTGACCGTCATTTTGAAACTGTTGAACGATAATTTACTGGTTAACAAACTTGTTCAAGGTAAATAAGAAAATAAATATATCTGCCAAATTTAAATCGAATCAGATCTATATTACGAATGTACGAGTACTAACACATACGAGCGCACGCAGATATATATACACCTTGTGTTTGAGCCTTATTTTATTGTGGGCTATAATAACCAAAAACATAGGTAATAATCCGAAATATATCCAAGGTAAATAATTTATCAAAATCTGTTTCCTACAGTATCAGTTACAATACAAAACGTTTGCTTATTAAACAGTGTTTTTGTTAACTTATAACACTAAACCAAGTATGTATGTTTGTTTGGAATAGTAACGTAAACTACTATTGACTAAGATTGTCATGAAAGTTGCATACAAACGCTTTTGATACTGGATCAGGTTTTTTGCAATTTCAGCCGTCAACTCGAAGTAGTAATTGTTTAATTATGGTATTACTTATTGCAATGCAGCTGTATACGGGCAGGCTGGCAGAATCTTACAGTGCCTTCTATGGTCTCATTGAATAACTAACAATTTATTGAATTCATAGAGTATACGATTACTTCATGTACTTATAATTATGGTCTAAACTTCTCTTATTTTATTTACGTGTAATAAACAATTTGCAAGTAATTATGCAAAAATGTATAAAATATAGTACAGATCAAATTGCTAATTTTGAGACGCATTAAGGCAAAATATTTTGTAAGGAAGTCTTAGCATTCTACACTGGCTATCTTATAATACTCGTACATACTTTAATGGTTTTAATATATTTTAAACATTATTTTTATTTTATCTACTCAAGGAAACTGTCAAGACAAACGTCCTTAACACAATAACATATTGTTTTATTTTCACCATAAAAGGTTGACAATTGTAATTACTATCCTGGATTATTCTTTACAGTCACTTGTTCTTCCAAATTGGGTAACGTACAACTAAGCAAGCTTACCTACTAAGTATGCCACGTACGTTAAAACTAGTGTCATGTTTTCACAAATGGAAAAGACTGAGCAGTTATAGCTAACACGTTGAATCAGTTACCAACTTAATGAATTTAATAAATAATATTTTAAAGAAACAGCTCATGTAATAAGGTAATTCAGAGTGAGTAATTTCTTGGAATGGCATAAATTGAGTAATCGCTGCACGCAGCTGTCTCGCTTATGTGATTGAAACGAATTTCCAATAGTATTTTTCTTTGTCTTATTCTTTTTGAAGTTCGGATTTCGCCATCATAATCTACGTATATTGGTGTTTCAACTTTTCAAAATGTACTGAACATACAGAAGTGAATGCTGACCGCCGTCGAAGAATTCCTTTAATTTCAATATTTAAATTTTCAAACAAATTTTAACGATGATCACGAGGTAAAATTAGATTTTCAAAACAGAAAAGTTATGAGTTTTTAAAGATTTGAAACGGCCGCCATTTTGAAACTATCCAACGAATTTTGCTGGTTAACGATTTTATACGTTATATATTAATTAAGTTACAGATAAAGTATTTCGTTTTGTTCTTGCACACGTGTGATAAAAGCAATATTTTATATAATATCGTTATCTCTCTTGGCCATTACTTTTAAAGAACAACCAAAGAACTTGCCCTTCCGCGCCGCTTTGATTCATTAAAAACGTTCCAACCACGGAACCAAAGAGGCTTAAAATTACAGTCCCACGTATTTCAGCTTACCGCTGACTTGTAGGATGATAGCGTTAATTTATACTTGCAATCCCGGACATAAAAATAAAATAGAGTTGTCCAGCCTAAATACCTTACCGTGGAACGCGCCGAAGTAAAAAAACCCGATCACAAGATACGGCGATCGCACGTTCCCATCCCCTTAAACTGTTGCAATTAATTAGTGTCAAAAGGAAATCCGGGGGAGGTGGATGCGCCATTAATTAGGGGTGGGTTTCGACTGGACATTGAAGATTAGATGTAATACTGCTCATTGCGGGAGTAGGGGTGACAATGTTACTGTAATTAGCCGGATAAAAAAGCGCCAGTGGCGATCTGATCATTGAAAAGCGGTGAATGGAGTGAAACAGGCTTCAAAGGATTTGAGGATGTCAACGATAAGAGTGGTGACCGACGAGTATTGATATTTTGGAGAATTTTAATGTTTTAAAATCGGTGCAAAGATTTTCGTGTCATTTTGTCACATCGTTTGATTATTTAATTGGAAGGTCACAAACACAAAAGAAACAAAATATTCAAAAATATTTCACAAAACGTTATTGCTTAAAATTATTTATTTTAAAAAACCAGTTCAAAAACTTGTTACGAAATACTTGAATTTTTCTTTATTTAAAAAAATTATTTAATTAGGGTTTTAGCGACGAAATACTTGAATTTGCCTTTACTTTTAAGAGTTAGTTAATTACGTTTTTAGCGCTGACATACTTGAATTTGTCTTTACTTTTAAAAATTTGTTTATAGAATTTTTTAGCGACGACATACTTTAATTTGTCTTTACTTCAAAATTGGTTTATTAGGTTTTTTAATAACGAAATAGGCCTATTTGAATGTGTCTTTTTTTAGAACTGAAATACTTGAATTTGTCCTTATTTTTAAAAATAATTTATTTGGTTCTTTACATTTTGGTGATCATGAAGAATTGCAGTACAATTAATTAAGGTAAATTTCAAATGAAAGAAAATTACTGACCGAGAGTAAATTGAAAGAAACAAAACAAACTCGATTTTTAGAGAAATATCGACTCACGTGTTTTATTTGGACACTAGTTTTTTTTTAATTTTAACAAAAGTTTATCTTAGCTTTTACGGGTGATTTTGATTATTCTTATTATGTTTTAAATTACCTACCAAAAATATGCTTTAAAAAATTTATTTTTTTTCCAAATTAAAATAAAAACCAGATATAAGGAAACCCTTATCTACATGCTTAATTTCAGAAAAATCGGTCAATCAGTTTAGCCTCCAGCGTTGTGCGAGCGCGCGCGCATACACACACACACACACACACACACACACACACAAATATTCATGTATTCATTATGTTTTTCTAAAGAGGTTTGAAACGTACCTATCTGTAAAAATCTCAAGATCTTCATCTTACAATCATAGAATTTTCTTTATGAGAAAGTATAAAATTAATAATTAGGAAGGTGTTTACAGAATACGGTTCTTTCTGTATTCAGAATATTTTTCTTGAACTTTAAATTGTCTAGTCGGTTCTGCAGTGGACAACCTAGTGCAACTTGGATCGTGTTTAGAATGCAAAGTTACAAATTCGTGTTTGGTTACTTATGATGTTTTAGAGGGGTTATAATTACCTGGTTTAATAAAAGTATTTCTACCCCGCAGGGGTGCAGACTAGCTGCACCCATTGAGAGGATTTAGACGTCCCTCGCAGTACCCGAGTCTAACAAACACTTACACTTACAACACTACACTTACGACTTTAACACTTTACACTCACACTTACATTTAGGGAGGAGATTGTGTTACACACTTACATTCAGCCTCATTGTGTTTTTCGCCTTGAAAATAACAAAAAAAAGTATTTCTATTTCAAAAAACTATTCTATTTTTTTTTTAAGGAAATTAATTTCCAAAAATGTTTTCCTTTATCTTGTCCTTTTTATAATTCTAATTTCAAAATAACAATCGACATTAAAATGTGAATTTCTTAGCACTACAAAGTTTCAAATTACATTGAAGATACGAAAATGATCCCTTATCGCCGTCCAATTAAATTTCTTAATTCTAACGGATTTTATAAATTCAAAAATGCTAATTTATGCAGTTTTGAAATTAACGATGAGAAAACACAATTTTCCGAAAAAACAAGACAAAAATTTCTGAAATGTAAAAAAAAATTAATGGCCGCCATTTTGAAACTGTTGAACAAATACAGCTGGTTAAAAGAACCATAATCGATTTTTGTCCCAAGTTTGAATCGAATCGGACCAAAATTGCGAACGTTAGCTTAATCAGTTTGAATACTCGAATTCGCAATACACGATTCTCTGTTAGTGCAGACGAAAATTCGGATAGTGGTTATTCAGGTTGCCCCGAAGGAGAAACCGATTAATTTTTGGAAACAAGCTCCACTCACGCCAGCGTGTCAATTTAATTGCGTCACTTAACGAGCCGATAAACAACGCAGTAAATTTCATCAAACATCAATTCGGCAGCAGAGGACTGGCGAATATTTCAGACAGTGTCTACATAGCCAGACATAAACACTGTGGGAGGTGACGTCGGTACTATGCCCTAACCTCAAAACACTGTTGCCAACAGCAGTAACTTCCTAGTTTTGTTTACACCAGATGCAACCAACTGTCATCGCGTAAACAAGCCACTTCGTGAAGTCTTGGAAGCGGTTCCTTTCATAACGGAATTAGAAAATAACTGTTATTTTGGGCAAAATGTAATTTGAAAACTTCATTAAAACATTACGAATGCGCTGAGGCAATTAAAGGTATAAAGACAATATATTTATAAAAGATATACCCATGTGCATTGCGTTTGTTTTCAGTAGTTTTTGTTTTGAGAACTTGCAACAAAGTACAGTTTGCTTGATATCTCTTAAGGAACAATAAAATAATTCCCGTATAGCAAGTATAACTTGAACATGTATCATGTTTTAGGACTGCTTGTGATGGATATCGCGCGTCGCGTGATGCGACTGCACAAATTTATATCAGCAGTTATAATAAAATACAAGTTGTTTTCTATTGATTCGTAACGATCAGATGATTTTCTTGAACAGCTGACAGGCTGTAATAAGTTTTAGGTTATGTTGTTAAATTTTCTGCTCCATACGTTTAAGTCATACTGAAATTTTCGCGCAAAAATGAATGGCTACAATTACGTGTTTAACCTTAAAATTCAATAAAATAGATCTCCAGTTACTTTTAAAAAAAAACATGCTGTAGAACACAAAATGTTTATAGTCGAAAAGTACACGTTTTTACCGTTTGTATTATAAATAGGCTACCATGTTTAACTGCGTGCTTTTAATAGAATTTTGTAAAGTATTTATTTTTATAAAAGTGATATAAGTAAAAATATAAGTATTTTTTGGTGAGAATTTAACAAATAGTATTTTAAACTACACACACACACACACACACACACACACACACACACACACACACACACACACACACACACACACACACACACACACACACGCACAATTTTAACCAGTGCCGGATTTAGGAGCTGGCAAACATAGGCGCTGCCTGTAGGGCTCCACCAAATTAAGCACCCACCACAAGAACAACTTTTTAATTTTTCAAAAAAAAAAATCGAAAAAAATGTTCCAAGATTACCTGTTATTTTAATTTTATTATTATTTAAATAATATAAAACATTTGGTGCACAAATTAAAAAAAAATGAACTTATTTACAAATTCTTTGTACTAAAGAAAAATTTATCCAGTTAGATATGCTCCCACAAAGTCTGCCTATGTTATCAAATTTTATAAATCCGGCATTGCATTTAAGAACCGCTCAATAAGTGATCTAGTGAACATGATCGGTGCTCATTTCAAACGCTTCTGGATCATACAAATAATGTGCTACCGTTTATCCAATGTAAATTCGCTAATAATATCTTAAGTGTTCGGCATTTTGAAACGAGCATTGCGTCACGAAAGCAGCTCCTAGTCGCAGTTTCATTTTAACAATAAATCCAAAGCACATTTCTCACTCGCTAAGACACGGAGGCAGAGGGAGAGAGTCAAAGTGTGTGGTCTTTGCTGGGGTCACATTCCTACCCTTGCGGAACCGGAGATCATCCCTTCCTTAAACGCTAATTAGTGACATCTGGTGTCAATTATAGTACAGACCATATCTCGGTACGTAGTGTGAAGTAACTCTACTCCCAGGATGTTTCAAGAGCCTAATTAAAGGTGACTCTCTTACCGTAACACTTGTGGTCATTATTTTTACAGTAGGCTGCCTGAATTGAAAGATTTTTTTAAATTTTTATTCGAAATATTAAAAGTGTTTCGTGATTTTTGAAATAAATTTATTCCGATATTTTTGTATGTATGTATAAACCACTTTTAATGTCACCTGATTCCGAAAACTGTGATTTACTTCTGTGTCTTTGCACATGGATTAAAAACTAAATTTATTGTGTGTGTGTGTGTGTGTGTGTGTGTGTGTGTGTGTGTGTGTGTGTGTGTGTGTGTTTGAGTGTCTTCTTAGCTTATTTTGGCAATGTTTGTCAGAATTATTCAAAACTTGCGCGTAAAAATCGATTATCTGATTCATTAACCAGCAAAAATTCACCAGTTTCAAAATGGCCGCGATTTCGTAACTCTAAGAACCTAGCCTGATTTCTTATCCTAAATAATTTCAAAATTTTGATTTTATAACTATAAACAGCGTTGAAAACTGCAGAAATTACCTTTTTAGATTTTCAGTATCCGTTGAAATTAAGGAATTTAATTTGCCGGCGGACAGGATTAAATTCCATATTTTCAATGTAATTCGAAAATTTAAAATACTTATATATTTATAACCATAAATAAAAATGGTGGATGATGAGATCAGAAATTCAAAAAAAATGAGGTAAATAAAAGTATTTTTGGAAATTCGCTTCTATCACGTCTGTGTGATGTGATTATTAAACGTATACATTAGTTTCTTACAAACGTTTGTTTCTGTTATGACAATTCAATCTTATCTTCGGGTTTGTGTCCAGTAGCACAAAAAAGCATTTTTTTCGGTTGGTAACCAACATTTGATTTTTAAAATTTTTCATTAAAACTTTCAACATTATTTTTTTAATTTAAGTGAAATTTTTCAATAACGTTACACTATTAAAACATATATTTATAAACATTACACGTAATATTTCAAAAAAGGAAGCCTTTCTTTTCTTCATCAAAACATTACAAGAATTTGGACAGAAGAAACATTTATTTGTCACAAAAAGACCAAGAACTAATTTTGTTCTACTTTAACCTATCTTTCGGCTTCATTAGATCACTTCAAACGTTTCTGAAACATTATTTTGGAAAACGAGCTACTAGAGTGGTTATCGAAGTTAGGCTCACAACTGGGACGGGATTAGAAACACTTTTTTGACGTCGTAAAAAAAAAAAATATGTATATAAACGTTGTGTTTTTGTTACCACTCAAGGGTTTGCAATTTTGGCCTGGTTTGTTATCCAGCAAAATCTGTTCAACCGTTTCAAAATGGCGGTCCTTCAAAATCATTAGTAAAACATATTCGGAAATCTGGCATGTAATTTGAAAACTTATGAACGATAAATCATGAAGATTTTACCATTGGTTATGATGATGAAATATTATGATAATGAAATATTCAAAACGTGTAGGCCTACAATAAAATTTATACATAATTTAACATATTTAATAAATTTTGTTTTTTAGGAAAAAACAAAACAACATTAATGAAATATTATTACCAAATACATGTAATAGCTGCTTAATTATTCGTGGTTGAAGAACAGTATACCTCGCTGTATATTCGTAATTAATTGACTGATTAACGCTCCACGACAGCGCTCTGACGTTCGTAACATTTTCCGCTAATGTAACCGGTAACCATAATATTTAGGGAAAATGTTACTGGACCAACGTTACTGGAAAATTTATGTTTTTTTCCAATAAAGCCAACAATATTGTGATTGGAGAAGCCATTCAGGCAGTGTTGAAGGAAATAGCCAGCAACTGCACACGTAATCGTTAAATCAGAGGCCGCCATCTTGAAACGGAAATGAATGAAAATAAATCGTTTTGGCTTTATACAAGGTACCTTCGTACCAAATTTCAAAACAATCGGTCAATACGTTTGGCTGAAACTGTGTAACAAACGAATTGATTGTCGAACGGTCGAGTTAAAACAAAGACCTTTCTTCGTACAACCAGTTACGGAGGATATATAACCATAAATTAATACTTTATAAAACAGAAAAGTGTTACAAAATGTAAAAACCAGTTTTTGTAAACAGAGAAAATAAACGAAAATCCACGATTGTCACTGAACTACAAGCAATGCTCCCGCGACATCTAAAGTGATAATTTGATTCGTTTTAAAATCCATTGCCTAAAAAGAAGTCAAAAATATGTATTTCAATACAGGATAAGATTTACCTACAGCATGTGTTACCGGCTAGATACGAACTAGCGCAAATCCTGAATTTGCTAATACTTCTCAAGTATTGTGACTTCGAAACAAGAAGTAGATTTTTATTAAGACAAACTATACATCCATAAGAAATCGTAAACCAATAACAACTGACATTTCGCAACCGTTAGACGTACACCTTGTTTTCCTTTGTGTAACGATAAACTTGAAGAAATTGTTTCACTTCCAATAAAGTACAAACTGAAACAAAGATTCTTTTAATCTTCTGTTCTTCAATATTAGAAACTGAATTTAATTAAAAGATTTAATTATTTTATTAGTAAATTTTCTTCAGAAAACGAGATCGAAAACGAAACCTTCGTGTGGTGTGTGTGTGTGTGTGTGTGTGTGTGTGTGTGTGTGTGTGTGTGTGTGTGTGTGTGTGTATATTCTCTCTCTCTCTCTCTCTCTCTCTCTCTCTCTCTCTCTGTGTGTGTGTGTGTGTGTGTGTGTGTGTGTGTGTGTGTGTGTGTGTGTGTGTGTGTTTTAGTGAAAGCCGTATTTTTATCGCAGAACTTTCTGCTTTTAAAGTCATAATAAATAAATAAATAAGTATATATATATATATATATATATATATAATATTGTAACAACTAAAGATAAAAATAAACGAAATCTTTGGAATATTCGCAATGTTTTATTACAATTAACTCGCAGAGACTTGAACGCTCCACTCTAAACGATAAAATTTAAACAAATAAATTAAACTAATATCAATAAAATCTCCTGCAACGATAACGTGATTAACGCTGATCCGTTTACACGTGTACACGTTTATTTAATTTACCAAAATGGCGTCAGACAGACAGACGGCTTAACATATCTGCGTGGCGTTAAGAGAGATTATTTAATGATTGGTAAATCCTGATTAGCAATGGCGATCTGAACCGAGTGAATCTGTACCGTGGTAAATCGCTAATTAATAGAGTTAGTGTGAAGGGCTCTTGTTAGTGCTATGGTTTCGTGTTTACTAGTTAAATAAAATATTCTACACAAGGAAACCAACTGTTTCGTCAGTAAAGTGTGAATTGCAAATACATTTTCGTTGCAGTATATAGTAACTTAGTAATGACAAAGTAGCGCCCTTCATAACAGTACACGCCCCCTGTTTTACCTTTCTTTTACTTGTATTTACCCTAGTCGCCTAGGTGGCCTAGTTAATAGCGTACTGGGCTTTCACCCCGAGGAGCCAGGTTCGATTCCTGACCAGGGCTTGGCATTTTCATACGCTGTAAATCATACCATAGTCTGCATTAGCCCAAGTGTGCACAACAGTCGGACGTTAAACACACACACACAAAAATGGTATTTACACACTTTGTAACCCCATATCCATATTGTAACAACACCTAAAAGTCTCCTGGATAGACTGTAGCGAGCTTCTTCCTGACAAAGACTTATCCTTGACAGTTTTATCTTCTTTTTAAAGAGGTTCTTAACGTGCAGTTGTCACAAACCGATGGAAAGAGCTTGGAATGTGGACAATCACTTTTTCAATTTACGCAATAGCAGTGTAAACACAAATAAGTATGTTAAAATGGTGGATTCTCTTGAGGGTGGTTACACATGTATGAACGAATGAATCTCAATGGTTACTGCTGCACTGAGATCATTTTGTATTTCTCAAATGCTCAGTAACAACGCCTTCCCTAGCCTTAGTCTCTTTATAAAGTCTTCAATTTGTAGAGGATTCAAGATGGATAATTGGTGACGTCCCATTTCCTTATGTACTTGCAAGTACTTGTTCTGTTTCTATTTTTCTTTCGTTCTTGTTTAGCGCCATAATTATTAATTCTAATCTTCAATTTTGACATGAAAATTTCTTCATGCGATAATAGCACTTTTTGTCTGAAGGGTTATAAAGAAACTCGCAATAGCACTAATAATATGTTAAATTATACGAATGTACGCTTTCTGCATACGAATTAGCCTAATAATATTCATGAAGTACGTTTAACCTTACCACTGGAATGCATTTGTAGCTCAGGCTATGATTTCTGATTATGAAATTAAAGGTTTAAGTTCAAAACTCGCTACAGGTTTTAATTTTTTTTTACATATAATATTAATTTGTTAAAAATTATGTAAATACATACGTTGAATAGTAAAAATTTGAATTATATTTAACGCTATTATACTACCTACATATCCGATCCATCTATCACAAAATTGTTTAGAGCGTTTCAGTTAATTAACTATATTTTGCCTATTGCATTTAAGTAACTTATTTAATTAATATTTAACATTTTAATGAACGCCGTTGTACTACACATCCCAGCCCAGCCAAAGCATTATTACAGCATTAGTTGAATACGTTGTACAAAATTTGTGTTATACTTGTAATGTAAATTATACATTTTCTCCCAACTACTACATTAAAAAAAAGTATGTGGTGTATGAAATCTCTTGTTTTTTTGTAAAAAATTAAAATATTTGACGATTTTTTTTCATAACCGCATAGATTCATTTTCCGTTCATTTTCGCACAGTAACGATTTCAAAATATTTTCAGCAAGGTAGCATAATATAAAAATGGCGGTGTATTTTGCACACATATATTACATATTAAATTCTAAAATAAAATAAAATCGCTAAATTACAAGAAAATCAAATAGACAAACTACTAAAACTTTTCCGTTTTGAAAATAAATCATAGAATAGGATTGTTGTAAATAAAACAATGCACTTATTGTGCATCCTTAAAAGCAAAGACAAATTTATACAGTTCCTGTTAACTTAATTTTGTTTTCTTTGGTTCTGTTTGTACTTTATTGGAAGGAAAACAAGTTTTCTAAGTTTATTGTCACTCAAAGGAAAGCAAGCTATGGAAGTTATCTTCATTTCAATTTTCTTAACCAATATAGCAAGCGGAAAAAATATGGATTTGTCTTTGGTTGTTGAAATGTTTCGATTAGAAACAACCAATTGTTTTATTCCTTCACTATACGAAGTATAGAATGTTTTGTTAAGTTTAGTTAGCGCGTTTCGGATTGCCTCCATTCTCAAACGTATTGTACAGACACCGTGTCAGCTGTGTACTTGGATTCTGTCCGCTGACGTATATTAATTGACTAAAAACATCACTACTAGCTTTTACCATTGAGGTGGGGCGTGTACCGTGATTTATCCCGGCGATTTTACACTGCTACCGTTAGACAGCATCACCGCTCCTGTACCCATACCCGTTCCCCGGCGCAAAGCTCTGCGCCACTTCATTTCACAAAACACAAAACACAAAACAATTTCTGTTAATGAACCCAAATATGTTTTCTCTTCCTTTTTATATTAGTTACGATAATTTGTTCGAAAACACTACAAATTAACATGGCTAGTTTTTAACAACATAACCTGAAACTTATTATATCAGCTGTTCCATCACCGTATTCAACATCAAGTGTTCAAATTATCGTATCAGCTGTTTAATGAAATCAGCTGATCGTTACGAATTAATATAAAACAACTGACCTTTTACTATTACACATTTATCAAAGTTAAATTAACGATTCATTTCCTATACGTACATCGTTAAAACTTCTTCGTAGTTTACGTAGTGTAGTTATCACGTGCGCCTCACAGCGCAAGGTCGCTGTTTCGATCCCGGGCGGAAACACAGGAAATTTTAATTAAAATTAATTTAATATGAGATTGCAACGCGTAAAATATGCTGTTATATATCAATGTTAATTTCTGCACTCACATCATGCTAAATACATATATCACAACCAGCCCTAAAAATGTTATGTATTATTAAAGATTTGAAATGACCGCCATTTTTAAACTGTTAAACTAATTTAGCTGGTTAACAAATTTGTCCAAGCTATTACGACAATCGATTTTTTTGTGCCAAGTTTGAATCAAATCGGATTAAAATTGAAAAGTGAACGTATTAAAAAAACACAGACCACACATAAATAAATGTTAACGAATTTCAAAAAGTCATCTAGGAGCCAGAATCGGTACTAATTTCAAGGTCCCGCGTCTGGATGGTAACATGATGGCCGTTTCAATAGCTTATTTTTGCAATGGAAATTAGCTGAAATAATAAATACTGTATACAAAATATAAAACAGCTGTTATTAAAAATGCTAGTATTGAACACAGCTGATCGTTATCACTTGTTTCTTATGGAAACATTCGCCTTTCTTGAGATATTAATTCACAAAACAAGACGTTCAACTACTTACCTACGGCTTACCAGTCTCTCAAAAGATTGCTAAATATCACAAGTATTAAAACTTATCAAGCTAATTTATTAAAGTTTTAACGCAAATTGAAACAGTGAAATACGTCTCCGGTTCGATCGCGGACGGAAACAGTAATTTTTAAA
Organism: Callitettix versicolor; assembly: GCA_022606455.1. NCBI lineage: Eukaryota > Metazoa > Arthropoda > Insecta > Hemiptera > Cercopidae > Callitettix > Callitettix versicolor. Next base: position 37,061,681 of record CM040185.1, on the reverse strand, counting down.
TGTAATTAATTTAATATGAGGCTTGCGACGCACAAAATATAGGCTTACTGTATTTTTATCAATATAAAACTGTTAGGCGCATCACGCTCCCACAACACAACCGGCCCTAAAACCTGATGCATGTTAAAAGGAAGGAAGCGATAAATGACGAACGTGGAAACTCTTAATAACTGAAAGAAATAGGTATCACGGCGCTACCATGAAGACATTAACTGTAGACATTACTGTAGTGGAAGTGTTTGATGTAGTTCAAAGAAAAAATTTTGCGCCAAGAAATCACGCCCGTGATTTGTGTCAGTCACTGGTCACGCAAGCCACTTACATTCTCAATCACCTCTACTTAACACCATCCATTGCATTCGATTTTCGGCAACCTTGAATACACGAGCAGTTAACTTGCTATAGTTAACTTGTTCGAGAATTGATCTAAATCACTGAATATAAACGTACTAGAATGTTAACACTTATAAGAGATATGTGAGCACTGTTATCTGGTGAATCTTGAGACAGATTGTGTAACTACAGTTAAGTAGACAACAGTAATGAATATTTCCCCAAACGTCCCGCCCCCGTCCATGCAGCATTCGTAGCGGCAGATAGTCCAATTACTTCGACTTTAGCTTCTAAAATCGACCACGCATTTTATAATGGTGGATGTATTTCTAGTCCGCTTAAAGTCAATGTGTCAATGTTCGTGTAAACACGCCTGAGAGGAAATCTCGGCACTTTCTAAGAGTTGCGCAGGTTTTGTTTCAGTTAGTTTGTTGTTCTCAGAAATAACTTTCTAGTTTCTAGTCGTTTCCGAAATTTTATGCAAGACTTGTCACTTTTAGCAGAAGATATATAGAACATAATGTATTGTAAGTATTTTTAGTAACGAATTTCTTTTAAAAATGAGCTATTGTAAGCAATCAGAATAAGACTCAGACCAGGGAACATGAAATGAGCTTCGATTCTGACTTTAAGATTACTTTTTTGAGACGCCGTAAATATATATATATATATATATATATATATATATATATATATATATATATATATATAATATTTTCATGTAATAATACATGTTTTTAAACAAATAAATTTAGTTTTGAATATATATTTTGCCGCAATTTATCTAATGTTATTGTAGCAGGCTTTCTATATTACAAATTAACAACGAATTTTGATAATATTATGACGGTATTTCCATATATATTTAAAAAAAGGACATTTTTACGATAAAAGCTTCCATAAAATTGACTAATAAATTTGATTTTAAAGAATTTTGTAGCAATTTTTAATTAATATTATTGTAACAGGCGTTTCGTATTTCAAAGTAGCAACGAATTTTGAAAAACAATATTGCACCGTTTCGCTATATACTACAAAAAGGAAGGTTCTACGATAACAGCCTTCCGTTTTGACACTAACAAAACCCATCGAGGCCGTAGGTTTTTGATTTTTAATTACGCAACCAGGCGCAAGGTATTGTGGCGAGTTTAATTGAATCGAATGATTGTTGTTTTAGATAAGTTTGGAGACTGAGTAGGATCGATGCTGTCAAAGGTTTGCAGCAAGTCTGCGAGGTGGGTAACTTTTCTAATTAAAGGCGACAATAGAGACTTGTCTTGTACGTTGGCAGATTTTGGGAACCCTCCGCCCTCGCAGCCTTACAAACAGTCGGTTTTGGTATAATGGGTATTTGTGAAAATTTACTGTTTCCGTTGTTGTTCATAAAATTATTTAAATTCCAAGAAGTTTTAGAATTGCTGATTTGTAAATGTATACAACTTTCCCGTTCTATACAAGTACGAACCGGAAGCACATGTAATCGCTTTCTTTCATTTCCGTCTGGAAATAGCTGACAGTGGAAAAAATAACGCCATATACTGCTGTCTCGCTAACGTGATATCACGTTTTTTTAAATATATTTCTTCCTTTTTTTATATCTCGCGATTTTTTAAATATCTTACTGCCTTGCAAATCTAACATTTCACTGACTGTAGGTTACTTTCCGCGTTTTCAATGGAATTTTAAAATTAAACGGTTTTTAAACCTGATTGGTATTAATTTTCAAAACGTGTGAAATATAATATTTATTTATTTTTCATATTAGTAATGGCCGTCATTTTGAAATGGTAGAATGGATTTTGCACCTTGAAAAGGCGTACAACAGTGTACCAAACAATAGGCTCTGGATGGTGTCAGAAAACACTAATATAAGAATAACATTAGCAAGGGCAGCCAAAACACTCTGAAAATATAACAACAAAAGTAAAAATAGGAAATAAAATGTCTAAATGTTTCAAAGTCACCAAGAGACTTTTATACAAGGATGTTCCCTGTCCTCAACATTGTTTACAATCTACGGGGAACAAGCGCTGAACAACTGGAAACGTAAGTGAGAGAATGGGTATAGGCCTACCATTAAACGACATTACATTTTACCTCATCTTCTTTGAAGTTGACCAAATAGTTATAGCGCAGGATTATGAAGACTTTGAATATATCACATTTTTGGGGACTTGAGGTAAGCTTAAACGAAACGGAATACATGTGCATTGGAAGGAAGAGCAGGAATCTTATATTGGAACACAACACACAAATCAGAGAGCGTACAACTTACAAATTGCGTAAAGAAATTATGGACTGGAAACACTGACGTTTCCAATAACTATAACTATAACTTTAACCACTGAATCAATTTTAAACAACGATTATTTATTTTGTTCGGTCTAATTGCAGTATTTAACGATGAGGTCATAGGCAAAGAAAACGTGGACAGTTGGTTTAAACTCTTTCTAACAGAATTATATTTCACCTTTAAAGAACTATTTTTTTTAAGTTAGTTACAATCCTAATTCCCCGCTAAGTCTACACTTAAAAAGTTGATGAATTCTGGCAAGAACCAAACATCAGTTTACGCAGTTAATTGAACAATGTAAATTTTTGCACTTGATGGAGCTATTTATTTTTAGTCGCGGATACTTTTGATAAAAGGCTTTGTAAAATATTGAAGTGTGTTTAGAAAGTAATCGTTTAGTTTTAATGCGAATTTATGTATGTTGAGTTTATTTTATATGAATAACTGAGCGACTGAAAGATTGTATCAGTGATAAGTAGCCTCCTTAAGGGATATGGTTTTGTTTTCGGAGTGATTTGTATAGTTTGAATTGAAATACGTGTGTGGTTCAAGGTTAATAATTTTGCATTTGCTCTGATACATTAGCCAATACGCTGCGCATATAAAGCAGTATCGGAGAACACTATTGTCATTGCGGTAAATAATGACGTTTAGCACGTTCAGTAAACTGTGTAAGCAGGTGATTGGTTCTTGGAGGAATTCAAAGATAATACAATAACTTTCTTGAACTTCAAGTTCTCTGTTCTGAAAATAGCTTATTTTCCAATCGAAATTTGCTAAAATATAACCCCTTACAAAAGAGGTTTAACATTGAACGAGAAAACATTATTACCGTTTTCTATTTTGAACAGACAGTCAATTTATTAATAAACTGTTTGAAACCTGGATTTATTCGTTCTTCCTTCACAAAGCGCAACGCCAAACTAATCGCATTAAATAATCTGTGTTAACGCCGTGCGGATATGTTAAGCCGTCCGTCCGTCTGTCTGATGACATTTTGGTAAATTAAATAAACATGTACAAGTGTAAAGCGATCAAAGCTAAAACCCTTTGTCATAGACGGACATTTTAATGACATTAAATAAGTATATTATTTAAATTTGTAAGCGTTAAAGTCTCTTTTAGATAATTTTTAAAAAATACTGGCGTATTTAATGACGTAGTATATTTAATTCACTATAAATACGATGTTTACATTTCTTACGCCATTAATGAAGGCACACGTGCTACAAAAACTTTCGTAAACGCTATCGGTTAGGAACTTTCCGAAATATATATCAGAATGATAGTGTAATTTTACAAAATCTATCTATTAGATTTCCCTCAATTTATAATTGGGTTATTGGTTACTTTTTGGAAATCCGCTTCAATCACGTCAACGAGATCTGCGTACTGCGAATATTTTGTAACTTTTATACTTACGATTACCACTTTGCTGTTTGGTAAGCCACGAAGGAAGCGGGAAATATATATATATATATATATATATATATATATATATATATATATATATATATATATATACACGTGTGTGTGTGTGTGTGTGTGTGTGTGTGTGTGTTTAACTGATTGACGTAGAAGGGAGAGGGAAGAAATTTAAGATATAAAAAAGAGTAAAACAAGAAAGTCCCCTATCATAACTACTTTTTAATTGTGTTATAAATAAAATCTTCAGACTTATAATGTCTACATAAAGTAATCAGTGTAAGTGGGTACTGTTATCAAATTTAAGATTTATTTCTGACATAATAATTGTAACTAATAGGAGTCAGGACTTGTTTCTCAAAAATTTGTTATTTTTATCAAATCTATGTGGAAAGTTAACAGCAAACTGCAATCGTTTGTTTTTACCAGCAAGTTTAATTTCATGTAACAATAGTTGTAGTTGTAACGTGAACAAAACTTGGACAGTTGATGAATCAAATACTACAAACTATAATAGTGTATGCCACTTTGTACAGATTCTAGGGCACATTAAAACTAAAGAGTTCATTTTCAAACACCCTATACTACAACATTTTTTTTAAAAGATAATATAGATACAAGAAGTTTAAAATGGGCAAGTTTTATCTGGAGCAATACATCCAAGTGTTTCACTTAAGGAAGCTTTGTACTGAACTAACAGTAAGACCTTTCCCAGCTCAACTTGAAATAATAAAACTACAAAGAAACCTCACCCGCATCCCACCCCTACTGTAAAACTAAAACAATATTTTCCTGCTATCAAGTTGTCTCACAAACACTGGATTTATCCACTACGGGGAAATTGTAACGACTTTTCACGTCATGTTACAACTTGTCGTAAATTAAGAACAATATATAAATTGAACTTATTGAAAAGAAAAGCTGTTACTGAATATCAGAAGATTTTTCTGTGCTAATTTATTTTAAAACCGAAGGTAGAGTGAACGCTAAAATTCACCGAGCAGTTCATTACTGAAGCTGCTCACCTTTAACTAGTTGTTAATTCATAATGGGAACACCCACAAGTACCTAGGGAAATGAAGTCCGCTCATACAGAGCTCTGCACGTATGATAAGGTACAATTGGAGGTCCCGGGTCTTCTATAGTTCCGTTTGATAAACCATTACTACGGTGTAATTCACTCAACACCAATCGCTCTACACTTTAGAGTTAGTCAAGCTATGCCGAGTATTAAATGTGTGTGTGTGTGTGTGTGTGTGTGTGTGTGTGTGTGTGTGTGTGTGTGTGTGTGTGTGTGTGTGTGTGTGTGTCTTAAATAGATGAGTGAGAGTAGTATGAGCTAGTTACGGTGGGATTGCTAAACACTTCAGAAAACACTCAAGAAAACAATTTTTTTTGAAAATACGACTTTTTCTAAAAAACGACGCAAATTATTTTTGTAAAATGTAATTCAAATCCATTCTTCAAAGGACTAAACATTTGAGCTATTAGAAAAAGCCAAATCGGCCTTACTTCTCAAAATTTGTTTATCAAACTTAGCTCGAATTTGAGTTAAATTTACATAATTTAAATTAGTAAACAAAAACTGTAAACAAACCCGTTTCTGAATCCATTTAAGTTTAAAGTACACAATACAAAACACTGTCAAGACGAATAAAGTTTCGTTTAAATGAATCAAAAATTGTTTACTTTAAAAGCAATTTAGTAAGCCTAAAGACATTCAAAAACCGTCTTGCACGCATTGTTACAAACACGCATAGTAACAATTTAAACAAGTTAACATTATCGAATTACAAGTACAAAATTATAAATAAAGAATGGTGAGAACATATTATAAAACAGTACAATTTCACAGTAAATATATTAACGTTCACACGGCATTCTCCCCCCCCACATCCTACACTCTAATAAACTCATTGCGCAAATATTTAATTTTGACCGGAGATAAATTTTAAAGCGCATTGTCTCTTCCAAACATGGTAAATACATAAATTTGTTAACAATAAAATACAGTACATACATTATATATATATATATATATATATATATATATATATATATATATATATATAGGATGTTAATCCCAGTGTTGTAATAATAAAATACAGACGACATTGTTTCAGAATAAAATTAATGTTTTCATGAAAATAAATATGACACTTACTGGACTTTGTTTTTTAAATACAGTTCGCGATGAATTTAATTTTACATTTATAACTTTTATTCACGTTTATTCTGATGTATATCATCATTCTGTAAATATCATTGTATATAATAAAATATTTTTCAGTTTAACTTATAGGCACACTGTTACTGCGCTAACAAATTTTCGAAATACATTTCCCTGTAGTTGGGTGTAAATTTCTATTATTTCGAATCTACTTCACAGATATATGTTATAAATATTGAAATGTGAACAAATTTTAGGTAAATTCTGATGAACCGATTTTGAAAAATCACGCAGTTTTACTGATTTTCTACGAAAATTATACACAATTAGTTTTTTGCTTTTTTTTAATTTGTGAATTTCAGGAAACTAAGTTCAAAAGAATTTGGTAAGTAGCCAGTGTAACAAACTTAAGCATGAAGTAATCGCGTCACGCAGCTGTCTCGCTGATATGATTGAAGCGACTTTCCAAAGTATTTGTTTTATTTTAACCTCTTTCATAAACTCTTACTTCACCATTACAAATAGCATTAAAAAATGCACATACGAGTTTTAAGAATATAAACTTTAAAATTACACTGTACAACGAGAATGAACCCTGACCGTTGTCAAATAAACTTATTAATTTCAACGGATTTTGAAAATTCACAATGATAATTTATGTAGTTTCTAACGCTGATTCCGATGGCAAAATTAGATTTAAAAAAGTAAGATTAAAAAAGTTATGAATTTTAATGATTTTAAAAGGCCGCCATTTTGAAACTGTTGAACAATTTTTATAATTAACGAACTTGTCTAAGCTATTACCATAAATACGTATAGATCCTCAAAACATTACATTGAGGTCAGGATTGGTGCTAATTTCAAGGTCCCGGGATTGGGTCTTACCTTGATAGCTCGTAAGAGAAATATTTTTGGAAATACGCTTCCACCAAATCAGCGAGACAGCTGCGTGCACCCTCACCAATTATTAAAACATCTCAAGGGCGTCGCAACAACACAAACGTGCCACGCACAATGGCTACTTTGGGTTCGCTGAGCTCGAACAGATAAGGCACGGAAAGATGGACTTGCCACTCAAGTTTTACAAGGACTTTCCGTCTGTAAAGTGGCAGTAACTAATAAGTATGGAACACTCGTGCGCTCTCGATATTAAATGATTGTTTCGCTGTGCTCACCACGTTTAACTCTGACTGAAAATACGGTTTAAATATGACGTCACAGTTAATGAAGAAAATTATTACTGTATACAACCAGCTCTTAGATTAACATTAGTAAAATTTGTAATCGCTGTATACAATTGTTTCGTTAACGTGATAGAAGCGAATTTTTAAAAATACATTCTTCTACTCATCCTTTTAGAAATTTTGATCTCATCATCACAATCAGCGTTAAAATCTGTTCATATTAGCATTTTAAACTTATTTTGTGGAATATTAAACGAAACACACACGCACAATATATATATATATATATATATATATATATCCCGTAAAATTGATCTAGAGTTCAGGATCAGTGCTATTTCAAGATCCCTAGTCTGAATCTTACAATGGTAGCACTTAATTTTTGCAATGAAAATTCACTATTAGTCGCGGAATACAGTCGCTATTGTCTTGTTGATTTGATGGAAGCAAATTTCCAAAAAAGAGACAAAAAGAGAGAAAAACAAAAAATTTACTTTTTTATAATAAAGTAAGAGCTGATCTATATTGATGTTTCTAATGATTAGTTGAACAATACTGACAACACTCTTTTAATGTAATAATTTAATTTTTCGTGCCATATTCTGCATTTAACCACAAACACTAAAAACTTATAAAAAAGAGTATTCCATTTTAAAGGATAATGTCAACATCGTTTTATTAACGTTGTTAAAAATTTTATTAATTTTAATGTGAAGAGACATAATGCGACATGAGCTACCGTCCTGGAGGTAATATTTTTTAAATCAAAATAGATTTTTATTAAATTTCAAAATAATAAGTTATGTATTCCTGTCAAATGTTATACAAAAATATATTGTGTGTATATTTTTAACTACAAAAAAGAAATTTAATTGTAAATTACCTTTAATTTAATTGTAAAGAAATTTAATATTTGCAATATCACTTAATGTGACGTTTTACTAAATTAAAAAAAATAGTTATTAAATTGTTAAGAATCCAAAATTCTTTCTAAATTTAACAGGTTATGGCAGTTAGCTTGAGCATATTGGGGAATAATTAGGCTATTATGGGATTTTGTATATATTGTATAAATTGATATTAAAATAACTCAACTAATCACAACCAAACTGTAACGCGGGTTACCATGAACACGCCAAAAAGATAGTTGTACGGACTTTTAGTTCGGATTGTATTTATTTTTATTTAAACGTAGAAATTCAAACGCAGATATTCGGTCCGTAAATATAAAACCTAAGAACGACTTCCATGCGCATCGAATACCGCATGCCCTGGGGCGCTTACGTTTTAAAAACCGCGAGATTGATATCAGAAAATACAAGACACGACTTTCCCCTGACAAAGTATTGTACGGCATTACATCTCCCTAAGCTAAGCCGAGCTCGGTTTTCAAAATCTGTTTTTAACGACGCTTCTTGAGGGTAGACAGTAGCCCCGAGCAGGCAGGGGTGTGCCGAGGGTAGGTGCAAAAAATCCGCGGGGTGTGAATAAAGAATAATATACTGCATTGAAATGTGGTCTTAATTCAATCTTCGCTTCTTGAAGTTTTTTTATAAAAAGTGACAAATTTCAGAATATATGAACGTGCACGACTGAACTCGAAAATCTCGCAATAAGGAAAGTGTGATTATAAAAAAATCGATTTTTTCATAATGATCGATATATTTGTAATAATCATGGCACAGAGCTGTTTCTGTGACGTGATAGAATAGTATTTCAACAAATAATGTTTTTCTAATTTACCATCTTTTCGAAAGTATGTTTACTGAATCACAATCATCATTTAAATATGCCTGTATTTTAAACTTTCAAATTGTACCGAAAATGTGAAAAGGAACCCTGACCACCGTCAAACTAAATTTCTTAATTTCAATGGATTTTTGAATATTCACAATTCTAACTTTTTTTAACTCTGATTACGACGGGTTTTTCAAAATTATTTCTAACAAAAAGGTTATGATTTACAGATATGAAATGGCCGCCATTTTTAGACTGTTGGACCTGGTTAACCACCTAGTCCAGAATATTAACAAAAATCGATTTGTTTCCTAATTTTGAATCAAATTACGAAATTGTGCGTGCTAATATATGTATTTTTAACCACCTCTCTAAAAGTGACCTAGAAGTCAGGATCGGCGCTCATTTCAAGGGCCCAGTTTTAAACCTTACCACGGCTGCTCCAAAAGAAATTTTCTAAAATATTGGTTTGGATAACAATAAAATAGTAATGAATAATTTCTGAATTTCTGTACAGAACCCATCATCGTCAAAACTACAAGCGTTTTAATTGAATATTAATAATTAAAACATATTCATCCAGTAATGGGAAATGGAAAACGTTTTTAAAAATTTTTTCAAAAGAATTTTCAGATACATAAAAAATAACTCGATTGTCAACTTGAAGTTTTCGATCGAGTACGTTTTGTAGTTTTCAGTCATAACTTTGACGTAAAAATCGTATTTTTTTAGATTCTTTTTGTTTTGGTTTTTGTTATTTTAAGATGAAAAACTCATTGAGGCTATTATCGCCTCCCTAAATATAAGTGTGTGACAAATGTTAGTCGTAAGTGTAGTGTTGAAAGTGTACTTGTGTACGTACCGCGAGGGACGTCTAAATCCTCTCAATAGGTGCAGCTAGTCTGTACCTCCTGCGGGGAATTTATTATTTTTTCAGAAAGGTTGATTGCTCGTTTGATTATAGAATTGTTCAGTTCTCGCTTTACGACTAGAAACATAGGTAATCGCGACACGCATCCGCCTGCCTGACTTGACAGAAGCGGATTTATAAAAGTATTTTTGTTTATCTTATCCTTTTTGAAATTTGATTTTACTATCATAATCAGCATTAAAATCTTCACATATTCGGACTTTAAATTTTCATATTACATCGAAAATACGAAAGTGAACCCTCAACGCCTCGAATTTGAAAATTTTAAATGTTAATTTGTGCAGTTTTTAATACCCATTACGATGGAGAAAATACATTTGCAAAAATATTTGAAACAAAGCTAAGAATTTTTAAATATTTGTAATGGCTGACGTTCGGAAAATGTTGAAAGCATTTTGCTGATTACAGAACTTCTTAAAACTAATACCATAATTAATTTTTGTTCAAAGTTTGAATCAAATCGGACAAAAATTATGAAGGTAATATATAATTAAATAAACATATATGTACAAATTTAACGACCACCCAAAAAATGAGCCAGAAGTCAGGATCAGCGCTCATTTCAAGGTCCCAGTTTTGGCGTGATGGCTGCTCCAATAGTTCATTTGCCAATGGAAATTCGCTGTAAAGTAAGTTCATCTTACAATAATGCAGTAATAAGGAAATCTTAAATTTTTTACAGAATCCGAAAACATCATCATAACTACAGTTGTCTTTTAAAAATTAAAAAGGTGACAGCCAATAATGGAAAGTGGGAAATATTTTTTTCTTAGAATAGACTTTAAAATAGCATACAAAAAGCTACATCGGTATAAAATTTGAAGTTTTCCGTCGTTAACAGTTTAAGATAAACCATTAGCGTCCACTACAAGAACTTGTTAGTCCGCTACATATATTGTGAAAGTAAAATGGGTTGAAATGAACAAGATGGGAAAGTTTCCATGTTTCCGCTGACAGATTCGGGTCGCATGACATACCCAATAAGCACAGACGGTGCATTGACCCTTCGCGGGAGTCCAAATGCGGAGATTTGGCACAACGCAATGAACACAAACCCAAACAATGCACGAGTTATATGTCATTCCTCTCGAAAAATGAAATAAATATACTGTTATCTAGATTTGGTAAAGAAATAAATGCCGGTTTTGTATGTTAAATTGGAATATTAAATGATAAATTAAAAAAAACTTACTTTTAACTATAAAAACAGTAAACTCAATGGTTCATTAAAAGAGAAAACTTTAGGTAAGAAACACATGTTTTTACATTAAAAAATGACTTTTGTACTTTCTTTCTAATGTATCGACATTAATTTTTTTAATCTTTTAAACAATGCTATAATAATTTTAACTGACCAACATGTTTCAATAATCCTCAAATGCCAAAAACATTTTTCTTGAGTTTTTAAAATAAAATTTTATATTCATTTAAACCGGTTTAGGACCTTTCAAAAAACCCTGTAAAATCTGATTTCGATGTTAAAGAAATAAAAATTGTGATCTTTTAAAATTGACGCGATTTTGAAATTGTTTAGCGAAACAAATTATTAGAATCAAATTTTTTTCCAAAATTATAAAATTAAAAATCGCGGCTGGCAGGCGTCACACTGACGTGATAGAAGAAAATTTTTAAAAGTACTTTCCTTTATATTTACCTTCTCTGCTTTCATCACTATATTTCACATTATAATCAGCGTACAACAATATTTAAAACTTTTAAATTCTATTAAAAACACAAAAGTAAACCCTGACCGCAGTCAACAAAAAAAAAAAAAAAAAAAAAAATGAAAATTCTAATGCATGCAGTTTTTACGATGATTATGATGATGAAAACGACTTTTCAAAAAAAAACAGTTATGAATTTTCAGAAAATTGCAATGACCGCCATTTTAAAACTTTTAAACGAATTAGGTTAGGGCCTAATGAACATGTCTAATCTATTATCAAAATAGATTTTTGTGCCAAGTTTGAATAAAATCGAAATATAGTTGCGAACGTGAGCATGCTATCGGCGTTTATTTCCCGCATCTGATGGCCGCTCCAATAGACAACTTTCCACAGGAAATTCGTTAGTAATTAAGAGACTAACTACTTTCAGAATAAGAGTGAATTCATTATTCATATTACTGCATTTTAAGTAAAGAACAGGAAAAAATTGTTACAAATAAACTTCTACTTTTAAAACTTTACCGACTAACAATGTTTATTAATCATTAACGAACAACAAAAACAAATTCTTATTTTGTTTGAAAAATTGACATTGCGTGATAATATTTTCTGTCTGAATTGCTAAACTCATTTTTAGTGAATTTTTATTGGTGAAAATTATCTATTGAAACGGCCATCATTGTAAGACTTTTGACCGTTGAAATGACCACTGATCCTGACCTCAAATAACTATGAGGTAACATTTAGATGGTATTGATTTCTAAGAAACACAACTGTTAAAAGTAACGTAATATTTTTTCGCAAACGTCTGAAAAAAATATACTACATAGCCGATAAAAGAATAATAATTTGGGCACGGTTTCATTAAACCAACATACCTTCCGGCCCGCACAGTTACACAGTTTAAAAAGTGAAAAATTACAACTTGAAAAATGCAAAGTGTTATATAGCTCTGATAACTTACGATTTCTCTAATAACTCGCTCCACCACTCTGTCCAATGCCCAAGAGATACGGTGACCATGATACAAGGTCAAACGCGACAACTGCATGTCTACGTCACAGAAGGATGACATCACAGCTGGATTGAGTTATTTATAAAACTGTTAGAAGGGGACTGTGCCAAGTTGTAATTTATGGATTTGGAGGAACCGAGTTGGAAGCAGGTCCAAGTAAAGTTTCATAACGTGTGCATTTATTTTGTGAAAAATTCCAAAATCAAATGTTAGCCACTCAACTGTTGGTAGCTAAAAAACTAAAAACCTGAGCACGCTGTTTCGTTTACTTGATAGAAGCGATTTCCAAAAGTAATCTTACCATTTTGAAATTTTGATTTCATCATCACAATCAGCATTAAATTATGCATTTTCAACTTTTAAAATTGCACTGAAAATACGAAAATAAAGCCCGATCACCACAAAATTGCTTGATTTCTTACTTTTTAAAACTCAAAACGTTAATTTGTATTTGTACTGTTTTTAACGTTGATCGCGATGGTTTAATTATATATATATATATATATATATATATATATATATATATATATATATTTAATTAAGACAAAAAACTTACAAATTAAATAAAAATTGCAATTTTTATACTTTTATAAAAAACCAAAATCGATTTTTGTATCTAGTTTGAATCAAATCTGATCGAAATTACGAACGTGAGCGTGTCAACACAAGCAGCCTATATAGAATTTAATTATCCTTTAAAACGAGTGTGTTAGAGTACAGTATCGGTGCTCCTTTGAAGATCCCTGATCTGGGTTTTACTCAGATGGCTGGCTCATTTTCCAATATAAAATCGCTAAAAATCACGACACGTAGCTGTTTTGCTAACGACTGAAATATTTTTGAATTTTAAAAGTAAAACTTTGCGCACTTCCTTGGTATAAAAAGCAATGTTCTGGACTGACTGACTGATTCATAATCAACGCACAGTCAAAACTATAATGACTGTAGACTTGCAATTTTCAAGATATCTTAGTGCCGCTAAGAAACAATTATTCAACCCGCAAAGGAATAAAAATGGGGTAAAACCGCTTATATGAGAAAATACGTTTTAGTTCGAATCTTCTTAAAACTTACCATAATTACTCTAAGACACAGGTAGTTTTCACCATAAATGGATTAAAACGGAATAGAAAATGTAAAAAGAAAGTGTAATATTTTTCATTGTAAAAAATATTTTTTGGATCCTATTACACATTCTAAAACATAAATAATAAAACATGTATTTCAACATTTTTCTGAATTCATTCCTTAAAAAAACAAAAACGAAAAAGGGAATAAATGCTTGCATTGAGAAAAATATTTGTTATCGGATTTTCTTAAAACTAAACATAAATATTGCAAATATTCTACAACACAAATATTGCAACATTTATTTCAGCATTTTTCTGAATTTATCCCGTAAAAGAACAATAATGTAAATGAACAAAAAATAATGTTTGTTTTGGAGAAAAATATTTATGTACTGGATTTTTAAAACTTAACAAAAATATTCTAAAACATCCATTAAATTCTCAACGGTGTTATGAGTGTTTAGAAAGTTTAATTCGAATTCAACACGTTTGAAGTCAATAAAACTTATACCGGATATACCTTTTTATATTCACTATAAAATAATCACGAATTTTGTGAATTAGACGATTATGCTTTTAATAATACATTTTTTAATGTTTATAAATTATTAAATTACTGTAACAGTTTACGTTTCGTGGGAAAAACCGCGAAATGCTAGTTATAAATAACTAACGAAAAGTCACGAACTTTCCCGAAGAACAAATACATACCCTTCTCCCGAATTGAATGTTAAACAAGGCGTACGAACACTGATAAAAGGTTCCCTTGGAACTTTTCCCTTTATTCGTACCCGAACCTACTTTCTACCAGTTTCTCTCAATTACTTCCACTTAATTGTCTCACTACAAAATAGCAGCATTTGCTAACAATTCCGCTCTAAAAAAAAACTATTTCACTAGACAGCTACGTCTTTCAAGGAAAAACAATACGAACTGAACTGTATTGTGTATTTTGTATTGAACTTGCTTCTGTCCCGGAAAACAATGAAATAATAATTAAATCAGAGGAAGGAAAACAAACGAGTCGGGATTTTACTAGTTTTGCCGTTTTTCATTAGCGATTGTTTTCACCTTCTTCACTTGTTCAGTTGAAAATAAACTTTACTTATTGGCTGTAGAACCCGAACAAAGTTGGAAATGTTATCCAAGTTAAATTGGCTTTACTTTAAAATGTATTTTCTTATAATGCCTGATATAAAGACGTTTTGGTGACGAGCGAAACAAAGATGATCATGAAAGTATTGCAATTTTGTTGAAATTCTTTTCAGAAGCGATAATTTACAATTTAAAAACAAATTTGGCAATCGGTGGACTGGTCGACAGAAGTGAAAATTTAAAAACTGACGTATTCATTGTCCATTGCTGGTTTATTTTCGTCTCAGAAAATTACTGATATTATTATTAAATTCAAAATATACATAAGTGATATATTTGATAAAAGGGACACCTATCTACTTCGTATACAAATACAAAGCATCAGTCTTGTACGGTACATTTTACAGCAACGTTTATTATTAATTTTAATATTTATTAATAAACGTATTTATATAGTCTACACTGTACAAGACATATTTAATTACAAACTTTCTACATATTTAATTAAATATACTTTTTATTATTTAATTTATTTATGTACATAATTTTGAACAAATAAATATTAAATATAAAAACGTTATATTTAATAGCATGTTTTAATCTCAAGTCCCTTATAAGCACAAATCATAAAACAGCAACGAACGTACTACAGTTAATCACCTTACTAGTAAACGTATATACACTTCAAGAACACTAACTAATTGTAGGCCTATACAGCAAGAGTTACGCTTTTTGTACTTTCATTCTTGCGGGAGTTTGTACTTTTTCTGTTTTCTAAAAAACTGCTCAATCGTCTAGAATTTACTACAAAAAAGAAATTGTTTCTTAAAATTTTCTAATACAGTTGATTTTAATCGTCATTCTTTATGAATTCTTAATTTCAAAGTGCTTTTGGTTTTGAATCCCATTTTTTAAAAAAATGATAAAATTACATTTTCTCAAAATCTCTCAGAACAAATATCGAACATCAAAGTAAGCTTACAGATCTCAATAAAAAACACAAAAAATATGAAATTTTTTTTATCGTACGTCGGTGTTTTACATTGGAAATAAATTATATTTAATTTATGAAATAGTTAAACACCAAAAACATCGATTAGTAAAATGTCTTATACTGTAAAAGTCTGCAGCTAAACATACTGGTGGAAATAATTAATTTCCCTTCTACAACCATTTCAATTTAATTTTAAGTCATTAGTCAACTAATAACTTTCTCTGAGCTTATATAGTGGATTTAATTACAAAATAATTAATTAAAACATAATTAATTACAATAATCACTTTGGTTGTGTACATTATTCTTAGTAAAACACACAAATGGTTTAACATTAATAACTGAAATACAGTCAATAATGGTTTATTTCTTCTTATTTATTTTCATTGTAAGCAATTACAGTGAACCTAAAATATAATAAGACTTTAAGGGGTTTGGTGTCATGAGACACCTCGATGAAAGAACCTATTGTGCAACTAAGTATCTTAAGTTCCTCGGGGTACTGAAGACAAACACACTTTGCGTGTTGCTGGCAAGAGCCTCACAATCATATAGTAGTGTGGTTTCCACTTTCTTCCTGCACACGGTTTCTCCGTGGTATCCTGTCCACGTTCACCCTCAGACCACTGTATCCTATACTGATTCCCATGGCGTCCGGAGTTGCCCTCTTTACCTTGCAAACATTTCGTCTGGTTGAAACTTGTCCAAGAATTTCGTAATCCAGACCACCTTCGTCAACTGTAAACACATCCCTGTATGTTCAGCCGCTTAGAAAACGGCCTGCTAAGAGCACCAGTAGAACAGAGAGAGGAAGTGTGCGAAAGAGAGGTCGAATCCCCACTCTATCACATTTTCTTTCACTATCGCTGAGTAGTAACAGTTTCTACACTCAGATTGGCCGACCCTGTGTCATTGGACTGTTGGAGGGAGCTTGAGGGGAACTCTTCTAAATGAGCAAAAAATTCTCGCTCAGGCCGTTTAGTAAGTGCCTGGAATATAGTCAACACCAACTTCAAGTCTAGGCCCTCCACCAATGTAATGCGAAGGAACCTGTAAACCACTTCTTGACCCTGTCATCAGCGCAAGGAGTTACAAACCTTGGGTAAAAAAATTACTATCCTCAGGACATTGAATATAAACGTACTAGAATGATAACCCTTAACAGAAATATATGAACGATCGCTGCTGGCACCTAGCGGCAGAGTATTCAACTACAGTGAAATAGATAATAGTAGTGAGATGTTTGAGAAAACGTCCTGCCGACCGTCCTTGTAGCTTGCAGCGCTTCTAGCGGTAGATAGTACAATTATTTCCTCTTTAGCTTCTGATATCGCGCATGCTTTTGTGGCTCTACTTTTAGTCTGTTTATATTGCTCACTATAATGTCCTGGATCATCTCCGTTGCAGTAAACCTAACCTCGGTTAAAGTAGTATCGTCGAAGGAATAGCTGTCGTGCAAAATCATCTGATTATGTATACTTCCACTCTCCGTATCACACAATTATACCATTTATTCATTTAAAAATAACACTTCATGTTTTTTTTTTAATTTTTGGTACAAAAACTTTAGATTTCGAATTTTTTTTGTAATTCCAAAATTGAACAAAATTTAATTGAATGATTTTTATAAAATTACGACTTACTTTTTTTAAAACTAAAACTGTTTTTAGGAATAATTTATAAACTTCCTGTTTTCAGTTTTTACTAATTTAATTGTGTGTGTGTGTGTGTGTGTGTGTGTGTGTGTGTGCGCGCGCGCGCGTGCGTTTTGAAGTGTTAACTTAATTAACACGTTTTTAAGTATATTTATAAACTCACCGCTTTTATTTTCCTTAAGCGCTATCTGTTATTACCGTAATGCTGTTTACTTTGGCAAATTCAACACGCCGAGTAAGTGGCTGTAATGAATCCTTTGTATAAAATTAAAGCAAACATTTGTTGTAATCATAAAGCATGCGTGGAGGCAAACAGAACCGGCGAGCGACGCTTGCACACTGTCATGTAGCGCGGCCTAGCGGGTAAACAAACAATTAACCGATGCATTATCCGCGGAAATTGAATCTATTTCGGTCCGATAATTATAGGCTTAATCCGCTGTTATAAGCATATTGGGGAACTGGAATATTGGCCGATCGGAATGGCAGTTAGCAAATCGGGTGACGATGGTATGGAAGAATTTCGGGCGTATTTTATAGATTAAAAACGTTGCACAGACTGTCTCGTATTTAATTTTATTGTTTAAGGAAGTCAACCGTGAAATCACGTAAACAAAGCTAATCGTAAAACGAAATGGGTTCAGCAGCAACGTTAAAAATATTTTCTTCGCAATGCATTGAAAAGATTTAATTTCTAGAAACAGATTTCGCTGTAAATTAGATCGTATATAATGATTTGAAACTGAACTTAGTGTACTGATTTAGCATGCTGAATTTAAGTTACAAAAATAATTAAGAACTCAATATTATACCTAGATGTATTTAATCACCAGTTATGGAAATGTAAACGCGCATGCACACACACACGCACACACATCGATTTACAAGACTTTAAAACTAAAAAAAACATCATAATTTCGAACAGATTTTTACACAAATGTTACACTGAGATTTCGCTCAGTGATATTTCCTTTTTTTTAGTAAGTTTTCTTTTGAAAAATGAGCCATTATCGTGGTAAGGTTAACAAACGGAACCTTGAAATGAGCGCCGATTACTTTTGGATGACTTGTTCAGGAGTTGTTAAAGTTACATAAAGAATAATGGAAAAGTACGTGTGTGAAAGTTCCCTGGTGGTCAGACGAACGTGTAGGTGCCCATACGGACCTGTGTAGTTTCAGTAATGCAAGCCTTTATTTTTGGTACAAAACCGATCGGAATGCTTAGCGCAATATGATGATATATATGAAAGATAGTAAATAGCCTACAGTATATTACTTTTATTTTAAAAAATGACTTGAATATTAAAGTTGTATTCAGGGACGCAATTATTGTTTGTTAATACTATATAAACGAGATGGAAAAAAGATGGCAGAAGCCTTAGACCTCGGATTTAAAAAAACAACTGTTGCTATAATTAAATCAATTCAGCCAAGACAAAATAAAGGCGGCTTCGTTCAATCCAATCCCCGCCATTTTGTCTTGTCTTACTTCGTTCATTATACATCTTGCTGACTGCTTTGTCTTCAAGCCGACTGTTTTTGTTTCGCTTTAAAATTTACTTTCCCCCCAAATAAAAGCTAATTGACAGTTTAATTAGCGAATTTACATTGAAAAAAGTAGCTACTTTAACGGCCATTATGGTAAGACCCAGTCCGGGGATCTTGAAATGAGCACACCGATCCTGATCTTTAAATCAGTTTTTGAAGGATCGTTAAACTTTTTACAGATTTTTTTTTACTTTCGCAAATTTAATCTGATTCGATTTAAACTTAGAATAAAAATCGATTATAATAATAGTCTGGACAGGTCGTTAACCACAAAATTTGTTGAACAGTTTCAAAATGGCGGCTGCTTCAAATCATAATATTTTTGTTTAATTTTTTTAATCCGATTCCAACGTTATAATCAGCGTTAAAAACTGCATACATTAGCGTTTTGAATGTTCAGAATACGTGGATATTAATAAACGGATTTTTGACGGTGAATTCGTTTATTGTTTTTTTCGTATTCAGGGTTCGTTTTCTTATTTTAGATGTAATTTGAAAGTTTAAAACTCTAATATACGCAGATTTTAATAATATAAAGAAAATATAAATGAAGGGCAATATAAAGAAAATATTTTTGGAAATCCGCTTCTATCATGTCAGCGAGATAGCTGCAAGCCGTGATTATTCAAATTTTCCTGTTATTCCCCAAAATGTTATATGTTAATAAATTTATATAATACTGATTTTAATGGATTTATTCCTTTTGTTTTCCTTGTGGCCGGTCCGATGGTGATCAGCGTTTATTTTGTGTTTTTAGCGAATTTCTATGAGCTCTCCAAATGAGCTACTGGAGCTGCCATAATGGCGGTCCTGTATGACCCAGAACCGGTACTTTCAAATAAATACTGATCCTGACTTACAGATAACTTTTTGAGGGACGTTAAAATTTATACACATCGCAATAATACATTTTGGTCAGAAAGGCTCAATAGTACAACATTTTATTGAATGACAAGTGTAGATCAACCAGAATCTCGTAAAAAAATCAGTTTTATCACAATTTATAACCTTGACAAACTTACGTTTAATTGATTTCCTCTCTCTCAGTAATACATTTTTGCAGCGAAAATTTGTATAGTCACGGTTGGCATAACATGAGTATAAACATCTTTATACTCATCGCGTCACGCTTGATTCCGTAACGCATACCTCACAACATATATAATTGTTCTTGTATTTATCTAAACTGGAAGTGACTTTTAAACACATGATTTCTTAAAAAAAATCTGTATTTCAATATCATTTCAAATGAGATCATGTTTATTGTTCTTGTAGTTATACAAATGTGTATTTTCTAATTTTGTACAGTTAAATTATTTAATGAATATGACCAATACTAATTTTTGATCCTAGAATTACAAATATTATATTTAATATTACACTTGGACTAATAAACCCTTTTCTGCATGTCTCTATATTTGTATACAAATAATTAAATCACAATAGTGAAAACAGTATACAGTAGGCATGACAAAAAAAGTGGTCACTTCTGTCGGCCAGTCCCACTCCTGCCTACTTTTTTAAAATTTTAAAACTAAAGGCTAAGTCGTTTCATTAAACTGGTACAAAAACAACAATATTTTAAAACCTATATAAGATCCAACAAATCTTTTCCCACTAATATTTCGATCTTTCAGAGGCCATAAACAATTGCAATTTTTAGAACCCCTATATTTAAATCGTGATTTCAGAGCACTTTTTATCTGACGTCATCAGTTTCGAAGCGATTGGTTACACGTTAATCTAACTCGTGTAGAACCTGAAACATGAAGCTATTTCTTGTACACACTGCATAGATCTGCTATCGCATTCACCTAATAACCTATTTCTTTGTGACAGACGTTACGACGTGTTGACATATCGTAATAACGTCTCTCTCTCTCTCTCTCTCTCTCTCTCTCTCTCTCTCTCTCTCTCTCACTCTCTCTACAGGGATGGGTAATTCGGTAGAGACACGGCATTCCCAAGTACTAACGTTTGAAACTTGACACTTAATAACTCGAATCTAAGATCTGAAGTTACACAAGATTTTAAAATGAAATTCACAACGCAATTCATTATAACGAACTTTAAAATCAATACAAGTGACACAGCAAATTCGAAAATGACATTCGAAGATATCTACTACTATTTTTCAACAACAGACACTGTCTTATTCAGACGGTGATGCAGTCTTTGTTACCTGCCTTATGACGTCATCGCATCATAACACAAGGTCAGAAACGGAACTACGTCTAACATTAATTCAAGAACAAAGCTACTAGAAAACATTCATTAACCTGTTTAAAAACAAAGGCACTCCAGGTGATCGCGTGCTGTCGGCATAGGACAAAGAATACCTGAATGACGTAGTTTTTTTATAGTTATTTGTAGTTCGACCGTGAAAGGATCTGTATGAAACTCAGTTGTTGGTTTTTTAAAGAAGGGTGAGTATTTTTCAAAATTAATAAACTCATGTAATGTGCTAGGTAAATTAACTTATTATAGTCATTTTTGATTACGTGTTTCGACCGCCTACAGTCATCTTCATGGACTTTTTGGTGATAAAGAATAAGTCTTGCTTTAACAATGCACATTGTCGTGCTGTAACAGACAGAGAAAGACTGACGTTCTAACTTCAGAGAATCCATGGTATATGACGGCGAGTGTCGAAAAAAGTATTATATTAACGCCAATAAAAGATAACCTAATTTAACACAGTAACTTTAACAGTAAAAAGAGATGTGATTTACGCTAGTTTCAGGAAGTTATTGTGGCTACTGCAAAAGACCAACTATCCATATAGAAGTCTCCCTTTTGAACGAATTTTGCTAGTTAATATAATGGTCCAAGAAGCTATTAGCAAAATGTTTTGTTTTGCATTTTGGAATAAAATCGAACGTTTTCATTGTAGCACACACACGCACACGCACACGCACACACACACACACACACACACACACAATCATATATATATATATATTATGTGCGACCCCTCAAAAGTAAGTAATAGGTGAGGATTGGCGCTCTTATCAAGGTCTCGGGTCTGGATGTTACCACGATGGCCGTATCAATACCTCATTTTCTAGGGAAAATAAGCTAATAATCTACCTATTATTACAGATCCACAATAAACATTTACCAAGAATTTTCTACGATAATTGGATCGCTATGGCAACAATTTTTGTTTCAAAAAAAAGGACTACTGATACTATTATGATAAATAGAGACTTATCGGTTAATTATTTCTAACTAGAATTTTTTTGATATTCGTACCAGCCACTTGTTGCCGTTTTTCCGTCGCATACCACCCAAGCCCTTATCCTGTTTAAAAACAATAAAGCCCTTTATGTGGGTGTTCCAACGCCAAGTGTGTTTGTAGAAAAGATACGGCGATACATCGATACAAACCAGATATGCGAATTTGAGTGGTTGTTGACATGTACAAAAGACATGGCCTAGTTATTTGTAAGAATCGATTGTAGACGCCACGATGTGTGGTGATGTCGTTTCATACCTACGTATGAAAACATGATGAAGTTTACATCATTGCTTTGTAAGTTCTGTCTTCTGATCAAGCTGGGCTCTCATATTAAATACTAGCAAATTTCCATTTAGAAAGTGAACTACTGGAGTAGCCATTATAGAATCATCGCCGTTTCTGACTTCCATATCTCTTTTTAAGAGTTATAAATTATGTATATACCAGGTTTTTCAGAAGTGAATGACAGTTTTATTTTATTACAGGTTTTATATATATAGGCCTATATATATATATATATATATATATATATATATATATATATATATATATATATATATATATATATTCGTAACTATAAATTTTGATCCTGTATAAACTATTCACAGCAGATGGAATTTGATATTGAATATCAAATTATAACAAAATGATATCCTATTCAACATTTAGCATAATCGTTCAATATAACCGCCATTCAGCTCCTGTACAAATAACAACCTTTCCTGCACAATGATAGTATATACACAAAACAAATAAATGAAAATACGTAAACTCAACTCTAACACACTCTATGTCCCCATTAAACATTTTTGAATTATTTGTAATCTTTTGTATTCAAACGGAATAATGAATAGTAATTTGTTACTTTATATTTTATATGCAGAATATGTGAATAGACAGCTTAGAACTTGACCAAGAGTTTGAAATAGTCGACCTTTATCACAGAAAAGTCAGAACAATTCACCTAGACATATATAAACCTAGACATATATGACAGACTCTTGACCAAACTCAATAGCCTGCAAGGTGAACCTATTTTGGTTCATGGTTCGACTAAACATTGCAAATTAAGTGAAACAAAATTCATTAATGTAATTAATTGTCAAATTAAAAAGTTAAAAATGTGATTAATTATCAAATTTAAAGAGTTAAATACATGAATAGATAAACAGTTGTCAAAGTTGAAGAATTACATATGTGAATAAATAGTAAAGTTTGTTAATGCTACAAATACAACATAGTTAAAATGATTAGGTGATAACGAGAATTGTATCAGATGAAAGTGAAATTACTGTAAACTCTTTCAAAATGCTGAACTTTTAAGTTCTAATCCATTAACAAGGATTACTACCACTTAAAACATCTCAAAAGAGTTCCCAGCACACGAAGCCATCATACCATGGCTCAATAGGTTAAGGTACAAAATTTGTACGTAACAAAACCGGTAAAAGAAACATGTGCATTAAATTAATTTGTTTTTATATATATTATGTGGACATACTAAAAGCAATAAATAAAAAATATGCAAGTTATAATTATAATATATACATACAAAAAAATAAATACAAAACAAAGTAATTATAACATAATATGGACCTAACCTAATTGGTTACTAATTAGACTTTGTGACATATAAATATGTAAGTTCAGTAAGATGACTGAACGAAGTTTGGAACGAATCTTTAGTAAGATACAAGATACCGTTTTGTAAGGAACTGCAATACAACTTCGTTTTAATTGTTGTTTGTTTACTATATCAGCAAAATGGAAAACAAACTACATTTAAAAAGAAGTTTCAAGTAACACCAATACAGAAAATAGAGAGTAACATTAAAGAAACTCATTGTCACATCAATAATGCAACACATATTTACAAAAAAAACTGATTATTATATCCCGATTGTTTCTGCACATAACAATGAATCTCATTATAATATTGAAACAACATTAGATGAGCTACATTCATTTTAAATTGTCACTTACTTTAGAAAGTTCTGGTATGTTATATTAAGTTAAAATATATATAACACTTTTATATATGATCACATTTTCAGTGAAATATATTAATTAATTTTGATAAATTACGTCGATTTTTAATTTTATTTTTTCACAAAAGGAATTTTCTTTAATGACTTAATATCACGCAGGTAAGTGTGTGTAACGCTTTAGCCACGTTTATTTTAATCCAATAAATTGCCAGAAACTGCACCGGCCACTTCCGTATATCATAAGGTGGAACGCTGCAACCGTACAAATGTAAAGCCCCCTTCTACAGTATTAGAAGGATTAATTTTATAGTTTCCAACTCCCGTATAATAGATGAGCAATCAATTCGGATTAAAACTGAATTCAATTGACCAAAATAGAACGCTGCTTGCAGATAGCTCATTAGTTATTGTCTGTTTAAAATGCGGGCAGCTGGAAAATGGTATTGTGTTAATAAGTACCACACATTTTCTTCCCATTATTTTATTGACGAGATATAACGGAATTTTGGTGAAAGTGAAAATTATCTTATCGGATTTTGATGTATTTCTCCAACCCCCCTCTCTCTCTCTCTCTCTTTCTCTTTTTCTCTCTGTCTCTCTCTTTCTCTCTGTGTTTTTTTGCGATGCCAAAAAAATTGAAACAATTTGTATAAACTATCTGGGGTATGATACCGTCACTCCCCAGATTGTGGGACTCAAGTTAAGTTCAAGATATTGGTACCCATTAAAAAAACCACCAAAAGCATTAATCTTCTGCAAAACACCCTACGGAATTGCCTCCAGGCATTACCTCGCGAGTGTGTGAACTAACTGTCCACCTATCCGTCTACAGCTTTGGTTCTTCTTTCTTGATCTTTTCAGAAAGTCTCATCCTCTTTGTGATCATTTCAGCGAATCCTGCAATGGCCCTCCCTTTGGCCTTTGAACCAACCAGATTGTCTGATGTAATGCTACCTCAAAGATATGTTTACAGGTTCATCCTGTCCTCGTCGATTCTATGACAGCGGAAAAATACGTTCTCCGCATCATCCTCCACTGCTGGAAAAGAGATGGGACAAATTGAGTCCGTTTCCAGCAGGTAAGCTTTGAGAAAACCGTACCCAGGACCTGTGTGAGGTAGAAGTCCTTGTTTCCTTATTTTTTGGTGCACCAATCCTGGATGTCGCTTATGAGTTGATGCGTACATCATACGTTTGCTGATTCGTTCCACTTGCACTCAAGATCTGATTTCTCTCTTATTTAATTATTACTCACGATTATACTGCTGCTCAGAGGCTCACTTGCGTCGGTATAGCCTCGCTATTTCATCGGTCATTACCTCCTTTGGGGACTCGCACCGACTACAATGCAGCCTCGTAGGAAACTGTACGATGACCACTTATGACACGCAGCAGCGTGTGCGCGTGCATGAGTGCGGGCCGTAAAATCGTACAGTGTTCAATGAATATTTTGAAAATTTAAACAGAATCTGTCAACCTATATTTGAGAAATCTGGTCTTTTCGGTTGTTACCAATAATATTTTTATACTTTTGATACGAAATGCCTATGGAAACAGCAACTAATTCGTATTACACACTGTAATCTATTTGCGAGAAAGTTTTATAGTTTTTTAAAATTGTAAATTCATGTATAAATATCATCAAAAACAGCATAACAATAATGCACGTTTCAACAATTGTTAATCCTACATATATATAGTGCTATCTTAAATTTCCTACTTAGGTTAGAACAGATTTAAGTTAACGACTACAAAAGAATAATCACTTTTATTCCACTTTGATGCGTTTAATTATAAACACATCTCTGTTTGTCTGTCTGTCTCTCTGTAGAGCATGCGCACCAGAATAGGACAGCACGTGTTGTAAAGCAGGCCTTGGTACAGATAGTCTCTGGTTATTAATAATTTGAAACGTTATTCATAAGATCTGGCGAAAGAAAAACGATTTTAATGCATTAAAACTAATTTATTTATTTAAAACATTTAATTGACAGCGTCTGTTATATTTAGTGTTTTGTAATATTCCAGATACGTAAATCTGGAAGTGAACTACATTAAGGGTTTCAGCAAAAAATTTATAACAACGATTTTTGAAAGTTTTTTCGATAGTTTACGTACAAGATTTTTTCGGAATAACGACTAATATATACGTTTTTTTGCATACAATTTAACAAAATTTTCAGAAGCGATTTCGAAAACATCTGATTCGAATAGTTAAAAAAATGACTTTTTTGTTGTTGCAAAATTAAAACACTGTGATAATAGAAAAATCAAACCTAAATTAAAAATTTCAATATAGGTTGTTTATTCAGTCGCTAGCCATATGATCGCGGTGTGTATGTGTGTGCGTGCGCGCGCACTTGCGCACGCCAAAAAATAATCGACCCTATTAAAATCGTTCAATATTTTTAAGATGTAGGTAAACAAACAAACAAAAAAATGTATGAAGTTTTTTCATATCTTTTCTTTCAAAAGTGAATTTCGTATCTTGATCAGCCAAGAATTCCTCCTCTGAAAATCAGCGTAAACATAAACACCCGGAAATAAAAGAGGTTGCGTGTACTGCATTTAAACTGAATGTAGTACCTCTTTGTTTAGGGATTTCTGCAATGTATTAACGTGAGAAATTTGAAAACCATCAGGACGAAGTTCTTAGTGAGGAAAATTAAAGACAGAATGACTTGCAGCATATCAGGGTATAAATTAGCTATCATTAAAAAAAATTGAGTAAATAGTTTGGATAAAACAGCCAGATAGATTTGTAATATGTTGCATCATGTTTTTGTAATATGGAGATTACAATACAAAAGTGAATCTGACAGCCGTTACAATTCATTTTAGAATTTCCCAATATAGTTTCAAAATTTAAAATACTAATTTATGCAAATTTTAAATCAATTACTACAGTGAAAACGGATTTACAAAAATTTGTTAAAATAAATAAGATATTTTTATCGCATTTATGTTACTTTTTCGTAATTCGTTACTATCAAATTAGCGTGACAGCTGTGTGCCGCGATTAAGTATTGAAGGCGACATCCATAGATACTTAAAGTTATGAGAAAGAAAACTGACTTAAATAATGCGAAAAAGGAGCTGAGTGAATCGGAAATATTGGAAA
Organism: Callitettix versicolor; assembly: GCA_022606455.1. Classification (NCBI taxonomy): domain Eukaryota; kingdom Metazoa; phylum Arthropoda; class Insecta; order Hemiptera; family Cercopidae; genus Callitettix; species Callitettix versicolor. The sequence continues at coordinate 37,034,215 of CM040185.1, read as the reverse complement.
ATTGTATTTCGTTAAGCAGTAGCTTTTGTAGCTTGTCGTTAAAATCAAAGATATTGTACCAGTAGAAATTCTACGAAAAATATAATGTTTTGAAGTGGATGATGTAGTTACGCCTGGCTGTATAGGCAGTCATCACAACAGTTGAGTCGTGATGGCAACTAAAAACACTTCAGTAGGCGAATATTTATTCAACTATCTTGTTAAAAACAACAAGCATTTGGATACTAAATAACTTAATAACGACACACCAATTTATATTAATTCTAGTAATTCAAAGAACACTAGACCTCGCAGTATATTCTTTATTAATTGCCTGCCTACCACTAAACTATGCCTCTCTATATCGCCCTCATAACCTTTCCGACAATTTCACCGATAACCGTAATATTTCCGTAAAAATGTAACTTAACCAACATTATTGGAAATTCGATGCTTTTTTCACTAAGCGGCCAAAATTACGACAGGTCTTGCCGTCCAGCCCGTATTGCAATAAACAACTAGCAACTACATTTGTCATCGTTAAAACAGAGGCCGCCATCTAAAACGAAAGTAAATGGGTAAAATCATACACATAAATCGTATGGCTAAATACAAGTTACCTTTGTACCATTTAAAAAAACAACCAGTCAATACGTTTGGCCAAAATTGTATACATTTAGTACTGTTAAATCAGAGGCTGCCATCTTGAAACGGAAGTGAACGTGGAAAAATCTTTCATATCTTTCGTTCGGCCTTTTTACCAAACGTCAAAACAATCGATCCATGTGTTTGGCCGAAACTGTGTAACAAATAAACAAACGCACAAACTAAACGCCGAACGGTCGAGATGAAACAGATACCTCGCTCCGCTCAGTCATAAAGAGTGGTACCGTTACTAAAAACCATGTATATTAAAATCTGTTTTTTAGAAATTATAAATCATTCGTAAAATATTTTACAGTTGCACAATCTAGTCGTAATTATAAGCCATTGCGACACCTGAACTCAAAACAAGGTCATGGGTTCAAGACGCAGTTACTGCCGTTGCATTATCTTTGCTTTTAAAGACTTTGCTCGTCTTCATTAGTCGAACTGGCATAAAGTATAGACGTACATATAGGCTATAAGTCATTGATACTTTTTGAAGCAATTAAGGAACCGTAATTTTTAAAAGTTGTTAAGTTTCATCATTTCATTAAAATTTTCAAATAATCGCGGTAACCGCTGAAACGGTACAATATTTCATCACGTACAATTTTGTTTTTAAATCTAAAACTTTTTTTAAAGTCCTATCACCACCATAATGGCCGTTAAAATCTCCGTGGATTAAAATATAAAAATTTGCGATGAAATTTAAAAATTTTAAACTAATTTTGGTAGGTTATAAAATTATGATTTTCAAAAAAGTACAAAATTAAAGAATTGTGTTTTTTCAATTTTGAAAAGGTCGAACGATCTCTGCCGTGTAGCAAGGTTGTCGGGGCTAACCAAACGAAAATAAATTTTAGTGCCAAGGTTAAACAAAATCGAAGGCAAGACTGCGAACATAAAAAATATTTTTAACGGTTCATTAAAAAGGGGCCTGTCATTTAAAAAAACGCTCTTTGCAAAGTTACCTGTTCTCTGTCCTAACATTAAACAATTTCAGTCATTCATTTTTCAATGAAAGTTCGCTTAAAACACGCGATTGTTTTCTATCGACCAAGGAACACTACTGTTTTCACATTCAAAAAACTGACATAATTTAATTAGATTCCATTGTACTGACTAGGATAATAGCATAATCAACATGCTGATTTCTACTTAACAGTAACACCAACGTAAACTTGTTTTCGCTTATTGAATCAAAAAATCAAGGAATTAAAATCTTACAGGAAACATTCTGAAATAGTAATTACACCTTAAACTAACCTGTTATTTCCGAACTTATCCTACAACAAACACACGACAAATATATTTATATAAAACACAACACGACACTCTGAGATGAAACAAACACTACTGTACACTACAACACTCAAGCCCCTGGGCACCACTGGCAGCGCTATTCCATTTATAAACCCAGCGATATCGGTTGCACTCGCTCTCAACTCGTAAACTCCGCGCACAGTATCCGCATTACGTATAATGGTGTTAAATTTAACTGTAACCAATTAGTTAATTAATCAACCAATTAACACTCATTAGATAATTGAGTCAAGTCAGTACATTGAAACTGATTTGTTATCTCTGTTTTCGGTTTAGGTATTTCCAAGACTATTCAAGACTAGCGGGCCAGTGCGATCTTTCGCGGTTAGTAGGAAAAAGAAACGAATAATTTACAACAATGTACAGAATGAAGGTGAATAGTCTTATAGCAACTTCCATAAACAATGTTCTTCCTAAGTAAAATTGTTGCAAAACCATGTAGGTCTACTATTTCTTGTTAATATGAACTTCTGTTAAAACATACGTTACAGTTATATTTAGTACTTGTATCATCTGTTAATAAAGTATTCATTATATTTAGGTTATTTAATACAATAGCTTTAACTTGTTCTATTTTTTTATTTAAAACTATTACATATAAAATTAATGATTGAATTCTAACCTCATTGAAATATTTACAATTGAAACCTATTATAACCGGATTTTACAATACATACCTAAATTAGGCAACAGTAAGTTCGGTTAAATATGTAAATGTAAAAAAATTGGTAGAACTGTTTTTGCGTTATCTTTCATGTATTATTACGCTAAGCATTCCGATCGGTTTTGCACCAAAAATAAGGACCTGATTTATTGAAACTATACATATGGGGTACCTACAGGTTCGTCAGAACACCAGCTAACTCTGACGCATTGTAATTTTCAGTTTTAAGACTTTATAATAAAATAAAACTGACTTAAAACCGATAAAAGCTCTGTAAACAAAATTCCAAGAGCAGTATAAAGTGGCCCCGTGAGAGTGAAGCACAATGCAGACACTTTTAACATGTAACAAAACAGCTGACTGCTAAAAAATTAATTATTGAAAATAATATTTAAATTATTACTATATTACATTTAAATAATTACTTTATATATTGGTATATATTGTAAAATCCTGTTATAATAAGTTTCATTTGTAAATATTTCAATAAATTACAATGTTAGAATTCAGTCATTAATTTTATAGGTTATAGTTATAAATACGAAAGTAGAACAAAATAAGGCCTATTGAATTAAACAACTAAAGTATAATGAATAACGTTGTTCAATAAGGGGTCATACAAGTACAAAAAATAACATAATGTCTATTTTAACAGAAGTTATTATTGACAAGAAATAGTAGTCTTACATGATTGTGCAACAATTATACTTAGGAAGAACATAGTTTATAACAATAGTTAAACTTCTTGTTGTACAATCAATGTATTTGCCGCATTAACTGCCAAAGATCGTATGAGGATACTAGGTATATTTTAGGATAAGTATTCCAGTGATCATTTGCAGGTTTATTAGTGTTTATATTGTACAATTAACTTTATCGTGCCTAAAATAACGAGTAAAATGTAAGCAGAGAAATGAAACATGAGTTATAAAAAATGTGCTTTTATAGAAGCAAACATTTTTACCTTTACAACATTTTTATTTCGAAATGAGTGGGGTCAGGTAGGGCTCACACAATACTTGTACTGTAATACGGGATTTGTAGAATGTAGAATGTTTTTTTTTTTTTTTTGTAATAAAAACTGTGCATCGCAGAGCATTATCGTAAAGCATACTGCCTACTGGCGGCATAAAGTTTATTCGAGGAATTAATATTGGACAACAGTTGTAAAATATTACACTAACTTTCTCGCATTGAAATATTTCCACAGAAATCCGATTCGGATGTTAAAGACAAAAAAAGAATGTAAGAATTTAGAAATACTAATGGGTCCTTGAGAAAACTCGCAGTTAATGGATAAAGAAAACAATAATACACAACAAGAAGTTAAAGAATGTTATAGCAGCTTTTATAAACAAAGTCCTTCCTAAGTAAAATTGTTGCAAAACCATATAGGCCTACTATTCTTGTCAATATTAACTTCTGTTAAAATAGACATTATGTGATATTTTGTACTTGTATGACCCCTTATTACAGCAATGTTATTCATTATATTTTGATTGTTTAATTCAATAGGCCTTACTTTGTTCTACTTTCATCTTTAAAACTATAACCTATAAAATTAATGACTGAATTCTAACATTGAACTTTATTGCAATATTTACAAATGAAACCTACTATAACAGGATTTTACAATACATACCTAAATTAGGCTACAGTGTTTACTGTTCACTGAAAGCAGAGCCTTATATTTAATAAAAATTGCATATTATAACTGACCTAGATTATTTTATCGATTATACTTTCAAAACTGATACGGTCAATAATTATTTATGTCTTAAATAAAGTAATAATTTAAATATTATTTTCAACAATTCATTTTTTTAGCAGTCAGCTTTTTTGTTACGCAAAATTGCCTGCATTGTGCTGCACTCTCACGGGGACACCTTATACTGTACTTGGAATTTTGTTTACAGAGCTTTTATCGGTTTTAAGTCAGTTTTACTTTGTTATAAAGTCTTAAAACTGAAAATTACGATGCGTAAGGGTTTGTTGGTGTTCTGACGAACCTGTAGGTACCCCATATGTGTAGTTCCAATAATGCAGGTCCTTATTTTCGCTACAGAACCGATCGGAATGCTTAACGTAATAATACATGAAAAACATATGAAGATTCAGAAATGAAATCAATATAAAAAATTTGCAATAAAATAAACCCTGACCGCTGTTAAAAACATATTACAAAACAAATTTCGCTGTAGATATAAGTTCAAACAGCATACCTAAATCCCACGTCGTAATAAACTCATTGCGCAAATATTTAATTTGGTCCGGAGATAAATTTTTAAGCGCATTGTCTCTTCCAAACATGGTAAATACATAAATTCGTTAACAATAAAGTACAGCGCGTACAGTTTATACATAGGATGTTAATCCCAGTGTTTGAATAATAAAATACGGGCAACGTTGTTTTAGAATAAAATTAATGTTTTCATGCAAATAAATATGACATATACTCGAGTTTGTTTTTCAAATACAAGTAGCGATGAATTTAATTTTACATTTATAACTTTTATTTACAGTTGCAAAATAAAAATGTATAAATGTGTTTAATTTGATGTAGGCCTATATAAACGATTTTAAATTAATTTTATTATTATTTTAAAGCTATTCATAGCGTGACCACTGAACAACTTACTGGCACACTGCCACAATGGTCTGTGAATTATTATTAAACTATTTATACCAATCCTAACGACGTTTTAACTGTTCCAAAAATGAGTGATTACAGAGCTGTATAATATGTAATTGTGAGATTTTAAAGTGCTCATGACCTTGTAATAAATGATTATAGACAGAACATCTTACCGCTCGCTATACTACTAAATAAACTAGATCAGAAGAAATACTGCAAAAACCTTACACATTTTCTCTCACAATTAGTTATTTTAAGAAAAAACAACTGGTTTGTAAACTACAGACATCAAATCAGAAAATCGGCCCACCTTACCAAAATAGGTTTATCAAATTTTGAACACGTAGGGAGAAATAAAGCATAAAGCAGTGTAGCAAAAACGAATTAAAAAACATTATAATCCTTGCGTAAATAAAACAAAAACGAACGATAATCACTGTGTGTTATCGTTTGCTTCTATTTAACCCTAACTGTAAGTATTTTTATTTTAAAATTGGCCAATGTCCAAAATTTGAGTAATTAAGAAGATTTTTGTGTTCGATAATTTTTCAACTTGACCCTGAGTTTTTGGTGATGTAGCAATCCATACACAAATACACATACACAAACACACACACACACACGCGCGTGCGTGCCCTCTTGCCTTATACATTCAACTTATATATATATATTTGGAACGATAAAAGAGCCAATATAGAAATCTGAATGATAATAAAGATGAGAGAAAATTAATGCAATTTTCCGTAACATTAATTGTGAAAGTAACTTTATGAAATTCTTGTTAAACTTTGTTTTAAACTGTCCTGCTTTATAGAGTACTAAAAAAATTGACTGAATGATTTATTTTTCTTAACGCCCATACTTATGCCAGTTAGATTAATGAAGACGAGATATCAGCGTTAACGGTTAGGGAAAAGCAACGGGAGTAACTGCGGTTCGATCCAAGTACCTTGAAGTGCGCAGTTCAGAGACGCAGTAGACTTTTTGGTGTTTTAGCCACATTAAGAGCGCAGCGAGATTGATTAAATGTAGACAATAAAAAATAACCAGCTTAAGTTAATTATAAACACTAATATTTTGACTTACTTTTTGGCGAAACGAGACGGGGGGGGGACTGTACGTACCTGCAACAAAAATAAATTATTAAACAATAACCTACGATAAAAATTTAAAAAGTTTTAATTAACAGAATGCTTCACACAAAATAAGTAGAAAGTAAAACATTAATCATCTGTTAATTTTGATTACAATAAAATAATTTAATTAAACAGTGAATAAAAAAAAGAACATGCACACACTTAGTAATCGTTTTAAAAGATTATTTCTATGCATTATTTTTTATTTACTTAGCGTAATAGTTTTGGTAAATGATTAGTGCGAACCCAAACCTCATTTTCTCCGCAGATATTCAAAAACTTTCTAAGAGGACAGTCCAAAAAACTACATTATTCTCCTGACGTGCTTTAAAAATAAAACAAACATTTGACTTATCAGGCTTATGCGTGTTTTTGGAAGAGGGTTTAAAGGATTTTTTATTGTTTAAAGGGATTATTTATTGTTTAAATGGTTTTTATTGTTTAAAGTTTTATTTTATTGTTTAAAGGGTTTTTTTATTGTTTAAAAGGTTTTTTTATTGTTTAAACGGATTTTTTATTGTTTAACGGGCTTTTTAATGTTTAAAGAGGGTTTTCATTGTTTTTTCTTTCGGAAATGTTACAGTATTTTAAGTTTGAAATTTAAGTATAAAACTGATTTTAATAAATTTAATTTTAACATTTTTTTACAAAAAACCCGCTTTTGAAAACGTTGTTTAGCTGAACAAATAGTCACGAAATATGGTAAACTAAACTTACAACAAAAATTTCATGAAGATTGGTTAATTACTTTTATATTGAGGAACTGAATATTTAAAAAAGACATTGAACTATAAATAACTGGTATTTTACACAGTCTCGTCGAAACTGGAAATGTAAAAAAAATTAAAAATCTCAAGATTAATTCTTTCTCGATCAAAAAAAACCTCTATACTTGAGAAAACTATTGAAACAAATTTGTATAAAGGACAGTTAATACCATGGAGCGCATGCGCGTCGTCAAGAAACTGATCCAATTTACAGAAACTACAGTATTCCAATAGTTCTACAAGTTACAAGTTTTACTACTTTTTCGAAACACTTTACAATAAAATTTAAAAACACTAAAAGCATGCAACACTCTGTATACTGTGCTGAACGTATTCACCTAGAGTGTTTCCAATAAAACAACAGAAAGTAGTTCATTCACTTGCCGCCAGCGTTCGCTTCCTAAAGTCATAAAACAAGACTTAAAGCTTGATAACTTACCCCCTTCCATCCCCTCGTCCCTCCAGTTACTGTATGAGCTAATGACCCACGCTGCGGAATCTATTTCAAAAAGTCATTTTGTACACTTTTAAAACCCATTTAGAGCGGAATTATTTTCGCGTAACGAATTCTTGTTTTTTAATTAAAGTTAGCATTTATCAAGTGATCGGGTCACAGCTCCAGTCGGTTAAAATTTAACTGATGGAGCGTTCATTTATTTTTGGCTCGCTAATGCATTTCGCCTGCAATTAAATGTAGAGGGGATGATAATGTGCGTACGTATACTGCAGTATATTTTATTTTCGATTCTTTATCAGCTTCTTATTACCAAGTAAATGATACAAAATAGATTAAATTTTTGTAGTCTCTGTGAGAAGTATTGAAAGTCCGAGCGTTTACCAGGTCAGCCGCGTACTGGTGAGATACTCTTCCTGTTCGGAATGGTGAGAAAGTAAAAAGTCCGATTGTTCTTTAAATTGGCTGGAGTCCCCCTACATCCACACGAGCAAGTTGGTTTCTTCTGTAGTGTTACGATTGCTGGTAGACTGTCGTATAGTTGTTCTGTAGTGGCAGGTCATCCACGATGTTCCGCCGAACAACGATTTTCGATTTGCATTTATATTCCAAATTATGGCAGGAACCATAATTTCTCAAAAATCCATGTTAAAACCAGAGAAAGATCAGGATGAAGTTACTGTGTACGGAAGATATGAAGTGGTATGCCGGCAGTAATGTTTTGTCAGAAATATAAAAATCTGTCGCATATTAGACCCGAGATAAATGAGCACTGTGAACACATCAGAAGCGAATATTGATTGACGGGAGAATTATGAAGTAGGTTCGCAGCACAGGCTTTTGAAAGGCGGAAGAAAAGTTTGGGAATTTAGCGTGGTTGTTTTTTAGTATTAGTAAGCAAAATTAGGTTGTGTAACTCAGTTCCTATGTTTTGTTTTAGGTGATGACAAGATTAACTTTGTGAAGCTATGGTTTTGGTGGTCCCAGACACCACAATAAAGGATTCATTGTGCAGCTCTTGGATACTAGTTCAGGGGCCTGGTGCGCTCAGTAAGTTTTAAGAGTCTTCAAAATTCTGGGAGAAAAGCACCATTGGCAAGAGCTTTACAAACGTTGATTATGTGGTCTGCAGTTACCTTTTCCTTTTTGCCTAATACGGTTATCTTCAGTGGTCATCCTATCCTGTTCACGTGCACGCTCAGATCCTATTCCGCTGTAATGAGTCCCATGAATTTGCTAAGTTGAACTTTGCCCAGGATCTTAATGTTCCCAAACAAAAACGATTTTTTTAATCTTATTCCAATTAACTTTTACCCACACTGCAAAAGGTCGAGAGGCGTAAAAAGTCCTACAGTTTGTGATTTTTTTCAAAGTCCCTTGTGTTAAAATCTATAAACAAAATAATGTGTAAGATATCAAAAAACCTAGGGTACTCGTTTTTATTTCCATCAAAACTAAGTTTGCAATTTTGTTTATTATTCTTCTGACTATCATATCAAAATGTTTTGAGGCAGTGAAAGTTTTGATACGTCTAGTGGCACTGTAATTAAATATTTAATTGCAAAAGCTATATAAGAAGGTAGGTCAAAAATTAAATTTCCCTCCGATTCACATGTATGTCAGTACTGATTGTTCTGTTATAATTCATAACGTCTATCAGCTACAGTTAAAGTATTATTTAATTGTTAGCTAATTGTAATTGTGCTTAAAAGATTGTATAAAAGAGTTATTCTTTATCTGATTGCACCAAGGATGAAATGTGAGCAGTGACGTTTCCACAATTCAAAAGGTGTGAAACCAGCATAGATTATTCGTAGATACAGAAGCAATATGGAGAGAGTTGTTTGAGTGGAAACAAGATCTTCGAATGGATTGATCGCTTTAAAATTGGCAGGATTTCTCTGTGTGATGAACAGCGGCCTGGTAGGCCTTCAACTTCAAAGACTGATGACAATATTGAAGAGATTTGACAAACGATCCTCAATAATCGACGAATTACAGTTGATAATATTGCAAGTGAGTTTAATGAAGGCCATGGCTCAGTATATTCAATCATCCACGATTCTTTGAGCTTTTGAAAAGTCTGCGCTCGCTGGGTTCCCCGCCAATTGACCAGCATCCATAAAGACAAACGTTTCAAAATTTCACAAAAGCATTTGGAACATTATGAAGAAGAAGCAGACTTATTTTTTAAGCGAATAATAACCCTTAAAGATACATTGATTCATCACTTTGACCCAGAGAGTAAGCGACAAAGTTTGGTGTGGAAACATCCTTCATCTCCCCAAGAAAAAAAGTTCAAAACTCAGCTGTTTGCAGAAAAGGTTATGATGAAGATATCCTGTGATATGGAGTGTCCAATTTTGGTTTACTTCAAACCGAGAGGTCAAACAATAAATAGTGACAGCTAATAAATGAGGTAAAAACGATCTTTAGTATTTATAAACCTCAGTATTTTCTAATTTAAAAATCGTAGATACTGAAATTGCGCACACATTACTTTAAGCTTTAGAAATACACAAATCATGTGTTTTCAAAAATTTTATCCCTGAAGGGTTAAAACATAGCAAAAACAAACTTTATAGTCAGTTGTCAGTCTATAATATATTAATCTAAGAGATGGATAAATAGGGCTTTAGCCCAACAATCTGATTGCCAGTAAATTTTAAAAATTACTAAAATTCTATTAATTACAATAATTCGCTTCTTAAAAGCTTCTCTCTAAAATCGCATTAGTCCTCTCAAAAAGCATACTAACTTACTGTAGTTTGCACTAAAACAAAATGTTTAGTCAATTTTCAAATTAATCAACTGTAATTTTTATTCCTGGAAAAATACCATAGCGAAGTAGTAACACATCTTGTACAAAATAAAATCCAATTAAGGGCTGGTGGTCACCAAATGCGAAAAAGACCATGCTTTCAAAACGGAACTTATTGCTTTTAATGTAAGTGCTTCCACTAAAACCGTAACGGTGCTGGGCGAAGTCAAACGGGCTCCGCAATTTCGAGTTTGTCTAAGTTCAGTTTTGAAGCTGACTTCGATTTCCCCAAAATGCTAACCACGCCTCCTAACTTATTATTTCTCGTTACCTAAGTTAAGGTTTTTAAACATAGTACTTACCATAATCAGTTGCAGCAGGTCTAAATATTTAGATTTAAAAGAAAACGTCGTTCTTTTAAGTAACTGGACTCAATTTACGGCTACCGATCATCTTTATTCCGCTCCGCTCAGTTTAGTTCAGCGCAGCTTCGCCCCAAATTTGCAGCCCAATTTGGCTGGTACACCATTTACCGTTACCGTTGGCCGAGTTACCGTTTAACTGCTGTTTAATAAAGAAAATTGGCCTAAGACAAAATTTTAATAAAGATGCTAATTAATTCAGTTAAATATATACACAGACGTACAGACGGACATTTCCACCACCTCTGCAGATTTGAAAAGATTCGCCCATCACAAAAACTTCCAAACCGCTTTACACCCTCAATCATTAAACCCTGTCATACTTCCTGTTGTAAGAATTTACTGCAAACTTTCACAAGTTCTAAGAAAAACTTTTAATTTCACTCTATTCCTTACGAAGTCACTATTATTTTATTAAAAAATATTGTTTAAAATAAGGTTAAATATAACTGTAACTCAGGTTCTCCGGGAGCACATTAAGACAGAAATAAAAGACTACTGTATATATAACATGTTTAAGTTACTTTTCCAAACCCATACATTAAGTGTAAGACGCTATAACAGCATGCTCTGGCATATAAAGCTGTCATAAGTTTCATTCGCGTACAATAAATGTGAAATATTTCTTTGTTTAAATCCTTTTCCTTATTCCTTTCTCAGTATTTAAGTGTCCTGATTAAAATATAATGCCGCGACAATCGGTTTCATGAATTTCGCCTAATATATGAATTCGTAATTATGAGTTTATCGAATTCGAAAATAAGAACATTTTCGATCAGTAAACAAAATCAAAAATAACCGCGCACTCACAGTTGTCAAGCTTACGTGATGTTGGCGAATTTTCAAAAGTAAAAAAAAATCATAATACGTTTTATCTTATAATGTTCTCGATTTGATTTCATCATTGTAAAAAGTTTTAGAAACTATATAATTTAGCATATTTTTAGCAAATTTTCTTTGAAAAATGAGCTATTGAAACGGCCATCATGGTGGAACCCCAGACATGGGACTTTGAAATTAGTACCAATCCTGACTTCTACTACATCATTTTTTGAAGAATCATTAAAATGTGTGTGTGTGTGTGTGTGTGTGTGTGTGCGCGCGCACGCAACGTTCGCACGTTTGAATCGACATGGCACAATTCAAACATGGCACAAAATCGATTTTCATAATAATCTGGACAAGTTCGTTAACCAGTAAAATTTGTTCAACAGTTTCAAAATGGCAGTAATTCAAATTTTTAAGAAAATTAGAACTTTTTTGTACTATATATTTTTTGGAAATTGGATTTCACCTTCGTAATTAGCGTTAAAAATTGCATAAATTAGCATTTTTAATTTTCAAAATCCATTGAAATTAAGAAAAAAATTCGATGGCTGTGAGAATTCATTTTCATATTTTCAATGTAACTTGGAAGTTTAACGGGTTTATGCCGATTTTAATGCTGGTTGTGATAGTGGAATTTCGGAAAAATATAAAATTAAGTAAATTTATTTTTTGAATTTCGCTTCAATCACGTCAGCGAGTCAGTTGCGTGCCGCGATTATTTGGAATTACGAACACTAAATCTGACCGCATTATTTGGCAACTAAAAATATTACTCCATGGAGATTTTAATGCTCATTACGACGGTGAAGTGAAATATTATTTTATAAAATTTCCAGCGCCCGTTACATTATAACGGTGTAACGGATTTTGGCGTGCGGGTGACAGAACTAGTCAAAACTATTATAAAAAATCAATGTTTGTTATTGTGAATCATATCAAAGCAAAACTTCTAACCCTATTGTTTCAAAATATTCAAAATCTACAAAAATAACAAAAAAATTGGGTCTGGCGTCGGTTAGGGTTCAGTTTCGTATTGCAATGTAATTTTAAAGTTTAATTTACTAACTTCTGCTGATTATGATGGTGAAATCACAAGGACAACATCCGGTTTTAATCCATGTAGAGAGTGTCTCATGAGAAAAACTTGCATAGGCCTACTTCACAGAATATTTTTCTCATTACAATACGGTAAATTCTATATTATAATGTCTGTAATAGCTTCTTACCAGTCATCATTTACTTTTGTTTGTTTTTACAAAATAATTTATATCTATAGTTTGGTTCAAATGACTGTGTTAATAGTTTGACCCGTATTATCAATGTTAATACCTAAGTTAGAAAAAATTGTAGGCCATTTAGAAACTTTAAACGAAAATAACACAATAACAGTAATTTTTTTTTTAAATGTCAGGAGTTATTTTTTTGTTGTGCGTTGACTTTTTATCTAATGGTAATATTACCTAAAGTATCGAACAATAACGGAAAAATATGTTAAATTATTGTGCATTGCCGATGGTGGTTCATTTCATTATTGATATAGATTATTGTTTTTAGAAGTGTATTGTCCGCAAGAAATAAATAATAACCAAAACTGTTGCCTATTTTTTACAAGTTGAAGGCGCTAAGAGTATTGTCCTATTATTAGCCTTTTTAAATTCGACCCAGTTAACTTTCCCCGCTAGTAACTTTCCACTAATTTAAACATGAACCGTAATATTTAGAAAAAAAGTCACTGGAACAACTTTATTTGGAAACTGTATGCTCTTTCTCCACGATGCGGTAAAAAATTACAGTGATTTTTGCCGTTCAGCCAGTATTTTATGAAATATCCAGAAACTACAGTCTCAACGTTGAATCAAAGCCCGCCATCTTGGAACGTAAGTGAATAATCTTACGCATACATCTTTCGAGCTTTATACAAGATAATTTTGTAATAAAATTCAAAACAATCGGTCAATATGTTTTGATACATTTTACTATTTACAGGTAAACAGTACTTACTAATTAATTGAGCGAAGCGAAGTCTCTGTTTCAACTCAACCGTTCGGAATTTGTTACGCAGTTTTAGCCACACGCATTGGACCTTTGGTTTTGAAATGTTGTACACAAATATTGTGTATAATACCCAAAAGTGTAATATTCTTCCTATTCACTTTCGTTTCAAGATGGCTGCCTCTGATTTAACAATAACTGTAGATGCTGATTATTTTCTGTAATTCTGGCTGAAAGGCAATAGCTACAATAATTATCACCACTAAATATAAAAAGAGTATATAATTTCCAATAAAGTTAGTTAATTAATATTTTTCGTAAACATTACGGTTACCAGTTAAATTGGCAACAGAATTGCGAACGTCTCAGTCGTTAGTTAGGCTGTTAATTAGGAATACTGTTCTTTGAACTACTAATTAAAATTCTACCAACCTTACAAAAAAAATAAAACCAACTCTTTCAGCGTCTTATTCCAAACCATACGTTACTCCCACGCTGTAAAAAAAATAGTCCGGCTTATAAAGCTGTCAGCCGTTTCATTTTCCAACAATAAATATGAAATACTGCTACCCTCCCCCTTGCCCTGGGCCAGGACTGCAGCCTACCGCTGGCCGATCGATATTTCGTCCTGAGGGCTGAGGAGGACTTTCAAGAGCCAGACCACTCAGTTGCCATTAATTTAGGTTAGTTTTGTTGCCAGTGCAGTGCATTGTTCCAAGCACTGGGTATCGATCTCAGGTGTAATAATTAATGCGAAAGTTAATTTATAGCTGTAATTAATGGGTCCGATTATCATTCATGCTGTACATGATTATCTGTTGAGTTAACTTTGTATTTTAATTATTGTAATAGCTAACAAGGTGGTACAAGCTTAGAAAGCTGAATAAATATGGCTACAATGCTTTCTCGGTGCCTTCTGCCGGAAACTAATTCCTTATAAGTAATATAAAAACTAGAGCAGTGCTGGACTGGTTGACAGAAGTGACTATTTCTTTTGGCTATGCCTGACTGTATACTTTTTCACTATTATGATTTAATTATCTTTATAAAAATTTTGATGCATAGAGGACAGGGCAAAGAAAATTAATGTCGTATAAAATTTCGCGCGTGTATAGGTACAAAACTTAAAAATTAATTGAAACTGTCACAGACTATGAATTTGAGTATCTTGTGCTATATAAGGAACTTCAATAATTAATCAGTTTATAACCCTACTTTTGACAGTTACCCCTACTGTCTAAGTATATAATAAATATAATATTTTTCATTCTGGCATTCAAAAATAATTTATCTGCATAAATTAAGAATGTACACATTTTAAAAATTAACAAGAACAATAAACATAGCCTCAATTTAAATAATATTGAAGCTACTGTACGAAATCAGCTGTTTAAAATAGTCATTTCTATTGTAGATGTATACAAGAACAATATACGCTGTGAGGTAGGTATGCATTACGGATTCAAGCTTGACGCGAAAACAAATGTTTATGCCCATGTTTTGTCAACCGTGACCATAAAAGTTTTTACTTCAAAAATACATTTTATTAATCACTAAACGAAAATAGTTGCAAGTATACCTAGGAGCTCGTGCGCCTATTGTTCTGCGCGTGTCGTTGGTCTTCACATTGGCTGTTTCCCGCTTTCACTGGAGTGAGTGTATGGATGTGTTAGAGCGTTCCGTGACGTGACGGTAGAGCGTTCCGTGACGACTAACTGATTTTTTCCCTGTGCAAAACATACACCCATAACCCGCGATAAAAAGTACTCACTTCAAAAATATGCATAAGATCTTAATAGAACGATTTTAATTTTATACTAGTATCCTAAAAACAGTAGAATTGCAGTATATTCTTAATTAATTGCCTGCCACCATTCTACGACAGCACGAGTTCGTAACTTTTCCCGCCAATTTAACCGGTAACCGTAATACGTAATAAAGATATTATTGGACACACAGTATTAGAAATTGTGTGCTCTGTCTTCGTGAAGCGGTCAAAATTTTGGTAAGTTTTATATGTTAGCCGGTATGTTGGGAAGTAGCCAGCACCTACACTACATATCGTTCAATCTGCCGACATCTTGAAACAGAAGGGAATGGGGAAAATATTACAGATATGTCGTTCGTGCTTTATACAATATACCACTGTACAAAATTTTAAAACGTTCAGTCAATATATTTTGTCAAAACAGTGTAATGAAGAAACGCCGAACGGTCGGTTTGAAGCAGAGGACACCTCGCCTAATTAATTAAATTATTTATTTATTTATTACTAAAATTTCCTTTGTATACAGTAATAACTATACCTAAAAGACCCTACAGGCGGCATAAATGTCCGTACGTAGGTTGGTCATCGGATTGATATTTATACTTAATACAAATACAAATACAAATTCAAATGATGCTTAATATAAGAAAATTATGAATTTTTATTTCAATTTAAGTTTTAATTATACGTGAAACAAACAATAAACAAGAAAAAACAAGAAAAAAGTTCACCCCATGACAGACTAATATTTTTAGTTCATCAGTAACAATGTGTCTAATATTTTCTTTAACGTTTCTTAAGTACTTTTTTTTTTACACTTAGATTTTTCAACTAGTTAGATAATTCCTTAAAATACGTTTGGCATAACACACATAGCTTCCCTGCCTTAGAGTCAATAAGTGTCTAGGCAACGCAGACTTTTAAATCGAACATTAATTGGATTTTATAATAAATCACTTTTTAGAGCTTTTTAGCCCGTAATTATTAATATCATTTTTTTTATTTTACTTTTTCTAAATACGGTTTTACCATTATGTTGATCGTTGGAATCTGTATAAATCAAAATTTTCATTTTAAAATTGTTTTTAAATACCAAAAAATTAAACCAAGAATTTAGTTTTGTATATTCAATACTATTGCTAATTTATGCGGATTTTGATGCTAGATTTTCGATAGTGAAATCGGTTTTTCAAAATAGCATTAAGTGAAAAGGCTATTCCCATTCATTTTGGCAACGATTTAGAACGCTTAAGAGACTATTCCGAATCGAAATGCTTCCAGTATCGAATTCTTCCTGTATGTGATGTTTTAGTGATTCTTCCATAACATCAGCGAGACAGTTGCGTGTATTGCTTTTAATAACCGGAGCAAAGAGCTTGTAAAAGAGTCGCAACAAGCAAGATAAAATACAGAACAGATATGTACCGAGAACAATATATCATAACAGACGTTTTTCGTTCTGTCACAGATAAGGTAGTAGAAGAAGAAGAAGAAATATAAAACTACGTTGCTCCGCCAATACGCCTCGCCGTATTTACCAGCGGCCATGATTTGTGGCCGGCCAATCGCATTATAGTTGATGTATGGCGGCACTATCAATGTCTCTGCTTTGAATAATAACCAGCAACATATAAATTAACCTTTCTTTGCTGTTTGTTTTTCTATGAACTTTTGGCGAGTTTCTAATCAAAGAAATGCACAGGGCGAAAAGACAAACTTGGCGGATTTTTTAGTCTTCTATCCTTTTTTATAAATTACAATATAGGAGTATTTTCCAAATGAAAAAAAAACTATTAACTTAAAGTTAGATGTGGTTTAAATTTTACATTATTCACAGAAATTATGCTGTCGCTTTCAAGTGTAAAGGCAAAGGTCCCATTGACCTAAGTCCCAGAAAATCTGATTTTAGAAAAGTGTTTTTAATTACCTAAAATCCTGTAGAATTATCACAAATAAGGACTAAATGGCGTGCCGTTTTGAATTTTTCAACAGATCCCATTGACAGTTTATTATAAAGAAGTTTGTATTTCGAATGAAAGCATTTTTATTAAAATGTATTTTAAATCGATAAAGATGTGTTTAAGTAATTAACAAAATTAACTTAAAACCAAAACTTATTTTGGCTTACTAAAATGTTAATATGCGTGATTTTGTTAGTGCCTGGAAATTTTCAAGTTATGTCAATCAACGAGAGCTGTATCTTAAGTACCATGATGGTCTTTATTACTGGTAGAGAAAATCAATGTATTGAAAAAAATGAACTATTGGCGCAGCCATCAAGGTAAGACTAAGACCCGGGTTCTTTAAATGAGAACGGATCTGACCTCTAGATCACTTTTTCAGGAGTCTTTAAAATTTATATATATATATATATATATATATATATATATATATATATATATATATATATATGTGTGTGTGTGTGTGTGTGTGTGTGTGTGTGTGTGTGTGTGTGTGTGTGTGTGTGTGTGTGTGTGTGTGTGTGTGTGTGTGTGTGTGTGTGTGTGTGTGTGTGTGTGTGTGTGTGTGTGTGCTTAGCACGCTCACGTCCGAAATTTTCGTACGATTTGATTGATTTGTTTCCGGGGAAAAACTTTTAGGATTATTTGATTTGATTTAAGGGGTACGATTTGATTGAAACTTGGTACAAAAATCAATTATACTAAATGCTTGCAAAAGTTCGTTAACAACGAAATTTGTTCCAAAGTTTCAAAATGGCGGCCATATCCTATCTTTACAAATTCATAACTACTTTTGTTTTAAATTATTTTGAAAATTCGATTTTTCCATTGTAATCAACGTTAATAACTGCATAAATTAGTATATTGAATTATCAAAATCCTTTGAAATTAGGAAATGTTTTTGACTTCGGTCAGGGTCCATTTTCGTATTTTTAATGCAATTTAAAAATTTAAGACGGTAATATACTGCAAATTTAAATGCTGATTATATTTTTGAAAACAAAATTTGAAAAATGGTAAGAAAAAAATACTTTCGAAAATTTGCTTCTATCACTTGAACAAAACACCTGCGTGCAGTGATTATTTTTACGTTACACATTTAGACAAGTTATTCTCTCCTTTATTAATTACGTTTATTTTATTGTTTATCAAACTCCTTCACGTCCTTTACTTTGTAAGAGATGTTTCTTAGTTCTTGTGCAATTTTTATACGTTATCATTAGTGAACAACTCGCCGCCCACTCCCGGCTCTTTGTTCTACGGTTTAAGATCTTCAAAAGGGATCTGCTTAATTGGCGTCTAAAAATAAAGTCAAGAACAACGATACCCTAAGTAAATCAGCTGACAGATGTTACAATTATTTTTGGGAAAAGAAGTCTGCACTGATAACAATCTTTCAGCTTCTGTTGTCTGTGTGGTTGTCAAGCAATAATTGATATTTGTTTATATTTGATTTTATTATAATTTGTAGGTTTTAAAAACACAAACACATGTAATTTTAATATATTTTTGAGAAGAGAAACATTTATATGCATATTTTTGATTCACATGACTTTTTTGGTAACAAAATACGACCTTTCAAAATTCAAAGATTCCTTACAGAAATCTCTGTAATTTCACTTATTTTTTTTATTTGGTGTTACGCCCAAGCTTAAGAGTTTGTCTGCTTAGCAAATGTTTTTGTTCGGTAACTACGACATGACCTTCCTCGACATTACTTTCAAATAATAAACTCATATATTTCAGATAGACACTTTCGTGTTAGACATGATAACAAGTTTTCAGAACTTCATAAAATAGCGGCAGGAGTTCCACAGGGGAGCGTTCTTGGCCCAACCCTTTATTTACTGTTTACCCGTGATATACCTCAGGAAAATAATACCACCATTGCTACCTTTGCCGACGATACCGCTATTTTGGCTGTTGGAAAAGATGCGGTCGTTGCTACTACCAAACTGCAGAGAGCTGTAGACAAAATAATTGAATGGACTAAATGTTGGCGCATTAAAATAAATGAAGGAAAATCTACCTATATTCATTTTACAAATAAAAGTTAGTACCAATACCCTTGACAATAAACGCCAAAACATTGTCTCATGGGAATACAGCCAAGTATCTTGGCATGACACTTGATACAAAGCTGAAGTGGAAGGAGCATGTAAAGAAAAAGAAAGAAGAACTCAATATAAAATACAGGCAACTTTACTGGTTGCTTGGACGAAACTCTGAGTTGTCCATTCATAACAAGCTATTAATTTACAAGCAGGTGCTGAAGCCTGTATGGACCTATGGCATCCAAATCTGGGGCTGTACGAAAGAAACTAACATGATGGTTATTCAGAAGTTTCAAAATAAAGTCCTTCGAGGATTAGTTCAAGCTCCATGGTATATTCGTAATAGCGATTTACACCGGGATTTAAAAGTGAATTCAGTAAAAGAAGAAGTGAGGAAGGTGGCTTTGAGGCATAAACAACGTCTCCTAGTTCATGCTAATCAGGACATGAAGGACATGACTGGCACATTTAATAACGAGATACGCCGCCTCAAGAGAATCAAACCTCATGATTTGATGCTATAGAGATCCGGTGTTTAAAAGTGAAGGGACTAGATACTAGTGTCAACCCTACAAATGTGATTCAAAAGAGAGATAAATCTTTAGTCGATCTTATTGGGATTGGTCAAGATGATTAATTTGTTTTGTTTGTTATTTGTAATTTTATTTGTAATACTACGACATAACTTTGTATTTTACAAAAAGAATAATAAATGTTAGCGTGGTTCGCCCGTGCATGCCACTAAAACTCTGCAACCAATCCTCGTATCCCAGCATCCCCGATCCATGAAGAAGGTTTTGATTTTGGATATATGAATATCAAACAGGGCATCGCACCAATGGATTTCTTTTGGTAAGTCGGCGAATCAGCTGACAATCGAGTGACGAAGCACAACATTTAACCTAATGAATGTAGGATGTTAGAATTTAAATCCATGTATACAGATATAAGTAGGACACAGCTGATCGGTAACGTTCCAACGCGTCACCAAAGCTAACGAAAAAATATTAGCTCATAAAGTAAGTAGCTCATGTTTGTAACGAGAAATACCAAAGTCAAATAAAAGACAGTTTAATTATACCAAAATTATAAATGTAATACCAAAATGAAATAATCAAATAGTTTTCTTTAAAGTTCATAAGTTACAGTGTAATGTTTTTTTAAATTAAACCAAAGGAATGTATACAGCAATGAAATTAGTATTAACGAACTACGCTTGTAATAGTCAAAGTTATCACTTCTATAACTAACTCCGCTACACCGGTCCCAAGCCCGGGGCCCGTCTTTTGATGGGAAGGAGGAGGGGGAGGAGTAACAACCTCGTTAAAAAACCAGGGCTCAGCTGGCCCGGCTGACAGTACCCTGTAAGGGCTCCTGCCTAGGACTACAAGGTGAAAAATGGTCAACGGCTGTGATGGCGGAAGAGGATTTATCCGAATGGCAAGATGAGGCGGAAGAACTACGGTCATCGGCTCTGAAGACAGAAGAGGATGAATCTCAACGACTGAATAGGCGGAAGAACCCAAACCAATAATTTTGGATTAAAAATGAGCAATGGAGAAAACAAACGGATGTTTTACCCTAGGTGGCAGTCCAGGTAAACTGGGAAATCCACCCTCTTCGGAGGCTGGCTCCAAGGATTCTGGGGGGAGCCAACTATTGCTTACAGAAGATCCTAATAATCCCTTTAGGAAAAGTTTAATGTTGGGAAGAACACCACCCAAAAATAACGCCCCTTTGAAACAGAAGGAAGCAAAAAATGAACACTCACTAGAAAGGAGTAAAGATGCCGAAAAAACTGACAAACTAGAAGAAGAAAATAGAGTACTCAGGAAAAGGCTAGGTGAAGTAGAGGTGCTAATAAATCAATTAAAAGAAGAAGTTTTAAATCTGAAAACAGAAAATAGTACTCTAAAGAACTTGCAGGTGGCAGGTAAAAATAAAGAAAACAAAACCCCACTGACGACTAGAGTTGATGAGTACTATACTGATGAAGAGGACCTCGCTAAGGAAACTGAATGGATAAGAAATAAAAAAACTTCAAGAAAAATGAAAAAAAGGAAAGCTGAAAGTTCTCCAGAAGGTGAAAACCCCGATGATATACCAAACACTAGGAAAATAGTGCAGAAGCAAGCTTTGGTGCAAAAAGACAAGCCACCTCCACCAATAAATATTGTTGGTGTTAAGGATTTTGCATCAGTGAAAAAGTTACTAAATATGGATAAAGTAAGCAAATTAGTTTCCCTCAATAGTGATGTGTGGAAAATCAATACACTAGACTCTGATGCCTATAGAGCTCTGACAACAAAATTAAATGAAGAAGGCACTCAATGGTACACATATGAAGACAAAAAAGACAGGCCCATCAAGGTAATGGCTAGGGGTTTACACCCTACTTGTACTAAAGATGAAATAATCGAGGAAATAACGCATAAGGCAGGGTTAAAAATATTAGATGCTGTCAACATTAACAAAAGAGAAAAAAAGTAGAAAAAGATGGACAAGAAACAATTTGTAAAGAGGGCTTCCATTATACATGCTCACATTTGATAATAAAGAAGATGTGGGAAAATATATAATATCAAATCTATCCTTCATATGAGTGTCAAGATTGAGCCACTAAGGAACACAACGAACTTGATACCACAATGTAAAAATTGTCAAGGATTTAATCATACAATGAAGTACTGCCATAGAGAATCCAGATGTGTAAAATGTACAGGTAAACATGCAACTTACCAGTGCACAACAAATAAAAATGTTCCACCAAAATGTGTAAATTGTGGAGGGAACATCCTGCTAATTATCGTGGGTGTGAAGTTGCAAAGGAATTGCAAAAATCCGGAATAAAACTAGTAATCCTCAGCAAAGATTTCAAAAAGAAGAGGAAAAAAGTATGACTTTATCGCGGATGATTAAAAGACCTGAGGAAAATAATAAGGACGAAAACAGGAGATTATACTCACAAGTGGTTCAGACTAGGCCTATTGAGGTTAAAAACGCAGAGAAAAATAATGTATTAGAAAAATACTAAGGAGGCTGGAGGATATAGAAAAACGATTGGAAGCTAATGATAAGAAATTTGAGGAAGTATCCACAAACCTAGCAGATATTAACAGCTATTTTAAATGAAATAAATAAAACCTTCAGGATAGCAACCTGGAACGCAAATGGATTGTTACAACATATTCAGGAACTGGAAGTATTTTTGAATTCTGAAAAAATTGATATATGCTTAATATCTGAAAGTCATTTTACGAAATCATCATATGTCAGAGTACGTGGCTATTGCTGCTATTCTGCTGTTCATCCAGCAGATAAGGCAAGAGGGGATCAGTATTACTTGTGAAGGATAACTTGCAACATTTTGAGGTCTTAAAAATTGAAGAAGAATCTTTGCAGGTTATAGCCATCAGGATTCAAACTAATAAGTACAAAGAATATAACATTGGTGCTATATACTGTCCACCAAAATACAATTTAAAACAAGAGGATTTTGTGCAACTGTTTGAAAAACTGGGCAGCAATTATGTTGTTGGAGGCGACTTCAACGCTAAACATACATATTGGGGGTCAAGATTAATTAATCCTAAAGGAAAAGAATTATTAGCAGCAGGAACAGCACTAGGATGTGACTTTCACTCTGGGGGTAGACCTACTTACTGGCCCAATATATCAGCTATCTAAGATACTAATAAGATACCTGATATTATAGATTTCTTTGTAACAAAAGGAATTTCAGAAAATTACATTTACGTGGAAGACATTGAGAGTCTCTCCTCAGATCATACACCAGTTCTAATGACAATCAGTGAATTTATAATTACAAACAAGGCATCAGCACCGACATTGACAAATGCTCGAACTAACTGGCCCCGGTTTAGCAGCCTGGTGGAAGAAGATATAAATTTAAATGTACCAATTAAAAATCCAATTCAGCTGGAAGAAGAACTAGACAGATTTACTGAAATTATACAACGTGCTGCCTGGAGGAGTACTCCTGTAAAACACAAACAAAGTTGTAAAGAAATCAATTACCCAGTTGAGCTAAGAGACTTGATAAAAGAAAAAGAAGGACAAGAAAATATTGGCAAATGAATCGGTTTCAGAGACAAAAACAATGCTAAATAAGTTGTGTAACAAAATTAAATCCTTTATAAGAGAACTTAAGAATGACACAATTAACAGATTCTTAGAAGAGTTATCCTCACAAAAGGACGGAGAGTATTCTCTTTGGAAGGCCACAAAGGGAATTAAAAGACCTAAAACACAAGATTATCCAATTAGAAATGAGGACGGTACTTGGGCTAGAAGTGCCCAGCAAAAAGCTAATCTCTTCGCAAAATATTTAGAAGAAATATTTCTTCCACTGCCAAGGCAAACGTGCGATGTAAACATACCTCTGATAGAAATTTCAGGATAATGTAAAAATAACTCCGGTGACACTTCAAGAATTAAAAAATGAAATTAATAAGTTAAAATCAAAGAAAGCTCCTGGATTTGATCTAGTTACTGGTATGATAGTTAAATCTCTACCAGAGAAAGGACTTAGGAAGTTACTTTACCTAATCAATGCAGCTTTAAGATTGAAGTATATTCCTCTTCAATGGAAGACAGCTGAAGTTATTATGATATTGAAACCAGGCAAACAACCAAATGATAGACGTCATATAGGCCAATTTAGTTATTACCAACGATTTCCAAGTTATTTGAAAAGCTGTTGCTAAAAACACTAAGGCCCATCATTGAAAACAGGAAACTTATCCCAGAACATCAATTTGGTTTCAGACGAAGGCATTCTACATTAGACCAAGTTCATAGGATCACAAATATTATAGAAAATTCTTTTGAGAAAAAAGAAGTTTGTGCAAGTATATTTTTGGATGTAGCGAAAGCCTTCGATAAGGTATGGCATGAGGGCCTAATTTGGAAGCTGCAGAGAGATCTACCAAAACAATATTATGAAATTCTAAAGTCATATTTAACTGGTAGACATTTTCGAGTGAAATACGTAGGAGAATACTCGGAATTGAAGAAAATATCAGCTGGGGTTCCACAGGGTAGCGTTTTGGGACCTGTGCTTTACTTGCTGTACACAAGTGACCTTCCTACTGCAGATGATACAGCCACTGGTACGTTCGCGGATGATACTGCAATCTTAGCTACGGGTAAGAAAATTGAAGAAGCTGTGATGAAGCTTCAACGAGCTACAGATGAGGTGTGCAAATGGACCAAAAAATGGCGCATTAGCCTGAACGAAACCAAGTCAGTGAATGTAAATTTTACAAATCTTAAGATAGATCATTCCATCCCAATTACAATAAATTCTATACCAATTCCCCAAGCTAACTCTGCTAAATATCTGGGAATGACCTTGGATGTGAAACTGAAATGGAAGGAACACGTAAAAAAGAAAAAGCAAGAATTGAATTTTAAATTTAGAAAATTGTATTGGCTAATTGGAAGACAATCCAAACTGTCCATTCATAATAAGTTATTAATATATAAGCAGGTTTTAAAGCCAGTGTGGAACTATGGAATACAGTTGTGGGGCTGTACAAATAAGACGAATATTAATATAATTCAAGTTTTTCAAAATAAGGTACTTCGAAGCATTGTTGACGCACCATGGTATATACGAAATGACAACATTCATAGGGATTTGAATGTAGAGTTTGTCAGTGAAGAAATCAAAAAGCAAGCATTGAAGCATGGACACCGCATCTCACATCATGAATGCTCCGAGGTTCGGGGACTGATGGTTACACCTACGTCAGCTAGAAGACTGCAAAGAACTAAGCCTTCTGATTTGATTAGTAGAGAATAACCATTGGGTTATAACTCTAGATAAACGTACTATATTTACCGATTGTGTTCATAGAAATGTAAATTACTAGATGGGTTTCTGACTCAGTTGTAATATTATTAATAATAATAAAAAAAAAAAAAAACTTCTATAACTAAGCTAAGAAAGAGAAAAATATATTTTTAAAAGGAATGTTGGATATAGAAAGCACAACGTAAAAAAGCAGTCTTTGCTAAACAATCAGGGACTTGCTATGCCAAGTGAAAACCAGTCAGGAAGCAAAATATTACCTCAAGAAAGAAATTATTAATGAACGAGAAGGCTATTTTTGGAAAGTGGTATTTTGGATTCTTTAACGTCCGAAATTCAATAGTTAATGAAACTACCGGACATGTTAATAAAAGTAAAAACTAATTAAATGTGATGAACTTAAGTATTTCTTTAAAGAAATTTTGACTTTTAAAGTAGTAATATCGAAACGGTGTGATCCTTTAAAATTTTAATATTTTAATAAGACTTATTTTGCATAAAAACAAACAAAATTAAATTTTTAAATTATTTTATTGTTTCCTTTTTTTTAAAAATATATAGGCCTAACTATTACTCTGCTAGTTCGATCACCCCGACTTGAGATAATAAATGTAATTACTTATAATATTCTTTTAAAAATAATTACAAATAATTAAAACATATTTTTTAAATATTAAACACTTTAAAGATTAGAAATGAAATATTTAAGGAACATGTTTAAATTAAAAGCCGGATATTCGGTTAATTATGGAAATAATACTCAACCACTGTAACTTTATAAAGTTTTTATCATAGACAATTTTTGAAAATCTAATTATCCTACACAAAAATCAATGTTGGACAAAATATTTGATTTAAATAAAAAATGAACTAAATTAATTGTATATCAGTTGAAAAGGACCCAAAGAAAAACAGTTCTTTATAATATATCCGGAAATTAGGTTTACTCTTTGGAAGATATCGTTAATAAACCAAAACACCGTCAAAATGACACGAATTTGTGCAAGTTACACATAGACCTTAGAATAATCGAAAAAAAAAAAATTATTATCTGTCGGCCTAATACATTTATATATATACTCTTTAAACATCTTTTTGTTTCCAGTTACGCACATTGAAATAATTTTCATTTTGAGTTTCATCAGATTTTATAATAGGCTATATGTTACAGAAACCTTATTGGAAAAATGTTTTTTATCACTAATTTTAAATGAAAATCATGAAATAAAAAACGTATGTTCCGATTGCCGATTACCACTGGTCCATTGAACTTATAGATAAACCCAAATCGTCGTCCGGTATTAAGGTCTACAAAAATAATTAATGCCGCGTCAAAGCATTGCAGTATTGCTGGTCAGTTCAGGGCTTATAACATAACCTAACCTAATAACCATAACCTAAGCTATCTTAACATAACCATAACAATAACCTAACCTAACAAAACCATAACATAATCCTATCCATAACCTAACCTCCTCGGTCTCTCTCGGTCGGTAGTTATTTTTTTCAAAAGTTCGATTTTTCTGGCTTCAATTATGAAAAACAAATTTAATCAAAATCAAGTACATACCTTTTATGGTGCGTCTAAATTGTGATACGTGTCTGAGGATGCTTGAGTTACACTTATGATCGTACAAGTCCTCACATATGTCAAATAGTTTGTGTTTTACTTTACTCCCTGCATTTACATTTATACAAGCCAGCCACATTGTGGCAGTGTTCAACTACAGTTAAATCGATAATAGTACTGTCTATTTCCTCAAACAACTTCCCCCCTCTCCTTGCAGTTTGCAGCGTTCGTTACTTGCATTTTACGCTTTGATATAGAGCACGCTTTTTATAATGGTGGCTGCACTTATAGTCCATTTGCCTTCACTGACAATGCCTTCACTTACAACATTTGTAGCAGAAAATGTAAAAACAATCTTAAATTTTCCTCAAAAATACCCCTTTAGTGTTTCGCAAAGCCTGTTTGATCACACAAAATAAACAATGGGGTCCACTCAGTGGAAATGAAAGTGCCAATTTATTAATGTATCCCCTTCTCACTCTGACACACAATGAATGGCTCCTTCTGTCTTTGTCGCACTGTGTATCAGGGCTGTGTTTAGAAACAATGGCCGTTGAAGCAATAAGTTAGGCTTTAGTTAAGTCTATGTTACTGGGTCTAGACAGTCTTATTAGTAAGTCTTTTCAAATTGACATTGCCTACTACGAAGAGGTCAGATTTAATTTACTTATTTTTCAACGCGTACAGTGAAATTATTGTTTACCTTTTCTTTACATCACGTTTCCAGTTTTCTTACAAAATTTAAACGGGAATGAGATAGATACACGCTTGGAAACAATGTCATTAAATTTAGTACCGCAAAATATTTGACCAAACGTTCAGCTAGAGAGTTCGCATTGTTTTACTGTTTGTTACGCAGTTTTGTGAAATATATTTTCCCATAGTTTTGAAATTTGGTTCGAAGGTTCCTTGTATAAAGCCCGAACTACGTATGTGTAACGTGTTTTCCCATTCTCTTTCGTTTCAAGATGGCGGCCTCTGATTCAACGTTGAGACGTTATTGGTGGTTTCCTGTAATATTTGATGAATATACGTATCTAAATATTACGTTTACCGGTTAAATTGGCGGAAAAGGTTCTTCAGAACGCTGTCATGGAGCGACGGCCAAGAAATTAATTAAGAAAATACTGCGAGGTCTACTGTTCTATGAACTACTAGTTGCCAAGTTAACAAAAGCTAATATGTAGAAGAAGTACTGAGAAAAATTGTGTTGATAAAGTGTGACCTAACATCTTATAACTTTCATTAAAGTTTAATAAACTTTTCGAGGTTTCTTTTCAATATTTCTTTCGGTTTACGTCCGAAATATATATTCCTTATATATAATATTTAGTTCACTGGAATCTCCATTTGTGACCACAATGAACTGATTTAAAAGAAATTTTGATCTATTTTTCATATTTTAAAACCGAAAATACAGTAAGCTATAAGTTGGATAACAATCTGTTATTATAAGAATAATATGAACGCTTTTTCGAAAACTGACATATATCGGGGCTTTTTTGTATCCGTTTCATCAAATCTTTTCACCAATCACGCTCAAATTAGTAAGTAACGTTTAATGCACTGAATAACACTACGATATAAGTTGCATTTCATAAAAATCAGTTAGTTAGAACTAACGATATGCGCGTTCGTTAAATTGATTATAGATAGCGGAAAGATAGACGGACACGAGAGCGAAAAATTGTAAAATAAATTTTACAATATTTTTTTTTAATTTTGTACAAACATCTTTGCGTAAAACGTTTTTACAATCTATGGAGGATATGGGTAAGAAATGCGATCAATTAGGCGACAATTGCAATGCCGCTACACTGCCGCCATATTAATCTCGTTTTAAACAGGAAAGATGTAAGTTTGTGCAAGTACCTTTCCTGGAGAACATACGATGCAATGATATTCTTTACTGGCGTTTCAGGAAATAGTTGAAGCAATATCCTACACTCCAGACTTTCACGACTTTAAGCTACTAAGGGAACTATACATTTTCACGCCCATTTGTTTCTATTAAAAAATGGTGCTATTATTTTCCGCAGAAGGTATGCGCCATTATGAGTTCACGTGCGATACGACGAATGTTCCTCCCCGCCCCTCCCCACCGTCGCCAACAGCTGTGTCGGATGACTTGTGTTTTATGCGCCTAATGAAAACATCTTCACATGTGTTGTGTCAAGTGTTTAATGCTTAAAAGAACAAATTAAACATTCGCTGCCACAGCGTTAGCTGATGTTTCTTTTTGAAGTGACATTTAAAGTACAGTCACCAACAAAATTAAAGGTTAATGGGATATTATGATAAAGGCATATAAAACCTTACGTTGTTAAAGCACGAATCAAAATCGGGCAATTTGAATTTAAAAACACGAATCTCAAAAAATAGACCTTCTGTTTCGAAAGCTATCGTTAAAAAAGAAATTTAGAAAAATAAATCAGGTAAATGGTGCAAAAACCATAATCTTTCTGGGTTCGCTGGTTGCTATCTGGTCTTCTGATAGCAAAAACGTGGTCTTCACCTGACTCTGTGCATCTATGTGTCTATGCGCATCACTTGGAACCAAAACTACTTTAACTGTACTTGTACTTCGAAATTTAGCATGCATGTTTGCCCATATCTCTTTAAAAGGTCTTTAAAAATCCAGTTACGTTTTAACGTCGTTTAAATAATTCAAGAACTTCTGTTTAGACCGGACGTTCGAAAAAGTATTTGCGCCGTAATTTAAAGATCAAAAATCATAAAAATATTAAAAATAATATTTTTGCTATTTTTTTAATATCAGTCGGTTAAGAATTAATTGTTTTTTGCATTTCGCATAAGTTATACTATGTAAAATCAATGCAAACATCGACTGAGCAGTTCCTAAGTTATTCGATTTAGTCCTGATATTTAGTTCGTTTTGTTGGCTGTAAGTAGGTTATACTTGATTTTGTTTAATTTAGTGATTGTACTAGTTCGTTAAATTAAGATGGGGATCGATCACGATCACCTGTGAGATAAATTAAGATCGATAAATATCACAAATGATATTATATATGATATGTAAGCATTCTTGCATGAATAACATTTAAATGATTCTAATTCATAATTATTATTCTATAAATTTGTTATTTTTACATGGTGTTATTTTCATTTAACAGACGTAAGCTTTTTGTAAGACTTTTATTACTTATACCAAAGTTTACAAAACAAATAAAAAGTGTTTTCGTTTTTTAAAAAATAGTGTAATTTTTTTAATTTATGAAGATATTGGCCTGAAATTGTTACCATGTATAATGAACACATTGCGCCTTTGATTGATGTGAATTTTATGTATTTTTTCTGCCCGATATTTTCACAAACAAATTAAAAATTTCTTCAGAATTTTTTGTAAGGTATGTAATCGTATTTTTTCTTTTTTTGTAAATTATAAGGTTTTTAGATTAGCAGACATTATTGACAATTTTGTTTAAAAAAAACACATACAAAGTGCTGACATATAACATATATCTAGTAACAAAAATACAGCCTTTTTACTACATTTTACAAGGATATGCCCGGCACTGAAAAGGTTTTACATTTTTCAAATGTTATCTTTTCAAGCCGTTTTATTATCAAAAAATAGTAAAAAATCATTACACGAAAAATGTAGTCTTCTCTCCTTAGGCTATTTCTGAAAACTGTTTCAAAAAAGTTTGTAATTGAAATCAATGTAAAAAAATCAAAAATGCTCTTTCTTTCTTTGTACTATTTTATAAACAATGTTTTCAATTTTTTTGTTTTTTGTTTGTTTTTTTTTGTGTGTTTAACGTCCGACTAGTGATAGTAAATAAAGTATCTATTTTTACATAACAAGTCCATGAAATAGGCGGTAGGTTTTCGAAATATGTTCTGTTAATACGACAAAACCATAGTTGTTAATATAGGGGCCTAACAATCGAATTTTAGTTAATTAAAGCGTATTGCGTTATATGAAGGGCCTATATATTATTATTTAAACCTGACTTTAAAAAGTATATCTTCGGTTTAGAAAACCAAAGAATCGTCAGAGTTTTCTTGAAATAATTCCACCTTCCTTCATTTTTCTTAGGAAGGAAATTGTGTGCGATACCCATGGTTCCCTAGGGACTTAGCTTTACTGGAAGGGAACATAAAGGTATATCTTTGGTCTGGATATATATATTCAGCTTAGTGAATTATCTGAGTTTACGATTTAATACAATATACTATAATGGCAGACTGTTGTAAGATAATACAGTATCGGTATTTTGAATTTATACAATGTTCCTAGCTAAGTAATGCAAGCAATTCGATATCCTATTTCTACTTTGTAAAAATGAGCAAACATTCCATTATTATTTTAAAGAAATTTCTGTGTTTATTTATAAGTTTGGAAATAAGCTTTTAGAGAAGCCATCATGATAACACACTCACCCTGGATCCTAAATGAGGGTAATTGTTTGTTATACTGACATCATCTTTAAATTCGACTAGCTAAACATGTGACTTGTTTTTGCTTTATTACTGATCGAATGAAGCGAGATCTCGGTTTCAACTGGACCGTTCGGTACTTGATTTTGGTGTTTGCTTATTATGCAGTTTGGCCAAACACTTTAAACGATTGTTTTGAAATTTTATTGATAAAGCATGAATGCAATAAACGTATGATTATTATCCATTCAGTTACGTTTCAGTATGGCGGCATCTGATTTAACAATGACGAGTGTTAGTGCAGACTATTTCCGATATAGGCCTACTAGCAGAACGGCAAGACCTATTATAATTTTTATCGTTTCATGGAAAAAGACCATACAATTACTTTATTTTAATATAGCCACCGGACCACAAATTTAAATAAGTAGGATTATGACCAATTTTTCCGTCTAGTGGTTTATTTTTGGCTACCGCAGTTTCGAAACCTTCCTGTTTCATCTTCAGGCCGTAATACAACACATCAAATCCCTCTGTCGAGGTCGTCACAAAGTTAACAAAACAGTGAAAACACACGTCACAAATACTAGACACAATTGCACGATTAAAATGCACACGATAAAATTTGGTTTTGCCAAACGGTACGAGCAACTCGTATTTCGTTACATGCAGTCCTGAAAATACATTACGTTACGTATCGTTTGGACAAACCTTATTTTATCGTGTGTATTTTAATCGTGCAATTGTGTTTAGTGTTTGGAACGTGTGTTTTCAATGTTTTGTTAACTTTGTGACGACCTCGACAGAGAGATTTGACATTTTGTATTACGGCCTGAAAATGAAACAATAAAGTTTCGAAACCGCGGTAGCCTTTACGAGGTAAGTAAATAGACTACTAGACGGAAAAATATGTCATAATTCTAATTATTATTGTAAAATGTCTGTTGGTGCTAATAAAAATAAGAGAGTTTTATCTGTCTGTTGATAAACTAAAGTAGGAAAAGCGTATTTTTAGTTTTTGTTCGTACCGTTCTGAGACGTTTTACAACCTTTTTATAACACACTTGACAGAAGTTTAATTAGTTTAGAAAAAAGTAAGAAATTTTATATTATCACCTCCGTAGTGCTGACGATTTTGATTATATTTGTTTCTAATGTAACTTTTCAGCCGCAAAAATAAGCAAATAGTTTGATTTGTGTTTGATAATTAGTTTGATAATTTGATTTGTGTCTTCGTTACGCAGTTTGGCTAAACGCTTTGACCGATTGTTTTGAAATTTTATATTAAAGTGTCGTGTTTACGGCCAAACGTGTATGTGTAAGATTAATCCCCATTCCGTCCTCTTCAAGATGGCTGCATCTGATTTAACGATGACGGGTGTAGTTCGTGTAATACCGGCTGAACGTCAAGATCAATCATAATTTTCACCGCATTAAGTCTCTTAAAGATGGTCCAGTAATGTTTTCCCAAATATTGCGGTTACTGATTAAATTGGCCAAAGAGATTACGAGCGCTGTCGCAGACAAGTGGCAGGCAAAGAAATACTCTTCGAGGTCTGTTTCCAACTATTCTTTGAGCTACTAGTTATAGAACAACCACCTACAGAGGCCGGAAATGCGATCTGAGCGCACTTATGATCATGTTTGCCCGGAAATAGTGAAAAACTGTGCATCGTTTCCTGACACGTTATAATGTTCTCCAGTGGCCTTGGATGTGTGGTTTGAACAACTCAGTGAATATTTAGCAATATAACCAATAAAATAGCGTTACCGATTTCTAAACTACGATATAGTGTTGTTTTGTTATCAAGACTTGCATAACCTAACTAAACTAACAACGTATGCTTGGAAATAGACTAAGTGTTCGCCTTCCTTGTGTTTCCAACTTCTTAAAAGTATCGTTCAGTTGTTAGCGAACAAAAATAAACAACATACAGTAACCCGAATGCACGTGACGGATAAATATTACACACGACCTAATGGTTAAATAATTTAATAAAACAAGAAAATGCGCCAATAAAAATCGCTTTCATTGCAACTGACACGTTTACAAAGAACAAATTAAATCCCGCCGTTGTAAACAACTAAATAGCTATGTCGACGTGTTCCTTCAAAAACAAAAGAAAGTTTTAAAGTATTGCTGCCAACTTTGTAATATGAAATATCCCCTCAGAGCAAAGAATGACACTATCTACAAACCTTGCGAACACAAAAGTTTAGGTATTTTTTCTCGATTCAAAAACTTTGCCTTCTATCCAGTAGGCAGTGATATTACAGATATCCGCACGAGTGTGGCACTGTCTGTCTGCAGATCTGTGTTTACAAATTCTCCTACGTTTGCATTATGTGAAAAAATATTTAAAAATGCTCAATTATCAACATTTCAATATTCATTATAAAGGCGGGTGGCCACCAAATGCGAAGCGGAATTGCGATGATCTGAGACGAGCGTATGTCAGTTTAAAGCAGGCGTTCTTATCTTTTAAATCTAAATATTTAGGTCTACTGTAACGGATTCTAGGAAACTACTATGTTTAAAAACAGTAACGTAGGCTACGGTAACCTTGGTAACGAGAAATAATAAGTTTTGAGGCGTCGAGAAAACGGAGTCAGCTTGAAAACCGAACCAGGACAGAGTGAAAGCTGCGTGGAGCGGAGCTCAGAGACGCAGCTTCACTCCGCTCAGCTCAGTTACGCTTTCAGTGGCCGTGAAAAACAATAAGTTAGGTTTTCAATGCGTATTCCGCGTAACTCCGCTCCGCATTTGTTGGCCGCCAGGCCTAATGGAGAAATGTAAGAAAGTTTTAGTTTTAAAGAGTCCGAAGAACCGACATTTTGAAACGAAAAACAAACTTAATTTTGCGGACAAAAAGCTACTTAACGAATTCGATTTTGTACCATGTTTGAATATAATGGCAAACTAAATTGCTGAAAAGTACTCCACGACCACTCGAACGTGTTCCAATAGTCATTATGATGTACGTTTAACGGTCAGTCAGTTGCTTATTTGGAAATTTGTTAATCTATATTTATAAAAAAAGAAGCCCTGACTGACTGAATCACTCACTCATTCATAATCAACAAACAGTTCAAACCACAATACCTAGAGAATTGAAATTTGGACAGTATTTTAGCCCATTACCAACTAAGAAACGATTTTACAATATTCAACCCCTAAAGGAGTAAAAAATGGGATACAACGGTTTTTATTAAAAACATATTTTTCTTCTGAAATGTTGAAATTTAACATTATTAGTCTAAAACACAAGTAATGAAATATATGTTTCACGTTTAAAAAAATTGTATTCCCTAAAGGAGTTAAAGGAGGGATAAAATGTAAAAAGATTTCATAAAATATTTCACTGGAAAAAAGTATTCTTTTGATCGTATATTCTAAATACATGCTTTGAAAAACACGAATAATTAAACACCTATTTCAACATTTTTCTAAATTCATTCTCTAAAAGAATAAAAATGTTTTAATGAGGTATAAATGTTTGCATTGGAGAAAAAAATATCCGTTTTTCTTAAAATAAAAAAAATAAAACACAAATTTAGAAACACGTAATTCAGCAGCATTTTTCTGACTTCATCCCCTAAAAGAACAAAAATGAAAAAAGACGTACAGATGTTTTTTATCGTACTTTTTTACAAAATATAAATTCTTGCTTTATCCTTGATTGAAGAATTCATAATAAACGTAAATTTTTATGACAAAAAATGCAAGATTAAATTTGCATCTAAATAGAATCGATAAAACGGAAGATAAGTTTTACAAGTGTTTACGAATTAAGTAAAATCTCAAGTTAACCAAATTGAAATGAAAGACCGAACCGAGCAAGAATGTAGGTCGTGTTTCATTCCTGCTATACAAAGTCAGAACCAACGACATAATGCATGCCATAAAGAACCCGCATCTGCTGTTAATACATTAATGGCCTTGTATTGGTAATGCATAATCAAATTTGCTTTGTCTTACCCATAGCGTACAGGGTTTTATGGGAATGTGGGTTAATAAAACGTTAAGGTTTATAGTGCAAGAGGACACCAGAATAACAGTTTGTGAAGACCGGACCCCGGTAATCGCTAAGTTATACCACCCCTCCTGCAGCCGCGTTTGTCTTGTATTATTCAGTGTATGCCGAGTTAACCGCTCAAAGCTTCCGCG
The DNA here is from genome assembly GCA_022606455.1 of Callitettix versicolor. Lineage (NCBI taxonomy): Eukaryota > Metazoa > Arthropoda > Insecta > Hemiptera > Cercopidae > Callitettix > Callitettix versicolor. Next base: position 36,998,845 of record CM040185.1, on the reverse strand, counting down.
TTGGCTTTGTGCATTTACTGTTGCTCTTAATTGCTATTTAAATTGTTAATGAAAAATTAGTTCGCGATTTTTTCTACAAAGTTACGGGAAATAAGTTGTGCGATGTTGCAAAAACTGTTTCACTTCTAAGAAACTTGGTTTATCGCATGCCTACTGTCCGCGAGAAGGTGAGATGAAGCCTGTGACACGGCCTATTTTACTAATTAAAGGCACCCAACGGTTGGTCTTTTTTAAGTTAAAATTTTAATAAATTGTAAGATATATAAGCAGGCTATTTATTTCAATTCATTTCTTTCATTTTATTATGTGCATTGTTTTACGTTTTATCTATTGAATGAATGTGAACTAATGTTTATATGTTTGTATTTCATACAAAACCTATAGTTACTTTCCGATAATGATGAAATTTTGTACTCTTGACTTACAAAATTACTGTCTACATCTAAAAATATCTCTCTCATTGCTAATTAACATTGCAACTCATAGATAATCTCACATGAGTTTACAAAATGGACACAGTGCCTGCAAAATGACTTGATACGGAGTCTATACATGGCAGTATTAGGCGCAACCAGAATGCGTTTGTTTTTTTTTCAGTCAGTTTAAAGAACGCGGTCGTATCTTGTAAGGCCCGGCTCCCACCAAATGTGAAGCGTAGCGGAGCTAAGCAGAATGAAGTTGAACGGCAACCAGAAGCGGAGTCAGTCAGTTTAAAGAACGCGGTCGTATCTTGTAAGGCCCGGCTCCCACCAAATGCGAAGCGTAGCGGAGCTAAGCAGAATGAAGTTGAACGGCAACCAGAAGCGGAGTCAGTCAGTTTAAAGAACGCGGTCGTATCTTGTAAGGCCCGGCTCCCACCAAATGCGAAGCGTAGCGGAGCTAAGCAGAATGAAGTTGAACGGCAACCTGAAGCGGAGTCAGTCAGTTTAAAGAACGCGGTCGTATCTTGTAAGGCCCGGCTCCCACCAAATGCGAAGCGTAGCGGAGCTAAGCAGAATGAAGTTGAACGGCAACGTGAAGCGGAGTCAGTCAGTTTTAAACAACGCATTTGTATCTTATAAATCAAAATATTTAGGTCTTCTGTAACGGATTCTGGGAAACTACTATGTTTACAACCCGTAACCTAGGCAAGGGTAACTTAGGTAACGAGAAATAATAAGCTTGGAGGCTTGGTCAGCGTCGTGAGGGAAGCGGAGTCAGCTTGAACCGAACCAAGATAGAGTCAAAGCTGCGCGGAGCGGAGATCAACGACGCCGCTTCACTCCGCTCAGTTTCGTTCGCTATCAGTGGCAGTACTTATATTAAAATAAATACGTTAGGTTTTGAGTGCAACTCCGCTCCACTTTTGGTGGCCACGCGGCCTAAACATAAATATGTATGCCTACTATTAACGGATTCTAGGAAACGACTATGTTAAAAATCGTAACCTAGACAACGATAAACTAAGTAACGAGAAATAAATTAGGAAAAGGAGTCAGATTCAAAACAGATCTAGACAGAGTCAAATCTACACGGAGCGGAGCGCAGAGACACCGCTTGACTCCGCTCAGCTCTGTTACGCTTTCATGGTCACACTTACGTTAAATCAATAGGTTAGGTTTTGAATGCGTAGTCCTCTCAGCTCAGCGCAACTCCGCTCCTCATTTGGTGGCCGCCTGGCCTTATTTCCAGCCGACTCAGGGCTAAACTTATCTTACCCGGATAGTAGTTCGGATGACAGAATCTTATCTATGCCTTTTTACTTTTAAGTTACAATATACGAAGTTATAAAAAAAGTATTGTGATCTTGAAAACGATACTTTGATGTTATCGTTTTTTTGATCACCTGAATAAAAAAATTGCCTTTCATTTCGATGACTTTCTGTCTGTCTATCTGTCTCTGTCTCTCTCTCTCTCTCTCTCTCTCTCTCTCTCTCTCTCTTTCTCCCCTCTATTTCTCTGTATGCATGTGCGTGTGAATGCGCGTGAGTGTTTTGCACATTGTTGAAAATTAGAAATAAACTCTCTTGATAAAATTTGGCCTCGATACGTATAAACCTTATGTAGATAAGCTTTTAGTATAACGTAAAAACAGTTTGGCGATATAGAAAAAAAATCTCAAAATATTTGTTTTCAAACTTTTTTAATGAAAATTATCACAAATTGGTAGTTTTTCAAACATGCACTAACACGATTTTGATCTAAAGGAGGATTATTAAGGACCATTCAAAACGAAAAAAAAATATATGGTAAAATGAAATTATAAATTGCCTGTACATCACATTTTGCTCAAAAACGTGGTCACACTCACATAGCCTAAAAAAAATGATAATTATAGTCACTGTAGCGCAAGTGAAATAAAACTTCTTTATGGGTTCAAGTGTAAATCGGGAAAGATAGACCCTGACTTCCGTCGGTTGTGTTTTAGTGAATTTCTTAGTATTTCAAATTTGGTACTCTGATTCGAGTTAAGGACATACGATACAAATTTTAACGAAATCTGATAAACAGATTTTGTTAAAACAAATTAATTTTTCGTTCTTTTGCCTCAAGTTCTTGAATCAGGTTTTTTTGGAAAATAATTGAATAATAAAACATTTTTGCAACATTCTTTCTCTCAAAAGTTTTAGGATTAAGTTTACCAGGAAACTACAAAAAGCTATTGAAGATATACAAAGCCGGCGGCGAATCAAACTTAGGCTAATGAAAACAAATCTGTGCGTGTCGATTCCAGCAATAAGTGCGTTCAGTAAAAACCAGTCTTTATCAATTATCAAGTGTCTGAAAGTTGAAGCTTTATGAATTATCAAGAAGCTGAAAATAAAATAAAGAAGCATGTATTGGTTAATGGGTAGTCGTTCTTCCTTATCAGTATACAACAAGCTATTGTTTCATCAGCAGGTCCTTAAACCAGTACGGACTTACGTTGTGCAGTCAAAGTTTTCAAAATAAAGCACTTCGTGGTATCATTGATGCTGCTTAGTACGTTCGTAATGACAACTTACGTAATGATGTTGAGGTTCCAACTGCCGGTAATGAAGTCAGAAAATTCGTACAAAGTCACGAACAAAGACTACGGTACATCAACACATCAATGTCGAAGCCCTCCAGCTAGTCAACAACGATGGCTTAGAAGATTAAAAAGAGTAAAACCATTTGAACTGGTGCAGTCATTAATTTACATTACTAAATAAACTAATTATTCTAGATTAAGAGATTATCAGTGGATGGAACTTACTGATTACTGTATTAATTTAGGTTAGAAACGAATGGTTTATTTATTTGTGCCCTAACTAGAAATGTTTTCACGTATTTACGCGACTCACTGTATTATACAGTTGTGTAAGAAAGCCGGTACCAAACTTATCAAAATACAACCCCTTTAATCCCCAACAGGGCAGTTATACACCGAACCAAGTTACAGTTCCCATGACTATTGTATTTCCATTTTACGGCTGTTGCAAAGTTGGACGACACAACGTTTCCAATTGGTCCTGCGTCTCGGGTTTGCGGCTCGTCTACATCTAAGCGCACGCATCTGTGTCGCGTGAATCCGCATTCTTTAAATATACGCATAAATGATAAAAGTTTACAAAATAAAGTAGCGCTAATTGGTGTAGAGATAATTATAAATTTGTAAACAATAAAACAACAATGTAAACAACAACAATAATTTTTGCACGCAACAGTCGCGTGTTGGAAGCAAATGGTGGTCATTTAAAATGTTTAGGATTTCATACAATTTATGTCTTAATTTAAAAAAATATGATTTCACTAACGTAACCGCCGTTATAAACTGCATTAAATAGCATTTTGAATTTCCATAATCTTTTGAAATTTTGACGGCGGTCAGGGTTCATTTTCTTATTTTAATGTAATTTTAAAAGTTTAAGACGCTATTGTAAATAGATTTTAATGCTGATTATGGTGCTAAAATCAAAATTTTAAAAAATGAAGAAAAGGAAATTCGCTTTCATCACGTCAGCGAGACATTAGCGTGATGCAATTAAGCCTCTTTTCGTTTCCCATCATTCATAAATATTCAACCGGTTATTTGGCAGAAATATTCCATATCAGAGAGTTTGTGTTATGTTGCGTCAACATTTAGTAAATCAAAATATCACATATAATTGCATTTTTATAATTTTGTCGCTTTATTATAACTAGGAACAAAAAGTTAAACGATGCTTAAGAGGCTACGCGCCTTCGAAGTGATTATTTTTGTTACTGATCAAACCCCTCGTTTGACAATTTTGTATTACTCTCAAATCGATTTCATTGCACGACAACATTTGCCTTACCTATCGTAAAGATGGACACTTCAATTACCTTAAGAAACTAACTTAATTGTGTTACTCTCAATTCGATTTCAGTGCATCACAAAATTTGCCGTACCGGTTGTAAAGAAGTATTCTCTTTAACTACTTACAGAACCTAACTTAATTCAATTGTGTTACTCTCAATTCGATTTCACTATATCACACGATTTGCCTTACCGGGTGTAAAGAAGTATTCACTTTAACTACTTTCAGAACCTAACTTAATTCAATTGTGTTACTCTCAATTCGATTTCACTATATCACACGATTTGCCTTACCGGGTGTAAAGAAGTATTCACTTTAACTACTTTCAGAACCTAACTTAATTCAATTGTGTTACTCTCAATTCGATTTCACTATATCACACGATTTGCCATACTGGGTGTAAAGAAGTATTCTCTTTAACTACTTACAGAACCTAACTTAATTCAATTGTGTTACTCTCAATTCGATTTCACTATATCACACGATTTGCCTTACCGGGTGTAAAGAAGTATTCACTTTAACTACTTTCAGAACCTAACTTAATTCAATTGTGTTACTCTCAATTCGATTTCACTATATCACACGATTTGCCTTACCGGGTGTAAAGAAGTATTCACTTTAACTACTTTCAGAACCTAACTTAATTCAATTGTGTTACTCTCAATTCGATTTCACTATATCACACGATTTGCCATACCGGGTGTAAAGAAGTATTCTCTTTAACTACTTACAGAACCTAACTTAATTCAATTGTGTTACTCTCAATTCGATTTCACTGGATTACACAATTTGCCTTACCGGGTGTAAAGAAGTATTCACTTTAACTACTTTCAGAACCTAACTTAATTCAATTGTGTTACTCTCAATTCGATTTCACTATATCACACGATTTGCCTTACCGGGTGTAAAGAAGTATTCACTTTAACTACTTACAGAACCTAACTTAATTCAATTGTGTTACTCTCAATTCGATTTCACTATATCACACGATTTGCCTTACCGGGTGTAAAGAAGTATTCACTTTAACTACTTTCAGAACCTAACTTAATTCAATTGTGTTACTCTCAATTCGATTTCACTATATCACACGATTTGCCTTACCGGGTGTAAAGAAGTATTCACTTTAACTACTTTCAGAACCTAACTTAATTCAATTGTGTTACTCTCAATTCGATTTCACTATATCACACGATTTGCCATACTGGGTGTAAAGAAGTATTCAATTTAAAAACTATTTTTTATGACTTAAATCAAATGAAAATTGACACACTATCGGTATTTGTTTCAACACATAATTCCTGTCTCAGAGACAGAGACTGTTTTATATAACGAATTCTGATATTGTGTGGGAGGGGTGGAGTCAGTCTAGAAAGAACTAGAGCATACACAGATAAAACCTGACTTCGTAAATCAAACCAAATCTTGAGAAATAATCTATCCATGTCTCGTCACATCTGTATTTAATTGTAATAAGATGTAATACTGTACACGATATCACAAAAACAATAGCACTCTATACAAGATTGGATTCTATATCCTTAAATAAACCAGAAATGTTTAATAAAGTTTTTTAAATTCGCCTTTATTTTGGCACAGTCATTTTAATTTAAAATTTAGTAGTTATATTACGATTTTTAAAAACACAAACACTTTATTTTACCATTTTAAAAATTTACGACTTCTATAATTTTTAACGTTGTATACCTAGAAAACCGTAAATAGGCAGACGCAATCACCCGAAATTTGCCTAAACCCAAAATATTCAGAGGTTTTGTTATAATTCAACACACTAAGAATCAACGTTCACGGTAAGAGAAAAGCAAAGGGAATTACTGCGGCTAGAACTAAGAACCTTAAGGTGCGCAGTTCAGAGGAACAGCTGACTCACCGATGTTTTAACCACACTGACCACCGAGTTAATTTCGGGTGTTAAAACATTAGCAAAAAGAAAAAAATACGTTAAAAAAGTAGGATAATGAATTATTATAATATAATTTGGGGAAATACTTTACCATCACTATAGCGAGACGGTGTCTGGAAGATGTCGACACGGAAATTTCCGTACACAAAAATAAAACGGTAATTTGCAGATAATAGGAATTATTGCTACCTGATAGGGTTTGATATATCTCTACAAATATTTCGATGCCAGTAATTTGCAGTCACTAAGGATTATTGCTACCTGACAAGGGTTTGACAGTTCTCTACAAATATTTTTATTTCGGTAATTTTCTGACATTATGAATTATTGCTGCCTGACAAGAGTTTGACAGATCTCTACAAATATTTTGATATCGGTAACTTGCGGACACTAGGTATTATTGCTATTTGAATAGGGTTTGACAGATCACTACAAATATTTAAATGCCAAGAATTTTCGGACACTATGGATTATTGCTACCTGACAAGGGTGTGACAGATTTTTACAAATATTTCGATGTCGGTAATTTGCGGACACTAGGGATTATTGCTGCCCGATAAGGGTTTGGACAGATCACTAAAAATATTTCGATACCGGTAATTTGCGGACACTAGGAATTATTGCTGCCTGATAAAGATTTGACAGACCTCTACAAATATTTCGATGCCGGTAATTTGATATCTGTCAAACCCTTGTTAGGTAGCAATAATCCCTAGTGTCCGCAAATTACCGACATAAAAACATTTGTAAAGATATGTCAAACCCTTATCAGGCAGCAATAATCCTTAGTGTCCGCAAATTACCGCTCTAATTATTTGTTCGCCAAATTTCAGTGTCCGCATCTACCCGGTGTTCAGCGAGGCAGCTGCGTGTTACGGTTATAAATAATGCACATTAAAAGTGAGAAAGTTTTTACCACTATTTAACTACCGATAAATCCAAATAAGGAAAGAAGCGGCAACCCAGCGCCCCTCCCCTGAATACTAATGCACTGTCTAATACCCCGTGCTGCCGCTTCTAATGTATTTCCATTTTATGACTGCTGAAAACTTCTCCAACGTTTATGATTAATGCAAACTGTCTGCGCTACACTTTGTTTCCAACAGATGATAAATACGGTGCGTTTAATCTTGTGAATAAACAAAAGCTCTTAACAGTCCCCGGACTCGGGAAAAGCAATAACTTTCTCGGATAAGTTGCGTGAAAAATTTTTAAACTACTACTCTCTTCTTTTTCAACTTGTTTAGGTTTTCGTGTTAGCGTTTGATTTCGCACCGCTAGCGTCTAAAGTGTAAATTATAAACGTTTAGAACTCGTTTTTACCTAGGAAGAAGTCTTTGTCCTACACGAAGAGCGTAGCGTTAAGACAATACAAAATATTAGCAAGTTGAAGAATATGAGAAATAATGTATCAATCGATGTTAAATTTCGAAATATTTGACCTAGTACACCGGATTACACAATTATGTGATTTTAAACACTGTAAAAACTTTCTTCCATTAATTTAGTCCGGTGTGTAACAACATAAGAGTTGCACGTATCGTTTGACCAAACCAGATTTTATCGTATTTATTTTAATCGTGTAATTGTGTTTAGTGTTTTCAATGTTTTGTTTAAGTTTGTGACGACCTCGACAGAGGAATTTGACATTTTGTATTACGGCCTGAATAGTAAGATTTTGAAATCGCGGTAGCCTTTACGAGATTCACTAGATCGAAGAAAATAGGTCATAATCCTAATTATTTAAATATGTGGTCGGGTAACTATGTTGCAATAATAATTTTTTTAAATCGTCATCACATGAAGGTCTGTATTAATCAATATGAAATTCAGAAACATTTGAAGTAGTACATCGGGTTACACAATTAACGTGAATTTTAACACAGCATAAACTTTCTTACATTCATTTAAATTATTTAAAATTGCCATCACACAATGTTTTGACCCGGGACATTGTAATATTCCTGACCTCTACATCAATTTTTTTTGTAGCATTAAGTATTTTATGTAATTGTAAACATATTTGTTCATACAAATCTAGCTATATATAACCAGAAACTGTTGGGGAAAATCCGAAGAGTTGGCGTTTTTGTTATGACTTCACACATTTTAACTAAAAATATTCAACTAAAGGCATCATTGACCGTGTTCAAAATAAACAGACCAGGGGAAAAATCAGTATGTTAAAGACGGTTTACGTTTTGACAAGTTAAATCGGAGCGCTTTGACGATTCGTACTTGTGGGCATAGACAGCTCGTAAGGAGTCGTGTCAGGAAAGCGAATACTGCCTGTAAGGCAGTGAATATATCCTGTAAGGCGGAACAGAAATAATTCGAAAAAGCGTAATCCGCTTATTCAACACTAATATAAAGTCTGTCCTTTTACATACAGCAAAATGTGGACGATGGAGAGTCGCAGCCCATTACAGCTTCAGGTGTTTGCAGCACATCTTGAGTTTATTTTGGCCCGACATTGTCTCAAAAGAGCTGCTGTCGGATAACAGATCTTCTAGACATTGACTTGGAGAGCCAGAAGTGAAAGCGTCTATTGACGTTCAGGAAGACTGACGCTGCTATAAAGAAGAAAGTTATTGCTTCTGGAGAAAGACGGCGGGGATGGAGGCTTTGGTGGTAGGAAGGACTTGAATGCAGCTGGGGTGGACTTGGCCGGGGACCGGAGGGAATGGCTGATCTGAATGCCCTATGCTCCCGCTAAGGAGTTGCAGAGGATGAATCAATTCAAATAAGTCATGATGGACGCGCTCACAAAGTTCGAAGTTAAAACGTACTACAGAGGGATGTACACAAGCTGAGCACAAGGTTTTTTGCCAAGACAGGTATTGAAAAGATTGGCTAACCTGTTACTGTCAGTAAATGTTTTTCATGTAAAACCGAAAGTGCTTTCATCGTTTATTAAAGCGAATTTTATGAAGCCAAAAGTGCTTAAACCATTATTAATATTTTGAAATGTTATTAAGACAAGACCACGGCAATATCATCAATGTGTCTAACCGTATACCGTCAATAGATCGAATTAAAACAGGGGTATCTTTCAGCACTCTTGTAGAAGTGTTTGTTCGAAATAAAAGGCTTCATTGTTTAGTCAATTAAGCCTTTCGTACTGAAGAAATAATAACGGAAATCAAATTATTGAATTTAAAAGTAAGTAAAAGTTGTAACATATTTTAGCGTTCAATTAAAAATAAAGTCATAGACCCGGGCCGGTAGATCACATTTTATTTAACTTGAATCTAGTACTTTCTAAGGTAGGTCCGCTTACTGCGTGGCTTAAGGAACTCGCTCTGTAGTCAGTCATAACAAAACTTTGGGATGAACAGCTGATTTTTAATTCAGGATAACCAGACAGGCTGCAAATTAATTTATCTATACAATTTGTCTACAATGTATGTACAATTATTGCAAACAAATTTAGTAAGATAGCTATGTGACGTTTTCTGTTTGAACAAGTTATATTGTAACGAAATTTAAGATTCATGTATAAAACTTTATTTCATTTTAAAGAAACGCATTTCATACTAATCAAACTGTTAATAATTTTCAGTTTAAATAATGTGAGTAATAAAATATTTGGTATATTTTGGCAGTGCGCAGTATCCCTGGTTCGACCGTACTGCTGCAGAAACAATGCTATCATGTTCTACGAGTATAACGCTATGAAATTGCCGGCCCACGCTTACTTAGAATCTGCCTTTTGATGTTTTACTTCGAAGCAACAAAGTTTAGGGTTATACAAAGTTTATTTCGCGCGAATTGTATATCGGTAAAACGCACACGTCCGTCCATTTGTTTACAAGTAAAATGGCCGATGGCGTGCCACTGTCGCTATAGTTAAATAAACACTAAATCCTGTAACACACGTGTTTGTATTTACATCAATGTGTGCCATATTTAATCACTTCGCTCTCCTCTAAGTTAACCTTGGCGTATTTTTTAGTTTTAAATTTTATGATACTTTGTTTTATCAGTATACACCGAACAAAGACGAGTAATGGATATGTATTACAACACTAGCCTGGCTAGTCTACTTTCACATGCACTGGTCAGTGGATGTCTACACTTGAACATGTGTTTTTGTATACTTGTACTAGTATATCGTGAGGATTTATACTTAAAAGTTTGTTTTTGTGTATTTTTACTAGTTGAGCCGTGATATCGAGAGGGTCTACATTTGAAAGTGTGTTTTTGCATACTTGTACTAGTAGAGCCGCTGTATCGAGAGGGTCTACACTTGACAGTTTGTTTGATGTATGCCTGTACTAGTAGAGCGAGAATTTTTTCGTACATTTTCTTCAAAAGTATTCTTTTACTAAGTACGGTTATAGTTGTGCATTACTCTCCATTTATCCGTTGTTATTGATATTTATTTCGAATTTATTTTAATATTATCAGTTTTTGTTTTCTTGTTTTGTTCTTAAGTATTATGTAAACTATTTTTTTGTATTTTATTTTATATTTTATCCTTTTCGCTTTAATTATAATCAGTTCCACTTCCGTATTTGAATTATATTCAAATTTTGTCTGCAAAACTAAATAGCATTAGACTCTCGATTAAGATGAGCTCGATAATAATTCTTAATTGCTTGTCTTACTTCTTAATTTTCCATTTCTTTTTTCCTCATTATTTGTCGTTTCATCCGCTTTCTACTTTTCTTTACTCAGATTACACAAATATTTTCTTTAGTTTGTCCTCATTCATCCTCTTTTATTCGCTTCTCTCATTATGCTGTACAACAAACAGTTCATACTTTACATTTTCCCTTCTCTCCGTACGTATTGATCTTTAGAAGTCACTGAATTCATCATCTATTTATATTGTAATTTCCACTTTTTAATGTTACGCTTTCTAAGTGCAAAAACTGTCCACATTATTCCCTAAAGTCCCTTTTTAAAAAACCTTACTTATTTCCATATCGCACATCTTTTCTCAATCCCTTTACGTGTCTTTTTCAAAATCAGAAGCAACTGACTAACAATTCAGACTTTTAATAATTTAAAAAATATAATGCTCATTTTTATAAAAACCTTTAGCAAATTGAGGTAAGAAAAGAACAGATTAAAGATTGTTTACCGCGGTTTCGTTTGATCTGCAAAGTAACGTTTTTATCTCTGCATGCTCCAGTTCGTCCCAGACTGACTTCATCCCACCGCACTCCTCCATTTTCCTTCACTTTATAAAACAAACATTCTCTCATTGAAATAGATTCGTTTCAGTACTATCGATTTTGTGATTTTTTACCGTCAATTATTATGTTACCGTTAAATTTATACATTTCAATTTTTAGTTCTTTAATTTTCAGTTCTTCGCTCTGAGACCAACTAAGAAAGTTTTCCTTTTTTTTTAGCTGTAAAACTTTATATTTGAAATTTATATTACAATCATTACAGCTGTTTTCGAGAAAAAAACAATATACATACGTACTGATATTGCTTGTTTGTTCATTTCACAACAAAATAAATAGTCTACTTTGACAATAATTATTTCTAACTCGTAAATAAACAAATTTAATGTAACAATACGAACTGAATATTTAGGAAGTTACGCCAAATTGATATTTAGGATTATTATATCAGCTAATTAGGCCCTATGCATAAACAATAGTACAGTCCCAGCTGATTGATCAGTATTGGCTCGCGCTGCTTTTATCATTATGATTACATTTTTTTGGCACGTGTTAAGCGTGATGATAAGACCCATAGAGATCGATTTTTTACCCCGTTTTAGCAAAATCGTTAGAGCTGTTGCCAAGAAAATATGACATTAAAAATTACTCGTCTAATTATACGATTTACTGATAGTTGTCAATTAAACATTTTTTTTATATATAACATTCGTTAAGTAATTTCTTAGTTTATTATTTTATTAAATAAATCGTAATTTTAAAACACTGAAATTAAAAGTAAATATAACGGGAGCCTAGTTTGTTATCTCTGCACAATTTCTGAGTTTGTATCTGCAGTAGCCGCCTCTGTGGCCTAGTGGATAGCGTGGCTTTCACCCCGAGGACCCGGGTTCGATTCCCGGCGAGGGCTTGCCATTTTCATACGCTATAAATCATCCCATCGTCTGCATTAGCCCAAGTGGGCACAATAGTCGGACGTTAAAAAAAATGTATCTGCTGATAACATAGTCGTTCCAAAACGTCGTCACCGTTTTACTGAAATGAGTGCAAACGCAAATACGACTTAAAAAATAATCTGATTTCATCATCATAATTAGCGTTAAAGCTTTAATAAATCAACATTTCAAACGTTAAAATTACATTAAAACAAAAAGAAATGAACCTTAATCACCATCACATATTCTTAATATCAACTTATTTTAAACATTTCAAGTACTAATTTATGCAATTTTAAAAATACGTACGATGGTTTATCTGACTTCCAAAAACATTTATAGTAAAAAAAGTTATAATTTTTTAAGGCTTAAAAATGGCCTTAATTTTGTTACTGTTTATCGGATTTTTCTAATGAACAAACTCGTCCAAGCTATTACCAAACTAGATTTTTTCCCCAAAATTTGAATGTAATCGAACCACAAATGAAAACGTGACGTTTTTAAATACACACGCACGCACGCACGCACGCACACACGCACGCACACACACACACACACACACAAATATTAAGAAAATTAACATCTCAAAAAGTGATTTAAAATTCACGCACATTTTTTATTGGAACATATTTAAATCAATTAAAAAAACTCTAAAAATTTCGCCCGAAAAAAAGAACGTGACGAAATTATTGAACTGGAATTTTACACAAAGAGGAATAATAAATACAAAGAAATACTTGTATGCAAAGTAATGCAAATGAAAACCTATAAATTATGAAATAATGCAAAGTCCCGGATAAAAATATATGCTCTAGAGTCTAGATACACTGAAAGTACTAAATAAGCCATTGTATTATTAAGTTGAAGTGACTTCAACGAAACGTTAAGACATAAGACTTACGACAGAGTTATTACTGATTACTTCGCTGCAAGTTTAAAATAGAGAATTGTTAAAAGCTTTTGTTTAAGCAAAGATTTGCAAGTGCATTATCCATAACTAATAGCACAAGTCTTACATAACTACTTGCAGTCGACTGTAGAAGCGTTGTAACTGCTTCAAATGGAAATGCATTAGTTCGAGACGTTTCCTTCGAAACAATAGTGGCGGAAAATGTAATAATTTTTGAAAATTACTGCGTCTGTTATTATTCAGTGCCGTTGTAGACTACATTTTGGTGAAGGAAAATAACAGAACAGATGTAGCAGTTGTGGATATACCGGACAAATTCGATAACCTTTTATCCCGCACATGACGCAAAATGCTCAATCAAATTTTTTTTGGGGGGGATTTGTTTGTATTATAATTAAGCCAATTTTGAAAGGGAATAAAATAAATATTGTTATAAAAAATCTACTCACAACTGATGAAAATATTGAGAAAAGTAAATCAAAATAATAATTTACCTCCTTACTCAAGAGACATCGAGATTAAAACGTTTTAAAATGAAAAATATAGTAATATACTCGCAGAAAGTTATCAAATTTTGAGGGGGAAACTATTTGGGGGGGGGGGGGGCAAGGAGCATGCGCCATAGCCTTCGTGGGCATTGGCACCTCTCTCTCTCTCTCTCTCTCTCTCTCTCTCTCTCTCTCTCTCTCTCTCTCTCTCTCTCTCTCTCTCTCTCTCTCTCTCTCTCTCTCTCTCTCTCTCTCTCTCTCTCTCTCTCTATGTATGTATGTATGTGTGTGTGTGTGTGTGTGTGTGTGTGTGTGTGTGTGTGTGTGTGTGTGTGTGTGTGTGTGTGTGTGTGTGTGTGTGTGTGTGTGTGTGTGTGTGTGTGTGTGTGTGTGTGTGTGTAAAAACACACTTTTAAATGAATTCTGTAATGACTTACAAAAATGATTCATAGTGATCAACATCGGCGTTCATTTCAGGATCTTTCATCTGATTATTATCATAATGACACGCCAAAAAAGAAAAACTTTTTAATGTTCTCCTAAATGAACCGTACTCAACCATTATTTTCTCCAAATATGGAATAATACATTATTAACAATGTGAGATAACTTTACTGTTTGAACAAATCGTTATTATTCTGTTATTATAGTGGCCTAGTTACCCGTTAACTTTGTTATTCTAGTATCCGACCAGCACAAATTCTGTTATTCTAGCGGTTTGCTTCTTCGCTTCTATCTAAAACATTATTGTGATAAACGGAGCGAACACTTTGCAAATAATTATCCCCTCCAATAAAAATACCCTTTAGAATTTATTAAAAAAATTGAAACATTATTTCTAAATTATTAGTCTTGAGAACTGTTTATCAATTTTACTAAAGTTGTGCTAATAATGGAAAAGCGAAAAAAAGTCAAAGTACACAATTTTAAATATTATAAATGTCTGAAAGCACATTAGGAAAAATTAAAATGAGCTCATTTATTTTCGTTTGTTTTATTTTATCGCGAAATATAAATTTTCTATAGGTCTATTTAACATTTGGTTCGCTGAGTGTGCTTTTTGAATCTTCTTAAAATTTGAGAAAAATCTAACAAATCGATTAATTAAAAAAAAAAAAAAAAAAAAATTGAAACGTAATTTTGACCGATACGTTTTGTTTCCAGCTGTACTTATGGATTAAGATTCAACAGAATTGTTTTAGACGATATTAATTTTTTTAAATTAAATTACTTTTTTTTCTATTGAAAAAGGGCTAACATTTTTAAAAATGGAAAAATGATAATATTATCTGCTCAAACTACAGTAGCTATGTGTTTATCTAACTTAAGTGTTTTTTGATTTTTGTTGTTTTTTTAAACAACAATCTGATTTATGATCTGCATAAATTTATCATGATAAACTTTTAAGTTACATTGAACATAAGAAAATGAACCGTGACAGCAGACACATTTTTGGAAACACACACACACACACACACACACACACACACACACACACACACACACACACACACACACACACACACACACATTATTTAGACGTTATATATCTGCAGTTTAACAGTTTTTTAATAATTAACATTAAAGAACCTGTTAAAAAACCAAAAAACCGATCATACTTTATGCCGTCATGAAGAAAATATATGATAGAATAAGAAATATTGATTAACTGCTTCTGTTGTTAGATTACCGAGTAGTGTGTAAGGGGAGGAGGGGGGGGTTAAGGGACATATAACAAACGGCCGTCTACAATGCCGTGTGGATAGATTGATTTCTGGTACATCAATATACGTCCAATCCAAATATTTATCATCGGTTCCACAAGTCCCGGCCCGCCGTATTGTCGTTCGGCTGAGAGAAATCAGCTGTTTGCGCTTGTACTTGTGCGCCTCAGAACTTCATTGTGTTACACACACCGCACTGGCTTCAGGTCCTGACCAGGGTTCATTGTGGTTCCATTTACATTATGTGCATTACATTTTAAACGGTTTGTGTAAAACATTATGTAAGCGTTTTGCGTTCAATTATTTTCCATAAAATGTCCTGCTAGAAAACAAATAATTAGACTAATTTTTTTTTCAAAATCAGTTCATCAGATTTTACTAAAATATTTGTTAAATGTGAAGATTAATATGTAAGATCAGTGGATAGTTTGAAATTATAGTTTAAATTTAAAGTTCCGTAGTGTATCGTTAAAACAACAGCTAATAGAGTGTATTATTGTTTTTTAGGTTTACGCCTATTTTCCAACTGTAAATTTGTATTAGGAGTCTGTGGTCTCTGTTGGCCATATTAGGTCTATTTTCTACATTGCTAATCTACGATGCACGTTATTCTGCTATTTGTTAAAAATTAATTAAAGTTTGATCTCATTTGAAAAGTTGAATACTTTCCCATATAAAAGACTTTTTAAAATGACCTATTAAACACAATATCATATTAAAAAATAGGTTTAGTTGAGTAATTAACCTGTATCGTTAATTAACATTAGTCTTGAGGAAAGTAGATTCAATATGGCCAACATGGACCATGGACTATTTATTCAATTATTGGCATTATTTCAGTAATGAGTATCCACATGTGATCAAAGTTCAAACAAAATCAGATCAACGGTTTTTAAAAAATGTTTTGAACCGAATTTTTTGGGAATAAGCATGAGAGGTCTATTATTTGTACAGTTAAGAAGTAGTCTACACTAAAGTAAAATTAATAAATAATTTAGATTTTTCATAGTTTTTTTTATTAAAAAAGGTTTAAAATAGGTTGTTTTTTTTAATTAGAGAAAGGGTCGCGAATTATGCTTTGCCCATAGGCAAAGCACACACACACACACACACACACACACACACGCGCGCGCGCGCGCGCGCGCGCCCCTATGTATTTTTCTGCTGTCACTGATTGGACGAGGACAAGATAAACTTGCAAACATATCTGCGAGGCACCATTACACCGGAAAATGTGGTGGCGACAATGATGACTTCAGAGGCCAATTGGAGGGTCATTGCAGGATTTGCCGCAGTGGTCATGAAGAGGCTGAGGATTGAAAATCAAGAAAGGAGAGCCAACGCTGTAGACAGATAGGCGGACAGCCAGTCCACCTTACCGCGAAGTAACGCGCGGCGACGGTTCAGTGGGTGGGAGGGGGTTTGCAGTAGAGGAATTCTTTTGGTGGTTTTTTATTGGGTAGCAATATCTTCAACTTAAATTGAGTTTAAACTTAACTTGAGTCCCACACTCTGAGGAGGGACGGTACCCCTACTCCAAATAGTCTATAGAAGATTTGTTCACCTTTTATAGCACACACACACACACACACACACACACACACACACACACACACACACACACACACACACACACACACACACACACACACACACAAATTTTATTCAAAGGAAGGCTGAAATTATTTTAATATTTTTTAATTATTACTTTGTAAAGTAGAAGACAGCTCGCTAGGTATAGCCTAATTTGTGTGTGTGTGTGTGTGTGCTGGCGCGCGCACGCGCACATGTGTACGTACGTGCGTGTGTGTGCTTACTAATTACGTAATTATTGTTCGTTTCTATAAATAAATATTTAGGCTATAATATAAGAAAGACATGTGTTAATAACTTTATATTAGCCTATAGACTTCCATTTCTAGGTATCAATTATTGTGACAACAATGGACAGTGAATGAATAAAGTAGGCGCAGCGTAACAATTATATATATTGTTGTAGCCACATAATAATTGTATGTAGGCTATATTTTTTAAAAAAAGTTAGGCTTATGATGTTTTTGAAACATATGCATACTTTAATGAGGAGAAATCTAAACAAAAATAAATAGTGTAGGCTTAATAACAAACTTTTTTAATCCCGTTAATTTCTTCACAAAAATTCTGGTTCAGAAACTAACCAACAGGCATAAAATGTAGCTTATAAGAATTTTTAAAAACCCTATTATTAGATTTTTTTAAAAATTGGATCGATCATATATGAAGGTTAATAAATCACTGATTTATGTAGCTTCACATTTGAGAAAACTTTGATCAAAATATTGTAATTCAAAATTACAAATTGGTAAGTAGGCCTATGGTATGCAAATTTTGGTAAAATTAAAGGTTGAGAAAAAATTAATTTATTACCGTACATACGGAAATTTGGCTAGTTGCCAAATTATTTAAAACAACAAACAGGGCTAACCAAAATGTTACTATATCACTAGAACATTGATTGCGGTAATAAATTATTATCGTTTCTTACCTTATGCATAATAACGGCCGCGAATCCATTTCCAAGATGGCCTATTTTTGTGTTTATTTGGGCGAACGAAATTGCCAATAACAACCACCTTTATCTAGCACACACTAACACTCGCGCACATTGTCTTAACTGCCGTACTTTTACTGAGAAACTACAAAAACCGACACTATATATATTTTAAAATAATAAACATTTGCTATAAACACATAACGCTGAAAAAGAATCAACACAACACTTTCAAACACCGGTACAATACTAGTTCCTAGAAAAACAATTTCGCTGTAGTCACGAGAACCTGTTGCCGATTGGTTGTGTGACAACGAATGACCAATAGAATTCATTTACATTTTGATGGACGATTGTTAAACTTCTTAGATTGACCGACAGAATGCGCAATAACTTACTCTTCGTTATAATTGTTCCAGTTTTCTAACCTAATTGTGTTTAGTTCGTGGTTGCTTTAATATGTTTACAGATCATTAGAATGCGCATGTCTACATTTTAGTAGGCTTATAGGATTATATATTTCTGTTTATATTTGTTTAAATATTCTAAAACCAAATATTACGAATACATTTTAATACGTTTATTTTTTTAATTTTTATTTTAAAATAACCTGAAATTTAACAGCATTACTGACATTTTAAAATAATGTGACGTCGCATTGTTTTAAAATAACGAACCAATACGGTGATATGTTATCGTTTACCGATTTCCCTCTTCATGGCTTTAGTTCACCGCTGTACAACGGTCGAACTGAACGTGATCCTTAGTTATCATGGGTTTTTTCTTTTATAATCTGGTGTTTTGAGTGTTGAACTGAGTGTTTTTAAGAAATGTAATGAGTGCATGTTTAATAATTTTTGTGTTCGCATTTGGGATGTTGAGAAAGGAGTTTATCTCTGATTTTATTGTAAGTAAAATCATAACCTAAAATACAACATTTTTTTTTTACGTTAGTAAAAGCTATTAATATTTTAATTTATAATTACAAAGTTGAAAGTTTAATATAAATAACATCCATTAAAACTGAAAAACGTTAACTTTATAAAATTAAATACAATTAAATTAAAAATAATAGCTTGAATGCAGCCTAGTCATAACCTATTTATCAAAAAATATTACCTTAAACCATACTGTAATTATGGACTTTAGGATCGATTAACAGCAGTTTTTAAATTATTTTGAAATATTTTAACTCCTCTATTATTGACATGGAAATTTCTACTAGACTAAATTAACTTAATATTAATACTTAGTATTGTCTAATTTCAAACTTATATAGGACTTTATAAATAGATATTAACATTTCAAAAATTGGATGATTTCTAATTGATTTATATTGAAATGAACATTATAATAATTTGCTTAATTTCATTTTGTTACCTACTAGAAAGAAGAAGATTTCATGACAAATTTTATTAATACTTTGTAGGTTATGTGATTTGGTTGGCCTTTTTTTAGGTTAAGTTTTTATTTAAAATTTTGCTTTATATTTCTTTTAATAAAATCTTCGAGATTGATAATACTGCCCTTAGGCCTAAAACTAAAATTAAATATTTTTCTAGTTCAATTACTTTTAGTACTTAAAAGTAGACTATTTCTCTTGAATCATGATTTACGATTTAAGAGAAATTATATCAGATTTGACTTTTATATTGGCTTATTTAGTTTGGTTCTAGTTTAAATTTTCTAGTTTCTAGTTTAAAGTGTTAACATTTTAATGGGGAGCTAGCTTTTACTTATTCAAACAACAATTAATTGTTTGTTGTACAGTTTGCAGTCATTGTTACAGTAAGCCTAGATTGTAATTCCGATTGGAGATGATATGAATATTAGGTTGATTATAGGTTTTAGAATAAAAATATTCTGGAGAGAGTTGTTTTGGGGAGTTTATTGAATACAAGTTGTGTTGTTACAATTGTAGCTCAATAACTAACATTTTTAGGTTATGTATTTTTTAAAATAATAGTTACTTTTGGTTTCAATAGTTCTCATGGGAAAACTTGTAGTTTACAATAGGCTATACAATGATTATATTTTTTTTTAAATTCTTTGTTTTATTAGTAATTTAGGTTTTAAAACAATAGTCTTAAACATTATTCTGAGATTGTCTTATACGTTTATACACTCAAAAACTATAAGAAGCTATTGTATTTCGTGCACCATCAGTTCTTCTTTTTTTTATATACTTTATATATATATATATATATATATATATATATATATATATATATATATATATATATATATATATATATATATATATATATATATATATATATATATATATATATATAAGTGCACATTTTGATTCGATTTCAATAATTTTGACTATAAGTTTTCTTTTATTTGAAGGTATTTTTTTTAATATTCACTTTTATTCCGTTTAAAGACGAGCATTGAACAAAATTAAAAAACATAATTTTCTTAAAATTGGTTAAAAAAAACCTTAAGTTAAAACAAAACTTAGATGCTTAACAATTTTCTACAAGAAAAACACAAAATAGTGATCCAATTTTCTCAAAATTGGTTAATTAGATTTTTCTGTACTTTATTTTATTAATTTATAAATCAGTTCAATGTAATAATTTGTTCAATTATTGAAAATTTTTGTTTGGTATAACCTACTGACACGAGATGTGAAACAAAATTTCAAAGATTGTGATTAATCAATTATTTTGTTTAAATAAGGGATTTTTCATATATTTTCCTGTATCATTAAACTCATATTTTTGGTGCAGCACTGTTTAAACGCGACGCTTATAAATGTATTTTAACTGAATATTTTAGTCTGTGCGATGTTTATGCTCCATTAATTAAATTACATCTAAGAAGTAACTCAGACGTGTCAATCCCCATATTTACGAAAATTCCACAACATCCAACCAAATATTAACGTCTTGTGGGGGCGAAACAACCACAAAAACAAAGAAATTTATAAAATATTGCTGCCAACTTTGCAATATGAAATATCCCCTCCGAGCAAAGAATGACACTATCTTCATCCCTTGTGAACACAAAGTTTAGGTATTCTTTCTCAATTCCAAAACTTTGCCTTCCATAAATCTCCGGTAGACAGTGACATTACAGATGTTCATTTCCTCCGCACGAGCGCAGCACTGTCTGTCTGCAGTTTTACTTAACAGATATAAGCTTGAACTTGCTTTACGTAGAAGACATTTATTTAAAGCTTGCGGGAAAAACTTTAATGATTTGCAATTTTCGAATCGTTTTGGTTAGCAGGTTTTGGAAGTTTACCTTTTTTATGTGGTGAATTTGACGAATGCCAACACGATAAAAAACACAGCTGTCTCGCTGCCGCGATTGAAGTGATTTCAAAACTAAAAATTTTAATAGACTAGCATCGGCCCATTTTAATCAAAGAAATATTTATTGAAGTGGACATTTTTTAAACAGCATTTTTTTGTCAAGAAAAAATTTACTATCCAGCAAGAATGATGTGAAAACATGTCATGTTACCGAATACAAGTAGGTCTATTCTTAAAGTGAATTTAAGTCTACCAGTAAGTTTTCATTACATTCGTGGCTCAGTGCTAAGTAACTAAGCGACAAGAGTTCAAAACCCGCTATTGACCTTAACTTTCTTTTATATTTGATGGAAAATGAATAATTATAAATAAGTCGAAAAATTAATATTTGAAATAGTAATCAACGCCATTATACTACGTACCCGACCAATCTGGAGTATTTACAGTTAAATATATCTTAATAACGCATGCCGTTGTACTACATGCCCAGCCCATCCATTACAAGTATTAAAACATTAACACTCGGATATATTATATAAGATTGACATTTTATGTAGATAAGTGCTTTAATATAAGTTGGGTATAATGTAAATTTATCAGTAAGTGTGTTTTAACATGCCCACTGTCGTAGTTTTAGTCTGATTTGATTGAAACACGGCAGAAAAGAGAATAAGGTAATAACTGGAAAAGTTCAATAACCAAAAAAAATTTTTCAACAGGTTCGAAATGGCGGTCATTTGAATTTTTAAAATTAATATTTTGTTTGCCCTTACTGTTTTTGAAAATCTGGTTTCACCAACGTAATAAGCTTTAAAAACTGCATAAATTAGTGTTTTGAATTTTCAAAATCAATTGAAATTAGAAATTTTTGACGGTCAGGGTTTCTTTTTGTGTTTTCAATGTAATATGGAAGTGTATAGTGCAAATATATGCAGATGTTAATGCTAAATAAGATTAAATCATTATTTCAAAACGGGTAAGATAAAGAATAAACTTTTGAAAATTCGATTCTATCACGACAGCTGCTCACAGCGATTATATTTATTTTTATTATTTGACTATCGCAAAGCAGCACTAATTTTCAGCAGCGAACGTAGCAAGTAGTCATAAACGTCGAAGACTGTGTATAAGGGCAGAGAGTTAACTTTTACCTTTAGTGTCAATTGAAGAAAGACTTACTATAGGCTACTAACAAGACAGTCTAGAAGACTTAAATGAAACGCGACTTATTCCTCCAGCGGCTATTACTTCTAAAACACAATCCCTGATATTTAGTGCGACAAAGACAAACACACCGCTCATTGTGCGTGAGAGAGTGAGAAGGAGATACTTTAATAAATTGGCACTTTCATTTCCACCGAGTGGAACCCTTTGTTTACTTTGTGTGATCAAACAGGCTTTGCTGAGAGGGTGGGGGGACAGCTCGGTATATTTTTGGCGGTAAAAAATGTGAGACTAAGGTTAAATAAAGAGAGACAGTATAATTATGTGTTCGATATTGTTTATGTTAGGGGCAGAAACGTTGTGTCCTCTATAAATACATCTTACATTACGGTTGGATACGTAATAGACGGTTAAATATTATTCATATTTCATAAACGCGGCACGCAGCTGTCTTGCTGACTTTTTGAAAGCGAATTTCCAAAGATAATATTACAATATTTTTTGTGATATTTTTTTTTTAATTTATTATACAATCACAATCAGCGTTAAAATCTGCGTAAACAATATTTTGTTATTTTTCAAATTAAAAAGGAAATAAAACAAATTAACCATTGTCAAATTATATTTTCGTACTTAGTATTTATAGAATTCAAGTCTGATTTTGATGGAGAACTTAAGATTTTCAAAAAAAGTGTAATAGTTCAGTTAAGTTGTTACATTCATTCGGGTAGTTCAATTTTTTGTTAATGCTATGGGTTGGTACACTATTGAAAAACTCAAGTTTTCGAATTTCTCCCATCACCGTACTTTGAAAAAGAACTCAATTTTCAAAAAAAGCTTCTAATAAATTACTGGTCTGACAAAAAATAAATATTACCACCGTATTTAAACTGGAATAAGTTACCTACACTTTGTAATAAAAACGAAATTTCTATCGTTAATATTTCCCGATATATAGCATTTTGAATGTTCAGAATTTTTAAAAAGATGTAAAAAATACAGATTTTTTTATCGTTTTTCCTTGATAAATTGTGAATCCTACATCACATTTTGACAGAATTATATCTGTAATAGAGTTAAATAAGTCCAAACTGGTTATGCTGGCTCATTCAGATTCTTAGAAACTAACGTTTCAATATTTCTGAAGTTTCTTAGGAAAACTCGTACTATCTGAATATCTATAAAACATTGTATTTATTACAAAGGTGTTAAAATAGTTTCAAAGTAAATCATTCAAATAAATAGTACATGATACAAAATTATAGTTAAATAATATATTATATGCATTCTATGAAAAAACGTATCATTTGGAATAAAAAGTCGCATAAATCCAAAAACACACGGATCTATGGTGTGTAAAAATTCTTAAAACATATATACTGTATTATTAAAGTTTTTCCTTACTTTATAGTTTTTACTTGTTTGTAAACAATAAGAAACAAAAGTAGAATAAAGCATTATCTCATTGATTCCTCAAAAATAGAAATGAAGCACGAAAAAAAAATTGTGTTTCTAATAAATTCCACCAGATGGCAGTACTGATTGTTTACTTATTTATAAAAAAGATGTGAACAATCCGGACCCCCAGTATAAGATTTTAGTAAATATGCAGTGTAGGTTGTCCTCACTTATTTGATAATTTTTTAAATTAAAATGCTTTATTACATGTCATTCCCAAGAGCAATAATCCAAAATATAAAAGCGCGGAAATCACTATAAGTACAATAAAATTCGAAAATACAAGTGACCCGCATAACCTCAAAATTGCTACCTCGCAAAAGTAGATAACGGGTTTTTGACCGTTGAAATAATAAAAATATTATACTTTTTTTAAAAAGGAACTCAATAATCTAACTGACATGGTTGTTTGGTGGTGAACCTAATTAACTCATTTGATGAGTGAAAAAAACACTTTTATTTAAAACCAATAATTTTCGATAACCTAAGTGACACGGCATTGGGTGAAAAAGCTATTTGATTACACTTGTGGTTATCCTGTAGGTAGCGTGTTTTTGATCATTAAGACGATAAAAAATCCTTTTTAAATACCTAATAACGTAATTGACACAGTTTTCAGGTAGAGAACCTAAGAAAAAAAGAGGCAAATCGCGAAGTTCACATGTAATGGACGCCATGTTAACAATGTTTTCATTACGAGTTCGAAACAACGAAAAAAAGAATTAACCTTAACATTTAGTAACGGCTGTCAGTATATATAATGCGCATGAACAGTAGGTATATGCAGTTAATAATAACGCGCATTACAGCAATGCAATGTAAACGCAGTGACGCCACAATATAGTTCTGTAAAAAACGGCTTAAAATCGTAAGTAATCTTTTAAAAAAATATTTTCCTCGGGGGAACACGTGTTCATTAGATAATAAGGTATACAATAAAAGAAACAACTATTCAGAACTCACTATTTTAACAGGACAACCTACACTTCATAAATACCAAGATTTTTTCCAGAAAATTAATTAACAAAAATATTAATATAACAGATGTTTTATGAATTCGACTATAATTTATATGATATACTTTCATACGTTTTGAAGGGCTCGCTCCTCCATTCCATTACTTTCAATCCCATATCTTCACCACTCAGTTCTTCATGAAGCAAGTAAATTGGTGCTGGAGTAACTACCGCTTCAGAATCGTTGTCTAAAACGACCGGCATTGCATTCTCGCAAGATTGGCCATTGCAATGTTTGCATAGTACAGAACAATGCAGCCCTGCGTTCCGGCATCCGCATGCAGTCATGCAATCTTTTTTTTCAAGTAAATGCAATGCACTGAAGGAGAGATCCTTCTCGGCTTCCTTAAGGAAGAGGCCTAATGGAATTTACCTTTACTGCAGATGTTACTGTGTTACGAGTTTGGCCTGCGACTGCGATTCACCATTTACTTGCTATCGAACAAAAATTGATACAAAATCGTATTTTTCACAGTTTTAAGAAAAACTCTGAACATTCAAAATGCTCTGTCTCTGGAAGTGTTAGAGCTGGAAATTTCGTTTAGATCTCAAATTGAAGATAATTTAGTACAGTTTAAAATAGGTGTTATTTTTTCAGGCTAATATTGTAGGACCGTCTATTTTTCAAATAGTGCCAAATCCGAAAATATAGCGCTTTTTCCAAAATAACGGCCCCGCGGTGGGCAGAGTTTTTAAAAACTTAGATTTTTTTCAAGAGCATACAAACATACCAGAAAATTGAAACTACCCCGATTATTGTAAATACACATTTTTTTCGTAACAATTATTTTGGACTATAAGATACAAAGTTAGGTTTTTAAAAATTTCAAATGACCTCCAATTTGCCGGTTTTAGCTTTGTAACCTACTTTGAATTAAATTCGCATTACAAAATTATTAACGCAAGTGTGCCAACGTAAATAAATAAACACACACACACACACACACACACACACACACACACACACACACACACACACACACACACACACACACACACACACATATATATATATATATATTCAAATAAACTAACGTTGCAGTATAATTGCAGTGTGTACGCTCAAATTATACTATATACATACATAGTTTTTTTAATAAATTATGTCCTCGAGCCTGATGATTAAAGCTACCGGTGGAACTTTGAATTTAGTATTAAAAAGTATCACTCACCAAGTTCTTAAGACTTAATTGGCCTACATTATATTATTATTTCTTGTAAACTAAATTTTGTTGAATATTTAATAAAATAGTTGCTCTAATGCAGTTTCAAAATGGGTTCCTAATTTGTCTTCTCCTTTAATGTGTTGAACTTCTCCCTTCAAAATCTTGAACCAGAATTATAAAATTTCACAATATGAGTTTTCTCCTTCTTCTGTTTTTCGTTTTTCTTATTCCTCTACAAACTATTGGTTCTTCTTAAAATTTTTCTTATAGATTGAACATTTATTGAGGTAATTCTACTATTTATAAAAGTGAAAAGTATAAAAGTACTATCTCAAGCCTAAATGATGGTTACGATATTATTTTGAATATCGTATTGGATTTACTGTGGACTGCGAGTGAAAATGGGCATGGGAGTGGGGGTTTTATATATTTAAGGTGAGTTCAAATTTCGGTGATTTGTCTTATTTTACCCCTGAGGTGGATTAGATAATAATGTCGGTATTTTTACAGTAAAAAAAATGTATACTTTCCTCAGTGTTTGCACCGTTTAGTACTAAAAAAAAATGTCAACTGCCTGTATTGAAGTAACACAACACCTTTTCCGAAAAGTGACATCGAGTTTGAAACTTCCCAGAAGATTTATGCCGAAAACAAAACTTCATCAACAGTTTTTGAAAACTCATTAACGAGCGGAATTGGACGAAACTTTTAGTTCATAAAAGTTGTGACAGGGTGCGTTGTATTGGACGCCACTTTGGCTATTATATGAACTATTGGAGCATAATGGGAAAACGGTGTTGCTCGGGAAAAACCAGGTAGAATATACATTATACACTAGGTTCAACCCTGCTCGGTTCATTTATTGAAGTGATATTCTATAAAATCAAAATATACATTTGTAGCGGTGTACCGATTGTGTACATTTGTACGCGTTGTATCTGGTACGGTCTAGTCAGCGTCGCGGAAATGCAAACGACATGGAAATCAGATGATCTATTAGTTTATATTTAATTTCGTATGTGAAACTTTGTTAGCATCAAAGTACAAGTACGAGGAGTAAACCATTATAGATGTAAGCTTGTATTCCTACTTAATTGACGAACAACCTTTGACATGTAAAATCACCAATTTGAAACCATTTCCTTCAGATAAAAGCGCCTACTTACGTTCTTTAGGCCGGGCGGCCATCAAATGCGGAGCGGAGCGGAATGAAGATGAATGATAACCAGAAGCGCTGTTCAGTCGGTTTAAAGAAAGCGTTTGTATCTTTAAATCTAAATATTTAGACATACTGATAAGGGAATCTAGGAAATTACTACTATAGGCCTATGTTCAAAAACCGTAACCTAAATAACGGTAACCTAGGCAACGAGTAATAATAAGCGCTGTCAGCTTCAAAACCGAACATAGTCAGAACCGAATCTAAGCTGAGCGTAGCCCAGCTCGGTTCAACTCTGCTCAGCGTATTTCCGCTCCATATTTGGTGGCCACTCGGTCTTAACAGTAAGACCATTTTATCTTACATAATTTTTAAATTCTGTTTAACAATAATAATTACCTTTAAAATTTTCATACATCTCATTGATAGTGATCAGACAGTGGTTATTATGAAAATACCTTTTTGTTGAAATCTCGCTTACATAACGTTAGCGAAACAGTTAGGTGCAGCGGTTACTTTAGCGGGATATTCAATGTTCAGAACTTTTAAGTTGGTAAGATGAGTTTTAAAAATACATTATGACTTTCAACATGTTCTTTTGATGCAATTACTGGTAGCTACAACTTAATATAGTAAGTTATTTGTAAAGTTCTGTACAAGTATTTATTGGATAAACTTTCTACTTTAATTAGTTTGCAGTGTGTATTGCTTTATAAAGTTTAGGGTAGTTACCAGAACTTGCTAGTTTTGTACTGTACTTGCATTTTATAAAAAAAACTTTTATACTTAAAGTTTTGCGACCAGAGCGATATCACTACTTCCGGCCTGCGGCCTCGACCCTGCGGCTTGCGGCTCATAATGTTCGTGATCAGAAATTTTAATCCTTTTGCGAACTTTAAGCGTTAAAATAATCATAACTTTAAATTAATCTCAGAAAAATAATTGTTATCTAAAATATCAGTTCAGTGAAGATAAATTGTATACAGAGATGTATAAGACTTTTCGAAGTAAAAATTAAACTAATGGCCAGATATACACGAACACACTCGATCAATCTCTAAGGCGAAGCACGTCTCTATAGGTTAGCCACTTAATGAAGGGATTGCGCGAGAATTCTTCACGCAAGTAGGGGAATTTCCCCTCCAACAGTCACGTGACACAGTGTATGCCAATCTGAGTCTACAAACTGTTACTACTGATCTATGGTGAGAGATAGAGGGCTCGACCTTTTACTCGCACATTTTCTTTCTGCCTCATTGTTCTTCCTAACAGGCCGTTTCTAAGTCCTTTGAAGGTAAGCAATAGCGTTAGATAGCGGTGTTGTCACATCAGTAGGCGCGAAGAGGAATTTTCAAAACCAGTATATACAAACATTCTCATTCACACATGTTCAGTTTATTTTAATGTTCTACAGTTTATTACGTTTACTTATATGTTCATAACTACATTTATATATCCGGCGGAGGCAGCTGAACACATCTCTAGCTCATACTCTCACTTATCTATTCAAGACATACACACATTCACTACTCTACATAGCTTGGCTCACTCTAAAGTGTAAAGCGACTCGTGTTGATGGAGTGAATGACACCGGCCTAATGGTGTATCAAACGGAGCCCTAGGTGACCTGGTGCAGGGATCATTTCCTCAACTACGTTTGGGTCTTTTAATGAGTAAGAAAGTAATATAGAATGAGCAATATCTCACCGTTCAACAAAAATTTGACTAAATGTAGCAAAACCTCTGTGAGATGGGTGAAGAGGAAATTATCAGAAGAAGCATCTGTAAGCACCTCAATAAGGAACTGAGAGGTCCGCAATTAGTAGTGGAGTAGTTACACATCTTGAATCCTCTCCAAGACACAAGGACTAATGAAGGCGCTGTAACTGAGCATCTCAGGAGTAATGCAATCTTGTAAGCGGGGGCGGTTTGTTGGATGATTCAATTTAAAAGAGACCTGCATAGAAGATGACATTTTTCGAAATAATACCTTCAAAAACTAGCACTATTATGCTGTTTTGAGACTTAAAACGCACATTAAAAAAGTGTAAAAATTTACTCCATTTTAGACTCACAAAAATTATTTAATATTCCTAGATTCTTAAGTACAGTTAAACGTCACAACAGTTTCTCAACCAAGTTTTGATCAATTTTAGAACTTGATCACTCAACCAAGTTTGATCACAGGAAGAGAAGTGATAACCAACATAAAATATCTAACTGACTAACCCCGTTCTCACTATCAGTACAAGCATATCAAAGTGCACAAACCTACATATGTGCATACGGACAAAACTACACATTTGTACATAGGCCTACAAAGTTGAGATCGGGATAATGTGACAAGTTTCGGAACCCTCAGAGATTTTTGACTTTTTTCGTCGAAGCTGCGATACTTCCACTTTAAAGAAGTCAAATAGGATCTTTTACATTTTTATTTTATTATATTTTTTTTTTTTTTTGGCTCGGGAGGGGCGGTTGCCCCTTCGCCCCTCTTAATCTGTAGACACAGTAGATCTACAAAACATTCGCAGTGATTTAGTAAGCAAACAAATTGACTCATTAATTCATTCAACTCCATTTATTTGAATGAGTTTGTCCGTTTGCTTGTAAAAACAAAATCAAATCAGTGTCCTATATCTGATAGTAGTATTCGCTTTAATAAGTGCTTATTTTTGCCTTTACTAAAATTCGTCGTTGGAGATTGTTTTTTTTTCGATTTATTTGGAACACTTTAAAAATTTTAATCGGTTAGATTAAACGCTTAAATAGTGTATAAAAGATAAATAAAACAGCGAGAGGCCAAACCATTGAGGCTAATGGCCTCGTCTTCCCCTTGCATGTGGTGTTTCTTCAGTTATTTTTCAAAACTTAAAAGGCGCCGAAAAAACGCTGGTGGATGGTTTATTTGCACCCTTCATTTTATACAAGTTAATTAATTAATATGCGTTAGGAGTTTTAGAAGTTTTTTTATTCGGTAAGATATTCAGTAATAAATTCCTAATTAGTGTTGATAGGGTAAAAAGCGGTGAATTTGTGGCAGGTTTCGAAAGAATATTTTATCCGAATAAAATAGAAGATTTAAATCTCTGCGATTATTTGTTAAAGTGACCGAGAATCAGGTGAAATTTGAAAATTATAACGAAAATATCGCACAAACTGACCTATAATTTAAGTAATATACATTAGCGTTCATACACGTGGAAGATTTGGAACTGAAAACTCGACAATGCTCTATAATTTGTCAAGACAAGTACTGTATAGATATTTGCTATAGATTTGCTATAGATATGCTCGAAATTCGTTAATACTGAAAAATTTTAACTCTAGACAGTATAACAAATTAATACTGAAACAAAATTTAGAAGTATAAAAAAGATTTTCAAATCTAACCCAGATGTATTCGGACACACACACACACACACACACACACACACACACGATATAAAAATTTCAACGAGAAATAAATTCTTATCACTTTAAAATGTTTTATCACTCTTGAAAAGTCATTTGGCGGTTAGGAACTTTGCTCATTTCAAAGTCCCGGGTCTAGGTTTTACCGTGATACCCGCTCAAACTATCAATTCCCATTAGTGTTATTGAACAACCAACAAAACTTACAAGTGACATTCCCAGGCTTAGCGTTTTGGCGCTAGAGGTGCGACGGAAACGTTTATTCCTTGTACGTAATCTGTGTATCAAGGTTTATTCGCCAAACAAGCTGGTTGCCTAGCAACGGGCTTGACATGCGATGTTTTACGATACCATAATCGTCAAACTTATAAACACATAACCTTAACACGAACATGCTATTTTAGCCTCGCTACTTGACTTGCTGTCATTTCTGTTCGGCAATCATAGTACTCGCTCACTTCACATGCCTGCCATCATTTACTTACTACTTCAACAAAACGAGATATCGCATGCAGAGAAAATATTGACGATCGTTAATAAAATTCGATTATTTGATTTTAATACGTTTTCAAGCCTTAATTTTACCTTAACTATGGTGACTGTAGAAGCCATAGAGTCTAGAGCACCAGTTTCTCCCATTCGGTTAAAAATTTTGTATTTCCATCTTGCCCTTAACTTTTATCGGTAAATTAATGATGACTTATTTTGCGCCAAAATAACATAATTGTAATATGATGTTTTTTATTGTTCTTTTTCTTCTATACAAAGCCTCGCCTCTTTCTTTTCATTAGTTAACATATGTAAACTAATTGAAGTTTACTAACTGAAGTATAACTACTAACTGAACTCTAGTTATACTGTTCACAAAAAAGGTACTTCATGAATAACTAACTGAAGTTTACTAACTGAAGTATAACTACTAACTGAACAGTATTTATAGGGGCCTACTGTTCATAAAAAAGGTACTTCATGAATTTTCCTAATCTGAGCAACCAACGAAAGGTTTTTTTAAAAACTGTTGCCAAATTTTCGGTTTTAATCGATACGCTACAAACAGAATGTTAGAGAGATTTATATTTTGGTCCTTGAGATGTTTATTAGAAATAATTTTTCATTCAAATCATTTATAAAAACGGATTTTTGTGATTTGTATCATATGACCAATAAAGACCCAAACTCACTTTTAAAATTCTTAACAAATTCAGATACAGGCAATTTACATCTACTTGATAAATTTAAACAATTCTATTAAAGCGATTAGCACAGAAATTTATGCCCTACAGACATCAAAGTAAAAACTACCTATTTTAGGATCAACACACATCCATAAAAATTTTAAGATTGATTTTTGCCAAGGTATAATATTTACTTTGTATAACAAGAAAGTAAAAAAAATTAAAAATCTTGATTTTACTTAGAGAGTACATTAGAAAGTACTAGAGTTTTAAAAGCACGTTGCTAAAAACGCAGGTATATTTCCTCCCTACGGGGATGAATACACAAGTAGCCTACTTGGAGTCCCAGAAGAGCTTTAAATCAATGTTTTCTTTTCATATCGGAACTGCGTAGCGGTTCCTCGCGGCACGACACTCAAAGTCTCTGCATGATAGCGTCCTGCCGGCGGGGTGGCGTCCCGCGGGGAACAGGAAATTTACCTCTGAAACATATATACTGTACTGATAGTGCATTAAATTGTAAATTCTAGCTGGCTTACTGTTCGAAATAACACTTAGTGAATACAGACGATTTGGTTTTTTCTATTATAAATCAGTTACAGTAATAGTTAAAAGAATATTAGACCTCGTAGTATGTTCTTAATTCATTGCCTGACCACGAGAGCGCTCTGAACCGCTCGTAAACATTTTCCACTAATTTAACTGATAACCCTAATATATAGGACAAATGTTACTGGACTAACGTTTTTGAAAATCTTATAATCTTTTTCGACGAATCGGTCAAAATCATTGTCGGTTTTGCCTTTCATCAATTATTAATGGAATAAACTAAACTCATTATCGTTAAATCAAATACCGCCATCTTTAAACGGAAATGAATTGAAAAAGATCTTATACACACGTCGTTCGGGGCGTATCAAACACACAAACCAAATACCGAAAGGTTGAGTTAATTTGGACACTATATTAAATTAATACCTTACCCAAGAATTTTCCTTGCTTACCTACGACACTCAATAAGTATCCAAGTATGACTTCAAAAAATATTTACCTGTAACAAAAGTGGAAACAGTTAGAATTAGCATTTTAGAATCAGGAATTAGTATTAGCATTTTTTTAACAGCACATATTAACTGAGCATTGGGATCTAGATAAATATAAGGTAAATGTATTTATCGATTTTTATGGAATTTTGAATGCATATTTACATATTTAGTTTTTACCATGACTTGACATCCCATAAAATATTCATGAAAATAGAATTTCCATAAAATTTTGTATTAAGATTTTCTGTTACAGCTGGACATTTCTTATCTTTTATATATATAAGACAATACACGGCTTTTAGATTTTAGGTCAACCAGAGCCGGCTTTAGGGATCTATGTTGTAGGCCAGGTCTGCCATTAATAGGTAGATTAACAAACAACACCAGGCAAGATTGGATAACCTTCATGGGCAGTCCCATAGCAGCGCCTCTTAAGAAAGGTTCCTCGTGGAGGACTTAAACGGTGGCAGACGTCTTGGGCAGAACACAACTCAGGAATATTATGGGACTCATTACTAGGCACTGTGGTCTGAGCGTGGACATGAACAAGATATGTATGTACAGGGAGAAACCGTGTGTAGGTTATGCAGGAAAGAGGAGGAAACTGCAGGACACATAATTTATGCTAGCAGGAGGCTAAGGGTTTTGGGTTTCCAGGACCCTAGGGACCTCCAGCAGGGTGAGCTAGTCAGCCGATTATTGGTTCTTACTAAGAGCTTTAATCTACTGAACTACTACTTACTAGGTTTAGTTGCAACAATAGATTTGTCGATCGCAATGCCTGGGGTTGAATAATCCCTTCCTCTAGTTTCTAATCTAATATTATCTAATTTAAGAGAGTTTGTTTTGAGAATTTTCATTGACCATCATTGTAAGGCTCCGACTCAATGCTTAGAAATGAGTGTTGACCTCGACCTTTAGATCTCTCTTGGGGTCGTTAAAAGTATACACATATCTACACATATCTGACTCTGTGTGTGTATGTGTGTGGGTGTGTGTGTGTGTGTGTTTTTTAACTCTAATTCGAAATGTTGAACAGATTTGATGCAAACGTGTCACAAAAACATCGTACCAGCTCAGACACATTTGTCACCAGTGAAATCCGTTCAACAATTTCAAATAGCTCATTTTACACAAGTCTTTAAAAACGAAATCTTCTGAATCTTACGTTTCGTTGAAAATCCGATTTCAAAATCGTAATCAGTTATAAAACTGCATAAACGTGCTTTCAAAAATCCAAAAATTCATTGCAATAAATTTATGCAGCCGTGTGAAATCTTTATTTGAAATTATATAATGAACTAATAATGTTACAAATTCGTTTCCATCGCTTAAGCAAAACAGCTGCGTGCGGTGATTAGGGTATATGATTTCACCAGATAGAGTGATTCAATTACAGTAACTATGTAAATATAATTAAAATGAAAAACGTCTGCACGTTACGTTTACACAACATGCACTGCGGATTCTGTCTCGACATTTAAATTATTGATAACTGAACAAGACCTTTTTCCAATCGCCATTTGTTATTCTAACGACAAGAAAATATCGAATCGACTTCTACACGTCGGCTTGATTGGTTCTGAATGCACTTTGTGTCACCTTTTCCAATAATCCATTATCTTTTTACAAAGTAATATTCAATCAACGGACCCAGTCTAGGACGTAGGAAGCTTGGGTCGTCATAGCAACGAAATGTAATTTTATGTCATCTGTATCGAGTACAATTTTTTCGATTCTTTCAGTCGGTATTGTTTTTTTATTTCAATTTAAATAAACGGTTCAACGATCGACACTTTTCGAAAAATCAATAAACGCTGTTATAAAAACGTTTGATTTGGAAGCTTCACAGATTTTGCTCAATTTTTCTTTATATTAATTGAGTTTGTACCTTAAAAGAACTCTTCGGAGCTGTTCGTCGCACAATATATTTCATTCACAGACAACGATGATATAAAACAAAGAAAAAGTTTATGCTTCTCGGCGTAAAAACGTGTCTCGCTGATGTGATAGAAGCGAATTTCCAAAATATTGTTTACCCTATACTAATTTGAAAATCGAAATAGATTTTTGTACATTAAACACTTACTCACGCACATATATTTTATTGATTCCTTCGGACAATTTCATAAAAGAGGACTGTGTTATACTACGACGGCGTTTTACAAAGAAACAGTACTCGGACGTAATGCAATTACTAACAAATATGTGCAACGTTGGACATGTACAGCTGCGGTACTAGAGCTATTTACTGGTTGCTATTTGCCCTCTTAGGTTGGTAATATGCATAACATCGGATGGTGTTTGCATTTCGGCTCGTCAAGTTGGTAAACACCGAAACGTAAGCAGTACGATTGGCATGCGTTGGACTGTCAGGTCGAGGGCTTTTCTGTCTTTTCAACTAGCGTTTCAAGTGCGCTTGCGTGCCATTTATCTGTACACTGAACAAACACAAAGCCAATCATATTAACAGAGAATATGCAACGTTTTAGTTGGGTGTAATCTTGCTCGGTAAAAGTAAAGACTCGTGAAGGAAATACTAGTTGAACGTTTAAGGAAAGCTAAAGCACTCCGTCACTCGTGAGTGCTTAATTCATCTTATTTCTTTGAATAACCTTCCATAGTAAAATTGTTTTTTTTCTAGTAAGGCACTTATTTACAATTTATTAAACATATTTGTTTACCAAATGTGGCAACGGTGGTACAGAACAGAATGTTTGTTATTATTATCATCATTTTGTTGAATATATATATATATATATATATATATATATATATATATATATTTACACACACACACACACACACACACACACACACACACACATACATATATCAGTGGTGTGTGATCAGTGATATACAATAGTATGTTGAAGATACAAGCTATCTCATTTAGTTTTAGTGTTATTAGTCTAGTATATTTAAACTGTACACATACTTCCATTTATTGAAATTTATAAATCAAAAAACAGTACTTATATAAGCTAAATGAATTTGTTATATTGAATTTCCCACAAAAGGTGGTAGTAAAATAATAACGACTGAAAGATTTTAACAATCTGAAGCTGGAACTTAGAAAAGTGGTCTACAAACTAATACTGTAATAACTCAATCTGTTTAATGTTTATTAATTAAAAAAACAATAAATTACAAAAAGGCTGATCATCTGTACCATCACAAAATATTTCAGGTTAGACCCGAAATAAAAAAAGTGTTTTTTTAAAATAAAATATATAAACTACAATAAATAAATAGCTAATTATAGTAATAAAATAAACAAAGGAAATAGAAAAGAAGGAAAGAAAGATGCTGAGGAAAATACTGCAACCAGTGAAAACAGAGAAGGGTGAGTTTAGGCTTAGAGGAAACAAGGATTTGTACAGGAAGGTGGAAAACGGAAGGATGGTGGATACAATTAGAAAGAGGAGAGTGCGGTTCTTTGATCACATTGTTAGGATGGACAACAGTAGACTCACAAAGAAAATTTTCAACCACGTTTATAAAAGAAAGCATGTCAATCGGTGGTTCCAGGAGATAAAGAAGGACATGAAGGAGATGGGCGTAACGGAGGACATGCTACAGGACAGAACGACACTTAGGAGGATGATACGAAACTTCAAGGGTTTCAGGGAGAAAGAAAAGAATAGGAGAAGTGGTATATGAACGGAAGAAAGGAGGAAGGAGCAAATTGAGAGAAGGAAGAATTACGGGAAAGCGAGAAAGGAGAAGAATAAGAACTAAAATTGATGCATTTAATTATTTTAAGTGGTCCTCAGATGACCAAAATCGATTTAAAAAAATAAGCAAACAATACACAGGAGTGGAAAACATACACGCGGCATACCAAGAAAACCTAGACGAACAACAATAGTTTGCGCATAATTTTACGACAGCTAGGCGTTCACAAAGCGAAGACTTTTCTGTGTTAATAATGTCGTAACCCCTTTTCTAACTTACTTGTTGTTACTGATGATATCTGTCAGTTAAACAGAACCTAACTCTTCGTTTCTATCTGCGAAGACATGTGATGCAGTTTGCGGTAAAATAGGAGCTGTCATGTTGCATTAGGTAGCACGAAAAAAGTATTTAATTAACTATCGAAAAAAGTCTTAAGTTTAATTTTACATTCGGAACAACGACAAATATGTGTAACATTTTATGGTTCGGCTTTAGAAAACATTTATTTTTTGGTCATTTATTAATGGTCATTAAGCTGAAGAGGCCTTAAATCAATGATCCACAGAATATATATATATATATATATATATATATATATATATATATATATATATATAGAGAGAGAGAGAGAGAGAGAGAGAGAGAGAAAAGAGGGGGAATTTCGACGTGAATGTATTTTTAAAAGGTAAATCTGTGTTTAATATATCATCGTTCATCCACTGTAAAACTTGTCTAGTACCAATAGACTGTACTAAACTGCAGTTAGGTTTTGTTCATCCTGAGCTGGACAAAGGGCGATGATGCGTTGTTGTGGTGAACACATAAATCAACACATCAGTATTCAAAACCAGTGACTACGTGTAGATAGCGTTGCCGTCCTATTTTACGGCATTGTTTGTAAACAAAGACTTGATATTATCGACAATGTTAAGTCACTTTCTTAGTATAACATGTTGAATACAACAATATAATGGAAATAATTCTTCACATACAGTCTCTCTCTCCCTCCCTCCCTCCTTCTCTCTCTCTCTCTCTCTCTCTCTCTCTCTCTCTCTCTCTCTATCTATCTATCTATCTATCTATCTATCTATCTATCTATCTATCTCTCTCTCTCTCTATATATATATATATATATATACACACACACACGCACGCATACGTGTGTGTGTGTGTGTGTGTGTGTGTGTGTGTGTGTGTGTGTGTGTGTGAAATAAATATTAGAAGAGACTTAAAATGTACAATGTGAATGTACAAATGAATCACTTACTGTATCATCTATTGTACAAGCACTTTCTATTCGTTAATCAAAGCTTAATAAACATTTTCCAAAAGCTGTTTACTTATAAATTCATTGCTCTTTATCTTTTTGTCATTAAGAATTCATTGCTAAATATTATGCAAAAATAAAAAGCTCTTTTAAAACTTTTAGCGCGTATTAATGAATTAACGAGCATAAAATAAAGGTAAAGCGCCTTCCACCCTTGTTCAGGCGCCCCTCAGGTTTGGAAAAAACCTCCAAAGAAAACACCCCGTGAAGGCGTACCACCGAGGCCATTAGCCGGGTCAATGGTTTGGGCTCTCGCTGTTTTATTTATCGCTTACATCCTGTATAAGCGTTTAATCGTAACCGTTTAATGTTTTTAAGTGTTTATTGTTGTTAAGCCTGCCGGAGAAACATTGCACTAACTTTCATACTTACAGTGTAATTTTTATAAATTGGAAAAAAAATTCAGAAATCTTTGAATTTAGTTCTTGAAAATTGTGGTTTTAAATTAATTGTTCATATTTTTTTCTCATTTTAAAGTTATAACAGAAAGGTATGTACCCGTGATTCTCTAGTTATTAAAGTCGAATTGAAATTTTTGTATCAGTGCAAACCACATTTTCTTATTAAAAAGCAAGTTATTGTTATTAGTACAATATAGTAATTTTTTTATAAAATAAATCTAATTGTACAGGTACGGGCATGTACAAAGAATGCTGGATGAGCGAATTCCCAAAAAAATCATGCAATGGCGAACACCTGGAAGAAGAAAACGAGGAAGGCCAAGACTGAGCTGGAGAGAGGGCGTCGAAAACTAAATAAAAAAAGGGATCTACCAGAAGACCTGTGGTGGGACCGCGATCGGTGGAGGTTGGAGTTCGGAAGACGGCGTAGAACGATGTAGACCAAATTATAGATAGATCAGATTGTTGGAGCGGAGCCAAAATAAATCCTTGGAATTAAGATATTATAACTATGCTACTATTATTTTACACGAAGTCATAAAGTAATATCGCTTTTTCGGCCCGTTTGGCTACCAGAGCTTGAAGAAATGCAAAAATAAATTAGGTAGTTTGAGTGTCCGCCATTTTGTTCCAACATGCAAAGAAAATTTTCTTCTAACCATTGTATAAACGTTCCATTAAAATGTTTATAGGCCTAGTCACTTTAGACAGAAATGTGTGTATAATATGCATTTCGAGTAGCCGCCATGTTTTGACTAAATTTATGGCAGTTTAAGGTCGAGTAAAATCTGTTAACAGTTTTATTTAACAAATACGAAAATTTTCTTTAAAATCTATCCAGCCGTGTTCCTTCTAAGAGAGAACAGGTCGGTCTTTCAGCGTGAAAAATAAGCCAGACATTTTGAGTGTCCGAAATTTTGTTTCAAATAGGCGTATGACAGGTTGGCATTTCTTAAAACCATGTCACAGCTACTTGGAAAAACGGAAGAAGTTATTAAAATGCGTTAAGCCGTACTTCAGTGAAAATCGGACAACTAGCTTAAAAAATAGATTTACATGTTCTATAAAAAGCCGTTTAAAATTATTTTTTTCAAACACATTCCCAATACACGTATATTTACATGACCCTTAAAAAGTGATCTAGACGACAGGATCTCATTTCTAGGTCCCAGTCCAGGCCTTACCATGATAACAGCTCCATAGCTCATTTTCAAATGGAAATTCACTATTTGTTTCCCTGTGACTAGTATCGGTAAGCATAATTTTATTCCACCAACATTTACCGGCGCTTATTCGCCGTATTCATTTAATTTTAACACAAACAAACCAATATTAATATATTTGTGTTCGCTTCGCTTGTCATCCGCCTACCCTCAACCCGCCGCCATTAATAACCCAAGACAAACCCTACGTCGTAGCTGACATTACAAAAATTATGTTTAAAAATATCGGAATCCGTTTATCCCTGTAACATTTGTTTTCCTCTCAAGACAAGGAATATCGTATAAAGATTAAGGGGTTGCTGCTGATGGGGAGGGGGTGAATTTATGATAATCCCGCTGTCAAAGGGTCGGTTTATTCAAGGCTGAATGATTAATGTAATTGGTGGCGATATCGAATCCTACGCTCGTATTTTATTCGACAATTACTTCGACTTGAAAATTACTAAGCGCAGATAAATCTTGTTTTTGTGGGACGGTCGCCCCCAAAGGTGTGACGTGTACGGGTGGGATATCATTAACCAGGATATGAAGAAATATGTTGCCTAGTTATTGATGAAACTCAAATGTTGTTACTATTTCGGGTAAATGGGTTATTGTTTCCTCGCCGCTCTTTCTAGTACTAGAAATGGCCTTCGATTCTGAACTCTAAAAAGAGAGGGCTCGTTGGTCTACGTGGTAAAAACACTGGTCAGTCCTCTGCGTCGACGAACGGCGCACCACAAGGTCGTGAGTTCGAGATTAGTTTTATCCTTTCCGTTAATGCTGATCCATAGTCCTCATTGACTAAAACTAATCTGGTAGAAAAAAATGTTAAACAATTTGTTTTTACTATATATGAATTCTTTGGAGTTCAAACTGAATAGTTTGAAAAGGTAGCGTTATAACAACAACTTAAGTTTTTATTATTACGTAAATCAATATAAGTGATAAATTTAAAATTACAAACATTTTTCCTTATATTGTCTAGTATTCTTATTATTATCCCTTTTAATACAAGTTATACTAAACGCAAAACAAAGGGACGTTATATCAAACACCTATTATTTCAAAAATATACGAACTCTTCCGTTTCTAAAGAGTAATGCAATGTATTTGAGTTTCAGCATAGATCCGTCTCCTTTATGCGTTCTATTCATTATCGTTACCCTTACAGAACACAAGTCGGAACAATATTTGTCATCAGCTGATTTTTCGCAGTAACAATAAAATGAAATTGAGGTTAGGTTAAGTAACTAGATGCGGTGGAATATCATATATCATGTGAGCTGTGGCACTTGTATTGCCTGTCTGCACTGCGCGATATGACAAACGCGCAACGAGCAATTTCTCAAATATTGTGACAAGGCCATGTGTTTAATAAAACTCTGACTTTTGAAAAATGCATTAAGATGCGGTAAAGCAAAGCACTCAATGTTTTTACATCAGTATTTGAGGGCGGGGAGATACGTCCTTGCGGCCGTCAGTCTGCAGCCCCTGGTCTCCGGTTGCAGTAATAATCTTAAAGCTCTTAACGCTGTATGTTGATAATTAAAATACAACCAATTGCAATAATCATTAGGGGTACATTACGCTATCAAAGATATTTGTCAAATATTTATTAACGAAACATTGATGAAATATTTGACGAAACATTGACAACATATCTTGTTCAAATATTTGTCAAAGTTTTATCAAACATATTGCATTCGTCAAAATTCTTTGATCAGCTGTTTTATTATCTACATATATTTAAAGGTTATGTTTACTCAAATGCAATAGCTATATTGGATCGAATAATACTGCTGCAATAAGTTCTTACCTTGCTATCGCGCTACTACATAAAATAAGAGGAAAACGAAAACAAACGAGTTTGGATCCGACCGTAAATATAAAGGAGAAAGGTGTGTTTTGAAGAATACATTATATTAAACAATATAATTAAAGAACTGAATTTGGAAGATCGTGATTCGTATAGACGATTTTTAAGAATTAGTATTTTAAATCTCGGTTTTTTAAGCATTGGTGCGGATATTCCACAAACACTTTCTTTTTCAGAAGTTAATGTTTTCAATTCTTTAAAACTCCTTAAAGATTTCGCCATCGCTTTAAATTGGTTGCAACGAAAGAAATTGAACAAACAGGAAATGGCAAGATTTTCAGTTTATATCTTCATATTTTGAAAATCTTTGTTATTGATTACAACAGGTAAAAAATTCATTTTTTTGGTCAAAGTTTCATGAAATGGTTAGTTCATTAAGGAACCGCCAAATTTATTTCATCAAAGATCGTTAATCTAAGAAATTTGACTTTATGTAATAGTGCAAAATGCCCCTTTTTGTATTCTTAAATACACAAAATATTTAAATACCAACAAATTAATTTAAACTGAACAATTGTAGTAAACAAAACCTAGTTGAAATAGTTTGAAATATTTGAAATATAAAAAAAACAGCTGAGGTGCGAAATCAG
Source organism: Callitettix versicolor (assembly GCA_022606455.1). Lineage (NCBI taxonomy): Eukaryota > Metazoa > Arthropoda > Insecta > Hemiptera > Cercopidae > Callitettix > Callitettix versicolor. The sequence continues at coordinate 36,956,972 of CM040185.1, read as the reverse complement.
CTGTTTGGAAATACAGAATGAAAAGAAAGATCTTTTTGGAGGACGCGGTTAGACATTTATTAGCGAAATTTTATTTGGAAATGAGCTATTGGCAGTGTGTGTGTGTGTGTGTGTGTGTGTGTGTGTGTGTGTGTGTGTGTGTGTGTGTGTGTGTGTGTGTGTGTGTGTGTGTGTGTGTGTGAGAGAGAGAGAGAGAGAGAGAAAAGAGAATGCTTTTGGAAATTCCCTTCTATCACGTCAGCGACAGTTTCGTGCAGCGATTACAACTTTAAAATTCAAGTTGCCCAGTTAACAAGGCGGGAATGCCAAATAAAGATATATATTTGGCACACGCTTTTGGAACAAACGAAAATCGTGTTTACAATTAATGTCTTGGTCAGCTGATTGATGCGACCCCATTAATTCTTGCATGCAGTTACTCGCTTTACGATGGCAAATAGATTATTTAATAACACTGGCAACGAAATTGCTGAAATTTTATATAGGCTACAGTACTTAGCCAAGTTATGAGCTATTATTGGATTAAATCCAAACAATAATTAATGCAATGTTTTAATAGCTGAAAAATTCAGTGATATATGGTAATTTCTTATCTACGAGGAATAGTTCAATAAACACACAATTAGCTATAAAAGTAAAACAGCTGGTGCTATTGTAATTTTGTAACAGTACGTTGGTCACACTGTACAGATTTTTCATGAGCTTTAAGGTAAAATGATTTTATTTTTATCCATAAAACTTTACATTACGATGTTGAGACCACTTTAAATTTTTAAGAATTACATTTTTCTGGGTAACGAAATTCTTTAAGCTGTTACAAAAATCAAAAATTCGTGCACAATTTGAATAAAACCTGATTAAAATCCAAGTTCTGGGTCAAAATGCGAAGACTACAATAGCGTATTTGCAATTGAAATTCACTAATAAGTAATATTAGTTTTCCAAGTGATAAACAGTAGCTAAGTGTAAGGAGTTTTAACTTATATGCTGGTACAAAATGTATGAACAAACCAGAATTTTTTGTAGCATAAGCGCTTTAGGGCAAATTAAAGAAATTTCTGGTTTTCTTCTAAAATGGGGGTAGTCAAATCTATATACATAAAAGTCAATGATGTGTGTTCTCTATAGTTGCAAAAACTACTGAACAGATTTCGCTAAAAATATTATAGACCATATTATTCTAGGAGTGTTTAGAGAGTGATTCCATTGCCATATCTCTTTCCGTTCTTTATCTCCACCCCGTTACCTTTTTCAGTTGGACTTCCGCATATACAAGTTTGTGCTAATTTGACTCTCTGAGAGCAATTTCTATATTCATTTTCATGTTTGTTATTCATAGAGCTCGCTTTACATGTATTAAATACAATGTTCGTATGTGTGTCCTATAGAAGCAAAAACTACTGAACCAGTTTCGCTGAAAATTTCACAGTTTGTTCTTATTAGTGTTAGCAGTGCTTCACGAATGATTTCAAAGTCTTTCTATAAAATTATTTTCCAACGACTATTGTGTTTAACGAGTGGTTTGAATTAAATCCGATAGATGGTGCTGTTGTTTTGACAACTAGATTTCATTACATTAAAACTTTTATAATGTGAAGACAAGAGACATAATGTCTCTATAAACTACTGCTAAATCTACCATTAAAATACTCAAATATTATAATAGCAACATGATTTCAAAATATTTTTTTAAGGCGAAAAGCACATTGAGGCTTTTATTGCCTCCCTAAATGCAAATGTGAGTGTAAAGTGTTACAGTTGTAAATGTAGTGTTGTTAGTGTAAGTGTGTGTTAGATTCTGGTACCGCGAGGGACGTCTAAATCTTGTCAATAGGTGCAGCTAATCTGCACTCCCTGCGGAGTGTATTCAAATTATAGTTTAGGTTATATTAATGTGTAAAATAAATTTCTTTATTATCCCCTCTCGGCAACAGGAGAAGTATACAGGTAGTAATTTTATTAAAGGGATTTCACATTTATATTAATTTGGATTTGGATTTTCTGAAAATTTTACAAGGCTATAAACAAAGTCTCTTCTGTTGGCCCATTAGCTTTGGCGAAGTGCACAATTGAGTAAAAAGAACTTTTAAGATGCCGCGGACGCACGCACGCGCACGCACACGCTTACAAATATATAAATATATCGCCACGGTCTCGGTGGTCGAAGTGGCCAAAGCGTTGGTCAGTTTTCGCGTCTGCAACTGCGCACGTAATGGTTCTTATATATTGCCTCGAAAAGTGATTTCCTTAGACCAACAGATCGGCGTTTCAAGGTCCTGAGTCTGGATTTTAAATGGTAGCCGCCCTAAAAGCGCATTTTCCAACAGAACTATGTTAATAACAATAGTAATTATTTTGTACTACCGTGCAGGCTTACTAGGCTTACACCTTCTTTTCACTTAATGATCTATACTAGTAGCTGAAAGAACTGTAGGCCTCGCAGTATATTCTTAACTAATATATAGTACTGAGCAGTTACTAATATATATAGTACCGGCAGATTAACCGGTAACCGTAATATTTACGAAAGATGTTACTGAACCAATATTATTGAAAAGTGTATGCTCTTTCTCCGTGAAACGGTCAACATTTTGATAGGTTTTGCCGTTCAGCCAGTTTTCACAGGAAATAACCAGCAACAGATGACACTTTTGAAACAGCCTCTGAAACGGAAATGAATGTGAAAAAATGTTACACATAGGTCTTTCGGGTCTCATATAACAGTTTCAAAACAATAGATTAAAATTGCGTACAATCGTCTTCGATAAAGAGAGGCCGCCTTATTGAAACGCAAGTAAATAGAAAAATATGTTAAGCATACTTAATGTACAACATATCTTCGAACCAAATGTTTAAACAAGCGTTTAATGTTTTCGGCTAAAACTGCGTCCACTTGATAATTTAAACGAAAGGTCACCGTCTTGAAACAGAAGTGAATGGGAAAAATCGTAAACAGGTTTTATACAATTTTATACCTTCGTACAAAATTTCAAAACAATCGGTAAATCAATTTGATGATTAAAATTGTGTACACTCGCCAAGATTTATTCAGATGCTGTCATATTTAAACGGAAATAATTGGAATAATGTTATACATCATTCCGTCTTTATACAATATATCTCCGTAACAAATTTCAAAACAATCGGTCAATGGGTTTGACAAAAACTTCATAACAAACAAACACAAAAACCAAATGCCGAACGGTTGAGTTGAATCAGAGACGTCGCTTCGCTATGTCAAAAGTATATCTTAATTCATCACAGTAATAGTTGGTCCATCATTAACATAAAAAGTACACTTATATTTACAAACACTTCCTCGCGGAATACATTTTCTACGTACAGAAACAGTGAAAGCCGAAACTCTTTCTTCAACTAGTTTATTCCCCATAAACGTCTACTGAAGTCTCGCCATAAGTTATGCAAATTCGTACCTCGCGCCGTGCCGTGGTGTAAATCTTTGAGCAGCGCCGGCATCGAGGCGGAATTTAAATCCAAAGATATTTCGCGATATTAACTGTTTAAAAGTTTCTGCAATGTTAGAGACACGTTTCTCTAGGTAACGTAGAGTGATTTTAATGTTTTTTACTGTAATAGGAAAATATTCGAAGGACATAAATCTAATGAAGCGCAAGTATTCATAACTGAAGTTTGTGACCGAAATTTTAATTTAAGTTAAAAAAAAAATAAATAAATCTTGAGGTTTAGAAATGGAGGTTTTTAGGGGGAAGAGAAACAATATAAAAAGGTGACAAATGTAATTTAATTTATTCAGTAGTCAGGTCAGTTTACAATTAATGTTTTTTTCTCTAATAGAAGAAATAAATTTCCTATTAATTATTAATCATTTATAATCTTTAAAAATTAATTATAAATTATCAAGCATTTATATACTTTAAAAAGTATTGCTTACGAATTAGTTCATTGTCTTAAAATATTGATTATGAATTTACAATCGTTTATAGTCTTGCAAAATTAATGCTTATGAATTTCCAATTGTTTATAGTCTTGCAAAATTATTGTATATGAATTACCAAGAGTTTATTGTCTTTAAACAGTATTGATTACAAATTATCAATAGTTTATAGTATTTAAGAAGTATTTATTATAAATTACCAATTGCTTATAGTCTTAAAAAGGTATTGAATATGAATTCAAAAATCTTTTAGCGTCCTAAAAACAATTAATTATAAATTCCTAATCGTTTAAAGTCTTGAAAAAGTATTGATTGTGAATTTTCAATTGTTTTTAATATTTAAAAGATATTCATTATGAATTATCAATCGTTTTTCGGTATAGAACGTATTGAATTATGAATTTCAAATCGTTTAAAGTATTGAAAAATATTTATTAAGTATTCTTAATCGCCTATAGTCTTGAACCAGCTGTTTTCAAGCTTTATTTTTAACAAATTGCTTAAAATTAAATTCCAATAAATAGGGCTCAGTATCTACACAACACGAGGCAATATGTTATACATTGAAGTAAATCAGTTAAAGAGAAATTAAAAAAAAATAAAATTTTAAAAATTAGGCCTATATCAAAATTTGTTACATTATTTTCGTAACATTGTTTCTTTGTAATTGTCAAAAAAGTAGGTCCTTAAGTAAAAAAAAAAAAATATGAAGTAACAGCCTGCATTTTGTTCCACAGACATTTACGTCTTATTCCCCTTTGTCCTGAGCACTTGAAATGCAACGAACCGCACCCTCAGAACTCAAACAATAGAAGAGAATCAGTTTTTTATTTCGTAACACTTTGTACGTTGCACATTGTCACCTTGCGTTGTACACAACTTCATGACTGGACAGAATTACAAGACACTTAAAATACTTAAATTACGATAACTTGGAGTTTAGCAGTTTTCATTAACTGGATTTCGTTTTTTGATTCATTCGTGCACGGTTAAACAAATTTGTGTACAAGCTTAAATAAAATATAAGACAGACTTTATAATATACAAAAGTGTCACTAATTTTGAATATCGCAGAGGATTAAGAATTTTCGTTATGCAATAGCGGTGTTAAAATATTTAATGTTTATTTTATTGAAAAACGTTCAAGTTGTCTTGTGTTTAAATTCAAAAAAAAGTTATTTTATGACTCCTATGTAAATAACGTAAATAACAGATCACAGTAAATAACGTATGCACCTGCCAATATTGGGTGGAGGGGGTTTACCTTACGACGTTATTACCACTTCTTTCTCAATTTTCTATCCTGGGATTTAGTAATGACTACTTTTTCTTTAACTCTTAAAACGTCAAGATTTTGAAATTTAAAATGTTTATTTTAAAATTTAATTCCATTTCTAGTAAAGGGTAGCCTAGAGGCTTATTTTGGTTATTGTTATCCAAAGTTGGACCGTTATTTTTATGTATTCCTCAATTATTTTTGGTCGATTTGAGTTATTCCCCTTGAATATTATTGTTTCCTTTTCCCATTTAAATATATGATTTTCGGATCACTTATATTAGGCTATTTTTTATTTATCTGGTATGCCAAATCGTTTATTCTTTTTGTGTTCATTTATTCATATCTTTACAGGTTTTTTGTCTTCTGCCTATTGACTATCTCGTTCACATTGTATAATTTAAACATTGTTTTTCAAGGATGGTTTAAAGGAGGGGCGACCGCCCCTCCCGAGACAAAAGAAATAAAGCAAAAACTGTAAAAGATCCAATTTGACTTCCTTAAAATATAAGTATTGCATCTTCGAAGAAAAGACCCGTCGTATTATCCCGATCTAAACTTTGAATATACTTAAGTTTTGTCCGTATGTACATATGTACGTTTGTGCAGTTTGTAACGCTTGTACTGAGGGTGAGAACGGGGTTAATCAATTAGATATTTTATGTTGGCTCTCTCTTCTCTTCCTGTGTTAACTGCAAAACAGAAAGATCTTTCTCGACTCTAAAATTGATCAAAAGTTGGTTGACAAACTGTTGTGACGCTTAACTGGACTTGCTTAGGTTGATGAAGGCAAGGGATTAGCGTTAACGGTAAGGGTAAAAAATGGCGTAACTGCAACTATATATAAAAAATTATAGATGGGTATATTGAGAAGAGGGGAAGTTATTTGATTGGAGTAGTTTTTAAAAAGTTATAAAAATTAGGAATCTAGGGAAATTAAGTGATTTTTTTCTCTAAAATGAAATAAATTTTTACATTTATTTTATATCCGTTTTAAGTCTCAAAACAAAATAATAGTGCTAGTTTTTGAAGGTATTATTTAAAGAATTGTCATCTCCTAGGCGGCTCTGTTTTAAACTGAATCATCTAACCAACGGCCACCACCCACAAAATTGTATTAATTCGTCAGTGTTGTCTTTGTTTCCTCAGTGCCATTCACGGTTTTGACGAGGTGTTGCTGAATAGTGTTTTTTGTTTTGAAATAGCTCCGAATTTCATTACTGTTTTATTGTATAGGTGTAAATAAATATTACTGGGCAAAAAGTTTCCTTATAAAAACAATTAAGCGAACGATTTTTTGACAGTAAACAAAGTAATTATTTTAGGATGAATATTTTTGGTATCAGAATTATATTCGACCTATTGGACAAACAAGTTATTTATAAACATTTATTATACTTAACAGAAAATATAGGGTGGCATTCAGGGCATGAATAGGAAATGAGCAGGGTGTTAATGCGAGGGCTGACCTAAAAACATCGGTGATTTTATAGCACACGGTTCTATTTTTGCAGAATTGCTAGTAGTGCAGAGCTGTCAAGCTACCGTATGTTGTTACTGTGACCTGTAAATCAACGGGAATAAAAGTAATATTTTATGCTCTGTCGCCAAGTAGGATTTGAAAAACATGTCGTCACGTCTTGTAATCAGAGAAGACGTAATTCGTCAGATCTGTCATGAAATATTCGAGTCACCATGTGCGACCAGAACATTGAAATAATAGATCATTTACTTTTGCAGTGCGAAGCATTGTAGAGGGAAATTCTCGCCCAATATACCAGACTATTAGATATAAACGGACTAGAAGTACAGCCAACATTATAAAAAAAAGTGCTTGATTACAGAGGCTAAAGTCCAAGTAATTGGACTATCTGCCGCCACGAACTCTGCAAACTGCAAGGACAAGGGGAAACGTTTGAAAACATAGACAGTAGGCCTACTATTGTTTATTTAACTTTAGTTGAAAATTTTAACGCAAGATGCCACCAGCAGCAATCCTCACATATTTCTCATAAGGGTTATAATTGCATATTCATTGACTCGGCCCAATATGAGCTCCTACAGAAGTTGATAGTTTTTTGTTTTTTTTTTTGTAGGAGATGTAGTTAGTGAATCACGGTTCCCAACCGTTTTGTTTTAGAATCGATATATTTATTGTTGCTTTTCCGATTTATCTAACAATGTTGAATGAAAACTGGCACTCTGATTTGAAATAAAACACGAGGGAATTTTTATTTGTGAGGTTACAAGACCGCAGTATTCTGACTGTACTATTAAAATACAGTTTAAGTGCAACTACATTGTCTTGGTGTTTATTGTGCAAAACAATGGATAAAATAGTAATTATAAATAATAATAATGATTATTGTGTTGCATTAATTTGTAGTTACATAAGATTTTAAAACTGTTTACGTAATAATTAATTGTCTTTTACAACCGTGTAGATATGTTAGCGTAACAAAAGCTGATTTCATCGTCACTTTGTGTTTATCGACCAGCTTCGTTTTCGTCACGGGAAAACAATCCATTTTTATAATATTATTTCGAAACATCAGTTCTGTTGTTTTTTGTTGTTTTTTTTACACAAATAAAACAGAAAATATTCGTATACCAACGGTGTTTTTAAAAAAGATAATTGTTTCGAAATTTTTAATATCAATATTTATTGAGTCCTTGACAAATATTTGACAATAGGTTATGTATATATTTTTGTATTTGTAATGTAGTTGTTTATTCTATAAAAACCTTTCCAGATAATCTCATCATACAAAGCAGGTTAAAAAAAATTAAGTAGTTAGAATAAACCGTAAATTATAAAAAAATGGACGTTTTACTTCTACAACCAAACGTTAAAAATATGCTTTTTAATCAAACATTAATTGTACTATATATATATATATATATATATATATATAGCTTGTAGGTAGCAGGACCGTTTCACCTGGTAGCAGGAATTCATGATGCACTATGCCATTTATATCGAAGAACACAGTGAGCATAATCTTCACGTTCGACCGCACTTGTCGTGCCTTTTTCGGTCTTGGCGAGCCATAATGCCTCCACTGGGATGATTGAGCCTTAGTTTCGACGTCATATCCGTAAAACCATGTTTCGTAACCTGTTATAATACGTTTCAGTAATTCTGCATCGTCGTTGACTTCATTTAGTGACTCCTGAGCAACTTCCATTCGCCGCTGTTTTTGTTCAAAATTCAACAATTTTGGAACCAATTTTGCTGCCACGCGTTTCATACACAAAACATTGGAAACAATGTCATGTCATGATCCAATCGATATGCCATCATCAGCAACCTCTCTAATTGTGATTCGGCGATTGTTCAGAACCATTTTTTTCACTTTTCCCACGTTTTCATCAGTTGTTGATGTGCTGGGACGTCCAGGGCGTTCATCTTCAACGTCTTCACGGCCTTCTTGGAAAAGCTTGTACCACTCGTAAACTCTAGCTTTACTTATAGCAGACTCACCAAAGGCCTTCATTAACATTTCACACACTTTGTTACACTTTATTCCATTTTTTACGCAAAATGTGATACAAATTCTTTGATCTATTTCTTTTAACAAACGAAAATTGCCGAGGTCATAAAATACGTCTAACCTTAATGGTTGTCACAGATAAAGTCAACAGTGAAAACAGCTGAAAGTTTTATCATATTTCAAGAACATGTATACCAACATAATAAAAAAAAATTATACAATCGGGCTCTGCAAGCCCGCGAAATTTAAAATCTCGTTACTTTTTGAACAAAACTAGTGTATGTGTGTGTGTGTGTGTGTGTGTATAAATATTTATTTATTATATTATATTATTATTTATTATATAAATATTAAAATATATATATATATATATATATATATATTTGATTTGTGTGTGAGTGTTAAATGACCATAAACGAGACACTAAACAAGAGACCGTCTCAAAACAAGTTATATTAAGTAAACGTTAAGTGAAGCAAGCTTTTTGTAACAGCGTGCACCGACTCGCCACGTATGTCCGAATTATTAATGTATTGCAAACTTGTTGTAACAAATGAAGTTCTGTTTGCCGCAACACTAATCCAGTTTACTGCTATGCGCTGCAGAGTGCCAGTGGGTCATAAAGGATTTAACAGCCCTTACAAGATTGGGAAGTCGAGTTTTATGCCCTCAATTAGGTTACTTGTGTTCTAATCATGTGTGGTTGCTTTAACGGCGATCTGGTCTACTTCTATTGGATCAAGTCCTTAAGTACTTCGTGCGCTGTCAATAAAGTAATTGAAACATAAGGAAACCAGAAAACAAAATAAGAAAACATTAGGTTATTATAAAACTGTAATTACCTACAATAATATTTTCGAATAAGGTTCGAACATAACGCTTATAGCAAAAATGTTCATCCTAAAATCTTCTTTAATTGTTAAAAAATCATTCGCGTAAATGCTTTCGTAATGATTTTTTTTGTGTTTAACGTCTGACTATTGTGCACATTTGGGCTAATGCAGACGATGGGATGATTTATAGCGTTTGAAAATGACAAGCCCTGGCCGGGAATCGAACCTGGGTCCTCGAGGTGAAAACCCAGTACGCTATCAACTAAGCCACCGAGGCGGCTTTTTCATAATGAAACTTTGTAGAGCCTAACAAAGAACAAATTTAGTATCAAGAAAAATGAAAAACTGGTAATTGGAAAGTGGCAAGTTGTTGTCTTATGAATAATACTAAATACTAATCGATTGCAGCATTGTAATAGAAATACACAAAATAGCAAAACGATAGTATCTTTACTTAAGAAGTATTATATGAAGGACAGAAATAATGGAGAAAGATGAAACACCCAAAGAAAACTTGTGAAGGAAATTTAATCTGTAAAAGAAGAAACACTAGTTAATGAAAAGACTGAAGAAGTTACAACAAATTAAAAGAAAACACTCTTCGAACACTTAAACAGGAAGAATACAGGATATACTTACCATGAAAATAACGCAATTCTGGTATTAAGGAACAAATCGACGATTTTGCCATAAAAAAATGTTATAGTAGTGCGAACACTATAGTTATTTCCAAGCGAAATATGCACAACAGCAAAACAAAATAGTGTATTACTTAGGAAGGATAATATGAAAAAATACAGTCAGAAATAACGAAAATAAATATAAAAACCTAAGAAAAACTTAAGATAAAAATGAAAATTATTGGTAGGATAATTGGTAAGAACTACCAACTGAGGAGACAAAATATAGCAAAAGGATTGAAGGACAACTGTAAAAATCTAACATTCTACCAACTTTTGAGAAGGATAATAACAATGAAATAAAAGTTGAATAAAAAAAGAGATCCGCTAAAATCTTCAACAAGTAGAAGAAAAGGAATTATTGAGCATCTAGGGTTATTATTTCACTGCGAAATTTGGTAGATCGATTGTGTAGTCTTTTCTATATTCCTGAGATGTTCAGTTACATAGCCTTCTCCAGTCTTGGTATCTTCATAAAGTTTAGAATTTAGAGAGGATTAAAGGTGAATAGCTACTCTACTTTTAACTGGTGACTTTGCATCTCATTATTGACGAGCTTACTTTTTAATACCCTTTAAATTTGTCTTTAACGTGACGCTTATTATGAAGGTTTTGCTCCGTTTGGTCAATTTATTTTTATTTTACGGTGAGATTTGTCATTATTACATGGGAAGATTCACACGTAGCTAAAGAAATGAAGTTCATTCATACAGAAACCTGCATACAAGGATAAGGTAAAATGGAAGGTCACCAGGGCTCCGTTTGATACACCATTAGGCCGGTGTTATTTTCACTCCATCAGCACGGGTCGCTTTACATCTTAGAGTTAGCAAAGCTATGTAGGTTAGTGAATGTGTGTTTCTTGAGCAGATGAGCGAGAGTAGTATGAACTAGTGCTATTGTGGGATATATAAGCCCATTGTAAGCAGCCTCCGCCGGAGGAAGAAAGGAAACAGTGACTCTCAAAAAGGACTGGTTGTACTGCATTTGGGAACTTACACACTTAAAAAACATTCAGTTTAAAAAAGCGAAAGTATAAGGGATAGATTATACTTATGCTAAAAGAAAAATAATAGCTGCACTTAACTCCCTAGCTGACGTGATGGAAGCGAATTTCCAAAATGTAACTATTTAAGAATAATTATTAATTACATATTTTTTTAAACCCGATGCACCAACATTATCAATGAAAATCTGAATAAAGTGGCATTTTTATTTTTTATATTTCGTTGAAAGTACAAAAATAAGGAAAAGATTTGAACATTTTAAACTTGAGGAACTTAATTACTAAAATACAAACGCGTATTACGTTCGGATTTTCAAAAAAATTAAGGTTGAAAATGTAAAATTTTGCTGTGCAACGAACTTGGCAAATCATAAACAAAATCAGTTTTTGCGTTAAATTTAGATGAAATTGGAAAAACATTTGAGCGATAGAGTACAAGCGTAACTATATAAATAATTCTAATACAGTATCATTTAACGACTTTCTAAAATTATTCTAATGGCCAAGTTTGGCATTTTAAGATTCTTGGTCTTCTTTTTACCTTTTCAATAGTTACGTTTTTAACGGCCATTTTCTAAAAACAAAATCTCTCACACATATATTACATAATATACATGCTGTTAATGTAAAATATTATAAAATTTTTAAATTACAGTAAACATTTTGTTGAATGCAATTTCAAAGTATCAATAAAACTACTTTGACGATTGTTTTCAACTACTTAATTTTTTCAGCGACGAAAGTTTCATAACGGCAACGTTCCGTAAAAGAACACCGATGCCAAAGGCTGACGCAAAGAGAGAAATGACTTTTCTGTAAGAGTATTGTAAGCTATTTGAAAACGATTGTTCACTTCGCTCCACTGAAACTGAACAAACGAACTAATATTATCGCCAAAGAAAACCACTCGTAACGTAACGAAACAAAGTAGATCTGATAACGTGGGCGGGTGGCACAAACTTTCTCACTTTATTGCCACGGTTGATTATCAAGTCTGCAGTGTTCTTAGTGACTTCACACCAAGAAATGAACGACTCATTCTTTACAAAACTTTATTTGCGCTGGCTAATGATTTCGTCGGTTTTCATGACACGATTATATTTGCTGCATTAGGGTCAAACGTTGGAATTGTAAATGGTTTCTTAGTTGCTAAATGAACTAACTAAGCACTTAAATGGTAAATGACGTACAAGGGAGACAAATTGCTGTAAGTATAAGTTGCATGTATTCATTGACTGAAATTATTTTGTTCTTTTTTTAATATGTTGAAAATTATTTAAAAATTTTTTTTTTATCACTGATATAGTACTAATTCGAAAAGTAAGATTATGCATATATATATATATATATATATATATATATATATATATATATATATATATATATATATAAAGCAATGCAATCTTCTGACTGACTGACTGACTGACTGATTCTTAATCAACTTACAGCCAAAACTATAGCATTTAGAGAATTGAAATTTTCAGGATAATTTATTTAGTACTACCATGTAGGAGTGCGCTAAGAAACGGCTTTTCAATATTGAATCCCTAAAGGGTTAAAAATGGTGTGTAACTGTTTTTATTGAAAAATAAGTTTTTGGTCGGAACTTTTTAAAATTTCGCTATCTACTCGTGGTGTTCCAATGACTAAGAATGTAAAACAGATACATTCTTAGTCATTAAGAGTCTTAAGAGTGGGATCTCAACGGCACACAAATTGAGTAACACTGCTGTAAGAGAGTTAAAAGGGGATTAGCAACGCATGTATCTCAATAAAGAAGCGGGAAGTCACCAATTACAAGTGAACTTCATGAAGAGTCTAGTAACATATTTACTCTAAAAGACAAGTAATGAAATACATTTTTCACCAATTTCCAAAATTCATCTTCTAAAGCGATAAGGATGTGTGAAAATGTAAAAAGGTGGTATATAATTTTGCATTGGAAAAATATTTTTGGATCTTATATTATAGATGTGCATCAATGCTACACATAGGCCTATGTCAGGATTTCTCCGAACTCATCCCCTAAAAAATAAAAATGTAAAAATATGGACATGTATGTAAAATGAACGTAAAGTGTGCATGTTTGTAAAGGAGAAGACATTTTTATCGGATTGTTTTAATACAAAACGGAACGAAAAGTTAAAAACATAAATTATGGAACACGTAATTCAGCATTTTTTGAATTCACCCTTAAAAGAACAAAAGGAAAAAAGAGGTATAAAAATGTTTGCTTTTGAGAAAAAGATTTATTATCAGATTTTCTTAAAACTAAAAATAAGTATTGTACAACAAAAATATTGAAACAAATATTTCTTCCGAATTCATCCCCTAAAAGAATAAACATGTAAAAACGAATAAATGTCTGCATTGGAGAAAATAATTTTTATATTGGACTTTCTTAAAACTTAACAAAAACATTTTAAAGTACAAATTATAAAATGTATATTTCAGCATTTTTCATAAACCTAAAAGGGTTATAAAATTTACAATTGGGTAAAAATAATTCCGATTTTTTTAAAAACTAAACATAATAGGCTACTCTAAAACACGAACAATGGAAAGCGTATTTTAGCATTTTTCCGAATTCAACTTTTAAAAACCATTAAAAGTTATTTCGAAATAATGGGACTCATTTCAAGGTCTCCAATTTTAGTCTTACCATGACGGCCCCTGCAGTAGCTCATTTTGTAACGGAAATACGTTTTTGGTTTCCCTACCAGAGTGAATACATATTACGTATGTTCCAGTTAAATAGTCCCATGATGACTATAAATTAATCTTGCCTTTCCGTGTGACCTCATATATTTGCCTAAATAATGCGATTACGTTTTTGACCGGTTGAAAACTTTCTCCGGGTAACCTACGCAAACAGCTTCTGCCGTGGCGCATAAAATATTCAGCGGCGCATAAAGTTTTGACAGAACCAAAACCAAGTTTTACGTTCTTTGCGCCGTAAACCTGTATTTATTGTTGCTGAAATATTTAATGAAAAACATTAAACGCGTTTTATAGAAGGCTGTGGAAATACTTCGGATATTAATACAACTGGGTTAAGTGTAATATTGCACGTGCAGTTAATTGAACTTTGTGTGTATGAGGTGGAAACAACTAATAACTGGTTCACTCACTGGTACAATTTCTTTTATGTTTTCACTGTGGTAAAATAAAAAAATACGTAAACAGTTACTTTAAAATTAAAACCCTTTAAAAAATGTTCATAATATCTATAATATACTTACTTATTTTCTTAATAGCATGTATTTTATTAACCCAGATTTAAACATGAATGTCCTTTCTGGAATTATAGACACAACGACATGAAATCTTAACAGTTTTCTTAGGCTCGTCATTGCTTATACGCTAGGATAGCGGCCAGTTTACTAGAAGTTGGACCTTACGCAGGTTCGAATCTATTTACTACAACCGGCAGAGACAGCTGATGGGTATAGTGATCCCGCTGTACTTCTAGCTCATACTTCTCTTTACTGCCACACATACACACACACACACACACACACACACACACACACACACACACACACACACACACACACACACACACACACACACACACACACACACACACACACACACACACACACACACACACACACATACACACACACATACACACACATTCACTATTCTACTGACTAAATCTGAAGTGTAAAGCGACCCTTGCTGATGGAGTGAATAACACGGGCTTAATGGTGTATCAGAGCCCTGGGATACCTGGCGACCTCCTAGTGTAACCTTAGCCTTACCCATGCATGCATGAGAATAAAATGAGCAAGAACTTAATGCAGAATAAAAAAAGTGGCCAAAGACAGCACAACATGCATGATGAGGGTCAAGAGAAAGAAACATTGAAATGGAAATAGCAGAACAGGCAGCCGCAAATACTTCAGTAATGAGTGGGAGGTTATCAGTTATAAGTGGGGGGGTTACCTATCTTGCATCCTTTCTAAGTACTAGCATTCTGAATTTTCAAAATCCGTTGAAATTAAGAAATTTTTGTCGGGGTTCAGGATTAATTTTCGTATTTTCTATGTAATTATAATTGTTAATATTTGCAAATTTTAATGCTTATTTTAATGGTGAAATCAGAACTTAAAAAAAGGGTACGATAATGAAAAATACTTTTGGTAATTCGTTTCTATCACATCGACGAGACAGCTGCGTGCGGCGATTATTAGTTTTGATAGTTAACAATCCGATTTATGTTCAAACAAATTTTATAGTTTCGGAATGATTACAACTGACTGAAAATATTTGATTGGTTATTTAAACGTACTGAAATTTGTAATTTATTAAACCCGTTATCACAGATAATCATAAAAAATCTATTGGTAAAATTGTAATTATAAACTTGGGAAAAATTGCAAAAAGACTTGGCCGGGTCTGTGTTTTTAGATTATTTTCTACCTATGACGTCATCGGATTGCAATAAAACATGATTAAATGACAGCCAATGCCCCGGCGTATCTGACCCAGCTTGGCGCCAAATGAAGATATACGTTGACTTTTCTTTGGCAAATATTGTCAAGATAAAACGGCTTATTGGCCCTTTGTTTATTGTGGTATAATAAGACGTAAAAGAATAGGAGCAGAAAACAGGGGAAATAATATCGCTCACAGCAGTGACATGATGGAAGCGAATTCCGCACGTCTTGCAATTTCTTGAAATACTGATTTCACAATGAGCCCTAACAATAACTCAAGCGGAATTTCTTAACTTTAACGGATTTTGAACATTTAAAGCACTAATTCTATGGAGTTTTGATTACGCTAATTACGATGGTTAATTAATTAAATTGTGAATTTTTAAAGTTTTGAGATTAATTTTTATGATAAAGTACAAGTGTCAAAATAAAGTACGTTTTCATATTTTCTTGTTCTTTCGTATTTTTAAACATGTCAATATGTTGTTAATAAACATAAATAAACAACATCTCTCCATAAGGAAAACGTTTCTATTGACAATTAAATAATAGCAAACATGAATTGGGTCAAGGTCACCGTACAACGGAGCACTCTGCTAATCGCCTGGGTCATTATAAATCTTGCCTTTCCGGGGCTTATTCGAGTCAGTATTAACTAAAACAATGTCATGTGTTTAGCAAGTATTAATTTCCTGTTGGTGTTTGTATAGTAAGCAATTACCGAATTAGTTTACGGTTCACTGTGTTTGAAACATTGTTTTTGTTACGTTGTTACGTCATTGTGTCTGATAAAATCAGTTAAAGTTAAAGGTAACAGCAAAAAGCAAATGCTGCCAGGTAGGTTCTAAGAGTTGTAGCTGAACGGGTCGCCTGACTCACTCAACAGTGCGTAGTGAATAGTCCGCACAGTTTCGTCGCGTTATTGTTTCTTTTTCTGAAACATTTCGGACCCTGCGTCTCTAGTCTCCACTGCAGAGACTACAGAGAGAATTTCAACTCAACCCGGGTCCTCGCTATCAACTAGGCCACCGAGGCCTACACACAGTGATACAGTCAAATCAGTAGTTTTAGTAGGCAGTGAACCTCTTCCTGACTGCAGTGATCGTCGTGACTGTACAGTCACGCGGACTGCCCGCAGACAGCCCGGACATCTTGCCAGTTAGGTCTACTAAACTATAGATCTTTGACTGTGAAAAACCTTACCTGTACCATTCGGATTGGTCTTCAGCAAAAAGGATGTAACTGAAGCAGAAAAATCATCTGTTTGTTTAAAACAATTATTTCAAAATGGATTTTGTTACTTAAGTTATTAAGTTCCTGTCCAAATATAAAACGATTTCTTAGTTGTTTTTTCTCAGATTACGTTATAGTCTACACAAAGTATTTAAGTCTTCTTTTGGTCGTACCAAAAGAATCAACATTTGGTTCATTTGAAGTTTTGTAAAGGGCACAGCCAAAGAGTAAAAACTAGTGACAAAGACTCGGAAAAATATGAAACTACTGGTGTACTGCTTGTTGTAATAAACAATAAGGTATGTAAAACAGCAGTTGTCTGTCATAGTTGTCTTTGTGATAGTTCAAGTTTCCGCACCATAAACAAGCACTGGACATATTAGTGTTTATACAAATAATAACTTCTCGGCTTTTGTTAATAAACGACTTTCGATGTATCTCTGCAAGCCATAAAAGCACTTATAATTCTGCACCTTACTTCCCAAACCCTAACTAACAGTGGATTTATTTATTTACTTTAAAAAATTCAAACCTGAAATGAAACAATATAAAAAAGTACCTTACGAATTTTCTAGTCATATTTTAAATAAATGGATTGAAAATCGTTCTCGTTATTACAAAAATTCAACTTAATGTTTGTAAATAAGAAGAATCTATACATTTTTGGATAAAAATCACTAAGAGCAAGTTTAGATGTGAACTGAAGTAAAGTGATTCAATAGTGACGTGCTGGTAAGGTAGAGAATCCTGCTAGAGTCGCCAGGACATGATTCCATACACGATTTTGCTTACATACATCACCTGAAAAATGTACATGAGACCAAATGATTTAGCTTCTGATTGGAATTGAGAATCTGATGATGTCTTCTTCTCCTAATGTGTACACTATATGCTAGTTACACTAATGAGGACGAGGTATAAGGTAAAACAGTGGTAGTAACTGAGGCTCGAACTAAAAACCTTGAGGTGCGTAGTCCAGAAACCCAGCATACTGACGGGTGACTTAACCACATCGACCACCAATCAAAATGGATAGGCTTCATAGAACAGATATAAATTAATGAAATTTATGTGAACGTTTACACATTCATAAAATGTGCTACAATATAAAAGACTATATTTTAAACCACTTTTATATCAAGAGTAAGAAAGTTGAAAAAACGCAGGTTCAACACTACAAACGTAATGAAAACAAACTAAAGGAGAAAAAAAATATTTTTAACGCCAAATAAATCTACCTAAGGATAACCAAACAGGAAGCAGTTCATATTTAATTCTTTGGCAACTGTACAAAAGTCATTTTAAAACATCAGACCGGAAGTCTTAAAACCCAATGTGACTTCGAGTGGAAATAACTTCCCGAAGATTAAATTTCTCTATAGTTTTAAGACATGATGACAGAGAGATTCTCCAGTTAAAATAATAAGATGACTTCATTGAAGGATATTATGACGTCACTATTGCATTAAAGAAACTTTAAAGCCAGTTTATAGGGGACAGCTGTAGCGTAGTGTTGTGTGTAATTTAAACGTTTTACGTATATATTTATGTTTTTAACGGTGTGATTTAAGTAGGTAAATTTATTCTCTTCTGTTAAATAACATAAGTTCTAGTCTTTGTGTAACAAAAATGAAATGAAATATAGTGCCTAGAGATTGCGTGTCTTCGAAGTGAACATTTGTTAATGATCTTGTTTACATCGGTATCCGGTATCCGGGATTGACAGAGGTTCATCATGACTTGTACTTGTTTCATCGTTTATCAGGTTTTCGTTATGTTACTTCCAAATTGACTAAAGGAGGTAAGTAAGGTAAAGGAAATCCGCTTCCATCACGTCAGCGAGACATTAGAGTGCTGTGATTTTTATAAATTATGCCTCTTTACGCTTCTCTTAATTCGTAACTACTGAACTGGTTATTTGGCGGAAATATTCGATGTCAGAAAGTTTGTGTTGTCAGTGTTTAGTAAATTTAGCAAATATCACCTATAATTGCAAAATTGTGCGCCTTCGAAGTGAGTACTTGTTGTTGACCCTGTTTACACTTGCATCCAGGACTGACGTTAAATGTGGTTAATGACTGGTAGCCTACTTTCCTCCTCATTTGACAATGTTTCATTACGTTACTCTCAATTCGATTTATCTGCACCACAAAATTTGCCGTACCGAGCGTGAAGAAATATTCAATTCACTTGCCTTAAGAATCTAACTTAATTAAATTGTGTTACCCTCAATTCGATTTATCTGCACCACAAAATTTGCCATACCGAGCGTGAAGAAATATTCAATTCACTTGCCTTAAAAATCTAACTTAATTAAATTGTGTTAATCTCAATTCGATTTATCTGCACCACAAAATTTGCCGTACCGAGCGTAAAGAAGTATTCAATTCACTTACGTTAAGAATCTAACTTAATTAAATTGTGTTACTCTCAATTCGATTTATCTGCACCACAAAATTTGTCGTACCGAGCGTAAAGAAGTATTCAATTCACTTACGTTAAGAATCTAACTTAATTAAATTGTGTTACTCTCAATTCGATTTATCTGCACCACAAAATTTGTCGTACCGAGCGTAAAAAGTATTCAATTCACTTACGTTAAGAATCTAACTTAATTAAATTGTGTTACTCTCAATTCGATTTATCTGCACCACAAAATTTGTCGTACCGAGCGTAAAGAAGTATTCAATTCACTTACGTTAAGAATCTAACTTAATTAAATTGTGTTACTCTCAATTCGATTTATCTGCACCACAAAATTTGTCGTACCGAGCGTAAAGAAGTATTCAATTCACTTACGTAAAGAATCTAACTTAATTAAATTGTGTTACTCTCAATTCGATTTATCTGCACCACAAAATTTGTCGTACCGAGCGTAAAGAAGTATTCAATTCACTTGCCTTAAGAATCTAACTTAATTAAATTGTGTTACTCTCAATTCGATTTCACTTCACTTTTAAAAAATTTCCGTTAAAGGCGTGAAGAAGTATTCACTTAAAAATGTGGTTTTTGCTTGGATGTCTGTTAGCGCGCGCGCGTGCGTGTGTGTGTGTGTGTGTGCGTGTGTGCGTGTGCGTGTGCGTGTGTGAATATATGTTTGTGCGTGCGTAAACGCGGCAAACGAAGGAGAAAGAAAGTTAAAAATTAAGTATTTTCTCAAAATCGTAGTTACCATGATATATGCACTTTATACACGTGTAAATCTCTAGTAGGAAAAAAAACAAACGTTGTTTTTTATCTTATTCCTCTATTCCTTGCCTAGCTAATATTGTAAGTGTACTTTTTTTATTTAAAACTTCACCTTTTCACATAACACCTTTTCTTTTTTAAAAAACAGTGATTTCGTGTCTACTATATTTTAGTTATTTTTAAATTCTCTCTTGTAGACCGAGGGTCGGATACTTGGCAGACAATTTTTGTATACCTCTAATATAAGTGCAAAGAGCACAAGAATAAGTTCATATTCCCCTATACCGAACAGTTTGTTCAATAAATCTTTTATTATGTCAGACTGTTGTTTGCGGAATTCATTTTCTAAAACTGTTGTCAGCGGCGTCTAGTTTTTAAAAATTTTGAAGTCGTAGTACTTGTTGAATGAAATGCCCCGTCTTAAAGATGTGATTAAACTGATTTTGGTTTTGCAGCAATATCTAACTTCAACGAGCCTCTCGTAGCATATACAACTTACGAGATTCGGTGGTCGAAGTGGCTAAAGCATTGATCAAATCTACTACACCACTCAACTGCGCACCTAAAGATTCTTTGTTTAAGCCGTAGTTGCTCCCATTGCTATTCCCTTACCCCTTACAGTTTACACTGATATCTCGTCGTCATTAGTCTAACTGGCATAAAATACAATCGTTAAATATATGTATTTATAGCACGCACGTACGCACGCATGCACACACACGCACGCACGCGCGCACAGCTTACACAAATATCTTAAAACCACAATACTTTCTCTACGTTTCCAATGTCAATGCCTTCCGAACTAAACACATGTTTCAATCTTAACAGAAAAAAACATATTGCGTTACATCAAGGTCTAAATGAAGACATTAATTCAAAGATTTAAATCATATTGAACATATGCAATTTATTTTTAACTATGAAAGGATTTTATTCTTGAATAGCAGTCGCATGGTCGTGATTTATTACAGGCGGTAGGAGATATAGGAATGCGTTGCTGAAGTGCATTACGTAGATAAATGGCGGGTGCAGATCGTTCTAAAAACATTTACTTAAATCATTAAGTGAAAACACTGAATCTTAATTAGTTTAGATTTGGCTGTTTCACGTATACACAGAGTGGAAATTAACGGAATTTTTCTCTACCTATGCAAGGAAAGAACATCTGCAGTCGAGCCGAATCCATACCGTTCCTTGTTTATTATTGTGTTCTGCTTCATTTTCTAATGTTTTATATTTTATTCTGCTATTATATGTTCTATTTTTTTGTTATTGGGTTCTGTTTCATATTCTGTTGTTTCTTGTGTTCTACCCTGTTTCAAGTTCTTTTGTTATTTTACTTTGCTTCATATTCTGTTATTTTTTACGTTGTGCTCTGCTTCATATTCTCTTGTTTCTTTTCTGCTCTGCCTCAAATTATATTCTTTGCTATTGTATTCTGCTTCATATTATGCTGTTTATTATGTCGGCCCTGCTTCATATTCTGTTGTTTGTTACTGATTTTTGCTTCATAATCTGTTGTTTGTTATTCTACTTTGCTTCATATTCTGCTGTGCTTCAATTTCTGTTGTTACTGTGATCGATTTCATATTTTGTTGATTCTTATTTCTTTTGCTTCACATTCATTTATTTGTAATCCTATCTGCTTTCCATTTTACTATCTGTTACTGTGCTGTGCTTCATATTTTGTGGTTTGTGATTGTTTTATGCTTTACATTCTGTTTGTTATTGTGTTCTGTATTTCATTCTGTTGGTCGCTTCTAATGAACGTATTTTCTTCATTTAATGAAAGCTATGGTTTTTCTGGCTTCTACAAAATGAAACTACTCAGTTTATTCATTTTCAGCTTACCGTTTGGACGCTTGGATTATCTTACTGTAAAACATCAGCGCAGTAAAATTACAATAAACAGACGGGATATTCGTTAACTAAAGCAGTTTTAATGTTCACCAAGTCTAGTGTTTGCTGTAGCAGAAAGCTTTTTAGCCGAAACCTACGGAACTACTCAGTAAAATGGATGTACAACAAATAATACAAAACTAGAAGTTGACGCATTAGAGCCGTACAAATATTGCAACAAATGATTCCGGTGTACATTGCTGCATCATTTGTAACTATTGTGATAGAGGACGGTAAAGTGCATACTTTATTCACGAATATACGAGTATTTACGCTAAATTTCTGTTTAAATTATTTGTAATCTCTATATAAACCGTTTTCCCAACAATCATTTACCTAATTTTAATGTATTTAAAAAAATTAATTGTAACTTATGCAGAATATGATGGCAATGCGTAAAGCCTCCCTCTACAAACAACACGTTATTGTTCTTTTTTTATTAATTAGCATTTGCGTATTGAAACTGCTATATCTTACCGATTCTACTTTCAAAACCTATTCTACCAATAATTATTAAAGTAGTGGGTACAGTAATAATTTAAATATTACTTCTAACGAAGTTTTCTTAGAAATCATCTGTTTCGGTAAACACAAAATTCCTTCTGTCACCCATTCGTGCAGTGTGCTACACTCTCTCTAACACAATGGTAAGACTGGAATTTTGTTTACAGACGTTTCTATCGGTTTTAAGTTGGTTTTGTTTTATTGTGAAGCCTTAAAAATGGGAAGGTAAGACGCGTGAGAGTTCCCTGATGTTCTGACGAACCTTTAGGTAAACCTACCCTATACACGTAGTACAAAACCTATCGAAATACTTACCTTAATAGTAGCCTACATGGAAGATACTGGATAGGACGGCACTCTAGTCCGTAAAGTCAAATTAGCAAATATCAAATGTAAAAATTACGAAAATCTCTGTTTTAATTAATGAAGTAATTTTTAATAATGGGTAAATCTCAGTGTGACGTAATGTTGAAAATTTTCTTTCAAACAATAATCACGGTGCGAATTTTCAAAAAAGGAAGGCGCCTTTCCCATATCCTAATAAAATTTTTGTTATGCTATATTTTTTCTACAAGTTTGATTTTGCCAAATCTTTATAAATACGTATTTAGTTTTCAGTTTTGAAACTGAAAAACGCTAATTTATTCAGTTTTTTTGTCGATTATTACCAAAGTTTAATAGAGAATGTTACGTTTATATATTTTTTAATGCCGCCATTTTTTTACCGAACGGCTTTCTCTGGGTATTCCTGTTGAAAATACGCTAAAAATAATACACAATTCGGTAAGTAAATTTAATAAAAAAAATTAATATCAGGGAGACGTTTCAGCGAGAGAAAGTAAAAAGGCAAAAGCAATAAAAACACGAGGCGACTGTCACGTGACCCGTAATAAATAATATTAATAAAGAAGACAGAAATTGAAAAAGGATGAAAGTGAGCTTCAGATACGGGGGCGGGCTTAGGTCTAATGGATAGCGAGAAATGCTTGGTAAGGTCAAACAATAAAGTGGATGAGGGAAGATATCTAGCACCCCCACCGCCATTTTGTCTATAGTCAATAAAATAATAACTTTCGTCAGCACTATATCCAATCAATTCCAGTAAATATTGCACTTTACTTTCCCACTAGAAGTTTTCGTTACGTCAGAATAGGCCAATAGAAAATTGAACTGTTTTCTTACCGTAAGAGAGGTGTTAGTACTGCTGCACGCATCTGTCTCGCTTACAAGATGGAATACTTGTAAAATGTAAACAAGGTTTGAAACATCAGTTTTAGAAAATCTGATTTATCCAATGTAATATATTGTTAAATCTGCAGTTTTTAAATTGTATTATATATTTTTTTATTTTAAGGCGAAAAGCACATCGAGGCTATTATCGCCTCTTTAAATGTAAGTGTTAGTGTAAAGTGTTAAAGTTGTAAGTGTATGTGTTACACTCGGTTACCGCGAGGGACGTCTAAATCCTCTCAATACGTGCAGCTAGTCTGCACCCCCTGCCGGGTGTTAAATCTGCGTAGATTAAGATTTGACATTTTCATTTAAATATAAAACTGAACCGATAGAAGTTTTAAGCAAATTATAATTTATGCGGATAGTAATGTTGATAATGGTCAAATTTGATTATCAAAAAAGTATTTTTTTCTAGAATTTTAAATGACCGCCGTTTTGAAATTAGAAAATATTGCTCAAAATACAAAAAAGTAATAAAAGCATATACACGGAGAGGGACAAAGCGAGAGAGAGAGAGAGAGAAATGAATGAGTGAATTAATATTGCCTTTATTGGTGGGCGAAGTTAGAACTGTTATAGTTCGAGAGAGAGGGGGGATGTAGAAGGAAAAAGGAGATTGATTGATTGAGTGTATGGTCTTTATTTTGAAGGAGCGAAGCTAGGACCATAAGGTCACCTCTGCCACTTAACTCCAAAGGAGGAAGAAAGGAAGACACAGTAGAGAACGAGGAGAAGAAGAAGAGAGGGAGGATGGGCGAGAGGAAGGAGAGAAAGTTTAAGAGAGTGAAAGGAAAAAGGCGACAGAGAGTAAAAATATATTCTATTTCCTTGAATATTCGAAATCAACTACAATAACTACATCAATACATTCAGCACGCTATGAGTATATTGATACATATGACGTTGAATATAAACATACTAGAATGTAACCCTTTTGAGAGGCTGTGAGCGCTCGCTGCTGGTGTACCTTGTGGCAGAGTGTTCAAGTGTATATAAACAGTACTGTCTATTTTCTCGAACAACTCCACACTGTCCCTGCAGCTTACAGAGTTCGCAACGGCAGCTGGTCCAATTATTTGTAACGGCACGCTTTTTGTAATGGTAGCTGTAATTCTAGTTCGTTTTTATTCAATGATGTTACCCTGTACATTGATCTAATGCAACCTGCTTTACATTAATCATCGTAGTTCTGCAGAAATACGAGTCGCCAACGAATGCAAACATAGTTATATTCAACGAACAAAACAAAGAAAATAATCACATTCACTGTTGATCATTAAAAAAATAGCAGTGGCTATTTTCGGTAAACAAAATACCCTAGTTTCTCTCAGGAAATGCAGATAAAGCTTCATTTCCTGTTTATAAGTTACTCGCGAGCGATGCTGTCTCACTCTACCGGATGTGATCACAACTAAAAGAACAACGTAATATAAGTACTTTGATATCCTGTAGATCTCTATTGGCGGAAAGTTTTTTTTTCTTCTTGTTGTTATTGTGATTACCAAAGCTTTTTTTAGAATGAGGGGAATTACACTATTGTAAGCACTCCGTCATATTAGAAGCAATAAAGGATTTGTTGTTATTGAGTGTATCTCTAATTCCTAATTCCTAATTGAAAAATGAACCGTTTTAATTGTAAGACCCAAACCGCTCACCTTGAAATTAGCGCCGATCAGGACCTATAAATTTTACGATATTGTCAAAGAGTCGAGTCGGGACAAGAGACTTACCGGTCAAAAAATGGTATTTTTATCGGGAATATTTTGGAATTTGTAATTACGAAAGCGTAATTTTAAGTAACTTTGTTTTTTATTTGCTTTATTGCTGTTAAACTTAGCTAAATTATTCTTTCTTTAAGCAAACCTACCTAATTCTTGTTTACAAATAATTCATACTATTTCCCAAGAATAATTTTTAAGTGTCATTTTAATTTTTTTCTTGCGCAAGATTTTTTTTTTTTTTTTGGTGTTTAACGTCCGACTATTGTGCACACGGGCTAATGCAAACGATGGGATGATTTTATAGCGTATGAAATGCCAAGACCTGGCCGGGAATCGAACCCGGGTCCTCGGGGTGAAAGCTTAGTACACTATCAACTAGCCACCGAAGCGGCTTGACTTCTTGCGCAAGAAAGAACCTGACTCGCACATCAGAATTTTTCATCAACTATTATTCATTAACAAAAGTATTATTTCCACTTTCTGCAACTGCTGATTTTCTGATTCGATTCTACACTTGTTTCTGCAAAACGAATTAATATTCTGTTTTGAATTGCTAGGGTATATTATTATTAATACCCAGCCTTAATAACCTTAATATCTATACGAAAATTTGATTTTGAATTTATAAATTTTAGTACTTTTGTTACAATTTTTATTTTACTGTAATTTTTTTTTTTTTTTTTTTTGTTAACTGGGACATTTACCAATGTGGCCGGGACACCGAGACAGGAGCCCAAAAATGTGACTTTCCCGGTAACACTACCTAAATATCACTTTTTAAGTGTTTGTGATAGCTGGGAACGTTCATTACACAGTAAAGTCCGTTTAAGAGTTTCAAAATGGCAGTAATTTTCAATCTTGATCATAACTTTTTATCTAATTAGTATCTACAAAATTGATTAAAATTTACAAAAAATATCATCGAAATATTAAAAATCCAATCTAATTACACGAAATTTGATTATGATAATTTTCAGATTTAATCCAGATTTTCAGAGATAATCCAGATTTTAATACTAACTCTGACGGTAAGTCAGTTTTCAAACGATTGTAACCTAAATATGTTATTCGCTTCTATAAAGAGAGCAAAGCAGACGCTTGCAGTGATTCATTATTAAAAATACTCCTTAACTATTATCGTAGGAATTAAGACTTACCATAAATGTATTTTTTTCAATATCACACCACCAAAATTTTACCTTAATTTTGCTGTTATTTTTTTTGTAAAATCAAGATTTTATGATCCTCTGTCTCAAAGATTGAACTCTACAGAACATAAGTCATTACATCTAAGTCAAGTAACAAGGTACCGACGTTATATGTACGCGTACAAAGGACTTACTGTTCTATACTATAAACTATAATAAATAGGTTGACACTTGTGTAACCTAAAGACTTGATTAGTCGGTTAGGTCAGGATGCGGTCGCTTTGTAACACGTATCCGGCAAAGTCTCTTCTTCCTACTTAGCCTACTAATTAACTTCCACACTTAACTATCTGGGGCAATGTGTACCGGTGTTTATTGTTTGAGGAAGGTTGGTTTTATCTATATACATTCTGCGAGATGTTGAAGATTTTTTTTTAGAAACAAATTTTCAAAATATTTTATAATCTTAAAGCCAAATATTACTAGTTGTTCACAGAGCAGTTGACCTCACAGGAGGCCTGCATTCTTAATTAATTGTCTGGCTACCCCTACATGCTAACCACACTGTACCGCGATCGTAAATTTTCCGCCAATTTAACCGATAGGCCTAACCCTAACATTTAGGGAAAATGTTACTGGACGAACTTTTTTGAAAATTGTATGCTCTTTTTCTACAACGGTAAAAATTACTGTAGGTTTTTTCCGTTCCGCCAGTATTACAGGAAAAAGCCAGCAACTACAGTCGCCAACATTTTAATTTCCCAGCAGGGGGTGCAGATTAGCTGCACCTATTGAGAGGATTTAGACGTCCCTCGTGGTACCCGAGTCTAACACACTTACACTTACAACACTACACTTACGACTTTAACACTTTACACTCACATTTACATTTAGGGATACCTTAATGTGCTTTTCGCCTTAAAATAACAAAAAAAAAATAAAAAACATTTTAATTAAAGTCTAATTGAAGATAAGTAATGTGTACTAAGAATACGTTGAAGAACACGTGCACGTTGTAACCTTTTATAATACATTCGAAATTAATATAAACGTTCATAATAATTGTTGTTAACATTGCTAGTTATTAACAACACAACATGAAACTTATTATAGCCTACCAGCTGTCCAATGAAATCAGCTGATCGTAACGAATTAATATAAAACAACTGATCTTTTACTATAATTACAGTAAATAATATCTAACCTAGGTTTACATATTTACTTATTTAAACAAAACAAGATATTGTAAAGATATTTCAATGTTTACATTAATTTATATATCTTCAATGATTTATCAGAGACCAAAACCTTACATACCATTTCGATAATAACGCGGAAAATAAACAATCAAAATTTTGATACTGCCTGCGGATTTATAATACAGAACAATGTAAAACGTTTTAAGAAAGCAATATTTTTTTTATTTATCAAATACATTAGACCTTGAATATTAGGATGAGGGATCAGTGTTAACGGTAAGGGTATAGCACCGGGAGTGATTGCAGCTCTAAATTTCAGACTCAGCAGAGTGATCGGTGCCTTCGCGCATCGACCTTTAGTTGTTAAAATTGGCAAATACTCTGCCCACTACGTTCGCTTTGTGCACTACACATAGCCAGGCTATGTAGGTTGTAACTAAGTCAAAACTTCCCGTGTTTTAGTCTCAAGATGTCTTGAGAAGTGGCGTTGTGACCTTGGTTTAGTAAACAGAGTGCCGATGTGCGGCAGTAGTGATGACGAACTACTCCTAAGTAGAAACCTAGTCTGGCGTTGGTTTATAAGTAACGGAGAGCGCGGTGGTGTAACGTCAGTTGCCTCGACTCCTTTATTCAGTATATATAGTGAGTCGGCTCAAGGTCACAGTGCGAATCGGTCCTTCCTTCACTGGACAGACTAGATTCCTGTATAGTACTTTTGTACGCATTATCAAAACGAACTAAGTGTTTTCCCGCAATCAATGAGAAAAGAAAAACCGCCACTTAATGTGCCACCTCGAACTGGATAATAACAGAAAACGAACATATTTTATTTTGAGTAAAGTACATTTTTGAAGACGTTATTGGATTAATTGAACAAAATATAAAGAAATTTTCAGAAGAAAAAGGAAACGTAACCTACATCAACAAACATAATTTGGAAGGTAACTTAGTGACTGGAGAGGCACGATGAGGGCGATTAGTTCACATTAGTCTGCGGAAATACAGCGTCCATGTTAAAAGAAAATCGGAGGTGTATACTTGCGATCTGAAGCTGGCATAACGTGTCGACAGTGTGGGAATGAGTTTTCCCATTTAGTAAGCAGGCAAGCGGTATTTTGAAGCGAAATTTTAATAT
The DNA here is from genome assembly GCA_022606455.1 of Callitettix versicolor. Classification (NCBI taxonomy): domain Eukaryota; kingdom Metazoa; phylum Arthropoda; class Insecta; order Hemiptera; family Cercopidae; genus Callitettix; species Callitettix versicolor. The sequence goes on along the minus strand of CM040185.1, from coordinate 36,928,061 downwards.
TAGCTTTGGCGAGAGGGGTGAATAGAAAACAAGTCTGCCGAACGAAAAATTTAACAGAAATATGGAACGAACAAATTTCGTCTCTGTATTTCTGTCTCTTTTTCTTCCTCCTTTTCGATAACAGTACACGCTTATTATACGAACACGTTGTGTTACTTCGGCTTCGTTGAAGAACACGTGCACGTTGTAACCGTTTATAATACATTCGAAATTAATATAAACGTTTATAATAATTGATGTTAACATTGTTAGTTTTTAACAACACAACCTGAAACTTATTATAGCCTACCACCTGTCCAATGAAATCAGCTGATCGTAACGAATTAATATAAAACAACTGATCTTTTACTATAACTACAGTAAATAATATCTAAGCTAAATTAAAACGAGGTATTTGTAAACATATCTTCTAACTAATTGTATATTAAACAAAGATAAACAAGAGCTTCGCTTCTGGCGGTTACTCACCAAGTTCCATAAGTGTACTTTTTTTTTAATAAAGCTTTTATTGAACGCTATGATCGGTGTGGCCTTCTTATATACAGATTTAAAAATATAATTCAGTGTCATAAAGTTTGTTTATGTTTGCTGTTTTTCAGAACATACTTCTTTGTTGATTGAAAAATCATAGATACGTAAAAGCAAATACATATTTGTAAATCGAATAATACAAACAAAATAAAATGAAATACATCTTTTAAAAGAACCGGTTAAACGAACATTCGAATAGTGTTTTAAAGATAAAGATCCGTGCTCCTTTTGTGGTCCCGGGTATATGTCTTACCGAAACGTCAGCACCGATGATAATTCGCTAAAAACTACGGACACAATATCACGTAACGTGAAGTAGTGCTATCATAATATTCAAAAACACTCTGTATTAGCCTACCTGTAAACTAGTTGATACGTTGGATAATTCGTTACCCGACAAATGAAGTTTTACTTGTGAAACTTTATCAATTAATTTATAATACTGACGTTAGTTATAGCAGTTAGGAAACTATAATTTATAACAAGTTTTGCCAAATAACGTCATATTATTTATCGTAATGTCATATGTTTCATGTATGATCGATACGTAGCAGGGGTTGAAACAATAACTAGTCAAACATGTTTTAGCCTTTATTTAAGCAGAGTGACCAAATGCGGAGAGGCGTTGCGGAACAATATGTAGTAAAACAGAACCTGTTATTTTTTAATGTAAGTGCGGCCAGTGAAAGCGTAACAGAACCCAGCGACGCCACTTGACTCCGCTCAGCTACGTTTAGTTTTTAGTGACAGAGCACTTACAAAAACAATTGATTCAGTTTTTGAAAGTACAATCCGCTCTGCAGTTTGTGACCACCCAATCTAAATTCATAAAAAACATCAGAGTTTTTTTAGATTCGCCCCAATGACGAATTTTCACTTTTTACTTCTGACTATGCAAAGTGTTAAAATCGCCGGTCGCAGCTGTTTCGCTACGTGTTAGAAGCGATTTTTAAAAGTATTTCTCTTTATCTCAACCTTTTTTAAATTTTCACTTCACTGCCACAATCAGCATTGAAATCTGCATATACTAGCGTTTTAAATTTTCAAATTACATTGAAAATACGGAAATGAATCTGACCGCCGTGAAATTAAATTCCTTAATTTTAAAGGATTTTGAATTTTCAAACAAATGCTAATTTATGCACTTTTTAACGCTAATTTTGATGGTAAAATCGGATTTAAAAAAATTAAACAAAAAGTAATGGATTTTTACAGAATATAAATTACCGTCATTTTAAAACTGCTGAACGAATTTTGCAGGTTGACGAACTTGTCTTTTGTATGTGAAGTTTGACATCGGACCAAAATTACAAAATTGTGAGCAAATTATACACACACACACACACACACATTACACACACACATATATATATATATATATATATATATATATATATATATATATATATATATATGTGTGTGTGTGTGTGTGTGTGTGTGTGTATGTATGTATGTATATAAAATTATGCCTCCAAAAGTGATTAGGAGGCCAGGAGTGCATTTAGTTTTCAGATAACACGAGTCTATAAAAAAACAGTCTTTACTTGGATGCCTCTTTTTTTGTGTTTTGTTTTGGTGACATTTGGCAGATTTTTATAAAATTTGGCATATAGGCGATTCACCCATATCCCCAGGATAATTTTAATTTGAAAAAAATAGTTTTCTAAATCTTTTCTTATTTATAATGGTAAATACTTTCTCAAAATCATCTATAAACACTTTTGGTAGAATTGTTTTTAAACTTAGTCATGTTTAAACCGGTAAAATCCCAGAAAATCAATCGTTCATGGATGTATCGAAAATTTTTTTTTTTTTTTTTTTTTTTTTTTTATTATTATATAACAATTACAACTAAGAATTTACACTTAACAAGTAATTTACATTTGATATTACGATGTCACTTTGTTTGGATCACCATTCAGTAATGGAGTCCCATAAATTTTAAACACAATGTTCATGTGTTACTCTTGTTTTATTTATTATCGTCCACTAATATCCAACGGCTTTGTTCTATTAAGACGGCGAACATCATCTGTGTTATTCAACAAGCACAACACTTCAGGATTGACATGTTTTTGTAGTCTGTTTTTATGCATGATTGCGTATTTCATTATTTCTTCTGAAACCGTATTCATCCTGAGGTCACGATGCAGGTCATCATTACGCACGTACCATGGTGCATTAACAATACTACGCAGAACCTTGTTCTGGAATACTTGAACGGCTTTAGCATTTGTTTTCTTCGTGCACCCCCACAGCTGAATTCCATAAGTCCAAACAGGTTTGAGTAATTGCTTATAAATTAAAAGTTTATTGTGTAGGTCTAGTGTAGATCTCCTACCAAGCAGCCAATTCATTTTCTTGAATTTAATATTTAATCCCCTTATTTTCTTCTTGACATGCTCTTTCCAATGAAGTTTTGCGTCAAGCGTCATCCCAAGGTATTTTGCTGTATTAACAGGAGCTAATGAGTGACCATTTAGTTCAATATTGGTTGGGTTTATCTTTCTATTGGTAAAGTTTATGTAGTTTGATTTAGATTCATTTAATTTTAATCTCCATTTCCTTATCCAGATACTGACTTTATCAATAGATTTTTGAATTTTCAGTTTTGCTTCCTCTACATTATCCCCAACGGCCAAAATTGCAGTATCATCTGCAAAAGTAGCAATTACTGTATCGGAATCCTGAGGTATGTCTCTTGTATATAACAGAAACAAAATAGGTCCTAATACGCTTCCTTGAGGAACTCCTGCAGCTATATCCTTTATTCTAGAATATTCACCATCACATTTGACCCTAAAGCATCTTTCTGACATGTATGACTTCAGTAATTCATAAAATTGGTTTGGAAGATCTCTTTGTAACTTATATAATAAGCCTTCATGCCAGACTTTGTCAAAAGCCTGTGCCATATCCAGAAACAGTGATGAGCAGATTTTACGCTCTTCAAGTACTCTTTCAACAACATTGGTAATCCGATGTATTTGGTCAATCGTCGAATGTTGACTTCTAAACCCAAACTGATGATGTGGGATTAGGTTCCTCTCTTCAATAATAGGTTTGAGGCGTTTTACCAAGAGTTTTTCAAAGACTTTTGAGATAATTGGCAAAAGAGAGATGGGACGGTAAGATGCTTTCTCCTGTGATCTTTTCCTGGCTTAGGTATCATTATAACCTCTGCTATTTTCCACTGTCTTGGGACATATCTTAGCCTAAAAGAGGCGTTTATCAAATGTAATAATTTTCGAACAGCCTTCTCTGGTAATTCCTTAACAATTTTTCCAGTTATTAATTCATAACCAGGAGCTTTATTAGCTTTTAAACCTGTTATTACCTTTACAAGCTCGTTGTATGTTACTTTACCAATATCCACTAGGTCGTTCTTTTCTATTGGTATTAATGTTTCACCTGCTGCTTGCGCCTCAAATGGTTTGAATGTGTTCTCTAGGTGAGCAGCAAACAAATCAGCTTTTTCCTTATTACTTCTTGCCCAAGTATTGTCAACCTTCCTAATTGGTGGAATATGGTTTCTAGGTCTCTTGATGCTTTTAGTGGCTTGCCATATTTTGTAGTCACTATCCTTATCTGACGATAGCCCTTCAAGATATCTAGAAATGGATTCGCTTTTAATTTGTTTCAATAATCTCTTAAGTTTATTGTTCAGTTCATTTAACTCAGATTTATATTGAGGCACTCGAGTTTTCTGCCACTTTTACGGATTTTCCTTTTCTTCTGAATCAAATCCCGTACTTCTATCGGGTATGTGATATTACTCTTAGGTTTGGATAACCAAGGTGTACTATTCCAAGCTGATTTTTGGATATTATGGATGTAAGCCTCTACTTCGTCTTCCAATTGATCAGGAGTCTTAAGAGATGTTTGCAGTTCTATTCTACAACTCAACTCCTTTCTAAAATCATCCCAATTAGTTTTAAGATTTGTTAACTTAGGAAGTTCATCTTTTTGTATTATATTCCCACTTATTGTCATAATAACTGGAGAATGGTCAGAAGCCAACTCATAACTTTCACCAACACACACATACCCATCCGACACGCCTTTAGCGATGAAAAAATCAAGAAGATCAGGGATCTTTCTAGAATCCGATGGCCAGTAAGTTGGTTTGCCGGTGGAGTAGAAATCGCATTTAATTTCTCTCCCCGATTCGTATAATGCTTTACCTTTTGCAGTAGTCAATCGTGACCCCCAATAAGTGTTCTTTGCATTGAAGTCACCTCCTATTATAAAATTATGTCCTAGTGTATTAAAAAGCTTTAAATAGTCCTCCCTTCTTAGATTATGTCTAGGTGGACAATATATATGTATCGAAAATAATACGAAAAATAAAAAAAAAATAAAAAATGAATTCATCAGATTTATCTCATATTTTTGAAATATAAACAGAAATTAATGTTAAATAAATAAAACGTTTACGATTAAATAAGTAGGCCTAAATGGAAAAAGTATATTTTTTCTGATTTATACAGGAGAAATTAATTTATTTTATAACAAATTTATTACACTGACTAAAATTATGATTTTTTTTACATCTGACCAAAACCGATTTTGGGTTTTTTTTAGCGGAAAAAGCTTTACCGAACAGAATTTTAGTAAAATATTTCAATGTAAGAAAATGAGTGTAATTTTTAACATTTCATTTTTTATCGGGTTTGTGAATATCTATTTGTTTAAGCGTTTTAGCCCAATTATTAACCTAATAAATTTATTCTACTAATAAATAAAAATTTAGGAACTTTAACATCTTAAAGATTTGTTTTTCAGAAACACTGATAAACCAAGTTCCACAATCTTCTAAGTTATAGTTTGTACATGAGATTGGCATTCCCTATGATCCTTGAAAACTCTCAATAGGATCTGTAACAATCATGAAAATCAATTAAATACCATTAAATTCACCGTCTCGACGTTCGAGAATGGTATTTTTATCGGTGAATATCTGTTTTAGATTCTTGTTCTGTAAATTAACGTCAAAGATAAAATTCCAAATTAAGCCGAACACCGAACGTAACGCAGCTGAAAGGGCAGTACAGTAGCGAGGGCCTTGAGTTTTACGACACGAGGGAAAATGATCTTCTCATTTTGTCCTTGCCCCCAAGTCTATAAACTCAAAATGCTTTGTTGGCAATAAGCCTTCTATCCCTTACACAATTTGGGAACTTGATCTTTGACAATGATTCTGAATGTAATGAAATTTTATTTTCCCAATCTAATAATAAAATGGCATTGTTGAAATTTTAGGGTAGACAAACAAATTTTATAAATTGAATATATATATATATATATATATATATATATATATATATATATATAAGTTACTGTCATCGTGAAAAAATACATTAAGAGATTTGTTTGCACGTATTAGTGCTTAGGAATCAAAGTAAAAATTGGTTTTTGTATGGAGGTCTTTCTGTGCACGGAAACCAATCTGGATAGATTTCGATGAAATTCAGCGTTTTGGTGTAGCTTGGCCGCATCTCTAGGGGGTAAACATTCTTTAGGCAGACAACGTACTTTTTTGTGTACACAAATTGTTACTATCCTTAAAGTGAATTTAAGTCTACCAGTTAGCTTATCGTTTTTGTATATTTTTGGCTCAGTGCTATGATTTCTACGAATAAGACTAAGAAACGTGAGTTCAAAACACCTTACTGACCTTAACGTTTTCCACATTTAATATTTATTTATCAAAAAATTATGTATATAAATAATATGCATATTCAAATTACAATTAGGCCCAACGGAATTATACTACATAAAAAGAAATTTGATACAAATTCTTTGATCCATTTTTTTTTAACAAACGAAAATCGCCGAGCTCATAAAAACATGTCTAACCTTAGTGGCTGTCACAGACAAAGTCAACAATGAAAATAGCTGAAATTTTTATCATACTTCAAGGGCATGTATACCAACATAACAATTTTTTTTTTTTTTGACACTCGGACTCTCCAAGCCCGCGAAATTTTAAAAATTCTCGTTACTTTGTGAATACACCTCGTACATAACACAATTAATATAAAATTGTTTATAGTGTTTACAGTTAAAGATATCTTGTACATTGTTTATAAACACGTTAATGAGTAAATATTTATATTACTAAAGGAACGCTATTGTACTACATGCCCAGCCCAGCTATCATAATTATTAGAGCATTAACATTTGTTTGTATATGATGCAGATAAATGTCCATTTTCTTTAATATCACTTGTGTATAATTTCAGGATATCATAAAGATCAGTAATATAATTGGCTCAATATAAACTAACAATGCACAGTGATTAATAAAATATATGTATCACAGTGAAATGTTCGCCTTTAAACCAAAGTACAGACAAACATTGACGTGTATCGATCCTCGTGTTAGAGTATCACAAACGCTAAAGTTTATTCTCCATATAATTAGCTAATTAACCAAAGAGAACACTTTGATGCAGTATAAACAAGTACGTTTTGTGCGGCCATGATTAGTGTTTGTCCAACGCGGAAATGACAAAACATTCAAGTCATGATCTGCATCGTTGCAGCGTGCGGTGCGTCAATTTAATCATGTAGGCCTATGTACAGGGTGTTGCAGTATTTCAAAATATCCACATTTATAACTGAAAATCGACAATTTACAGTCGTGTTGTCGTCACTGTTTGTTTAACACAGATGGAACGCGTTATAAATTTCCACATACGTTCCATTTTAAGCACCTTTAACTGTTTAAATTAGCAGCCCAATTAGATCAGGTACAAACAAATTTTTGTATTTTCAAAACGTGGGACTATAAAGTTTTAAATCAGAAATTAATTTTCTAAAGTGCTTCTGATAGGTTTAAAAAGAAAAAAGAATTGATTTAAGATTTCACTGTTTAGACAAAACGAATTCACTAATCTATAAAAAACAAAAACGACCTTGTTTAGGGAAGTTTAAAAATGTGCGCTATAAACTCTCGGACAGCTGCAGTTTACAAATTATTAGCCTTAATCCCCAAAATATCAAGGTCGGAAGCAACCGATAAAAATACTATAAAAATCAGCCTAATTTTTATTGAAAATCACGGTTTGTAAGTAAATTGAAAAATAATTAAATAAGCCCGACAGCGGTCAGGGTTCGTTTTTATTTTTCTTCTTTTATATTATTCCTGAGCTTTATTCCATATGTTTTTAAAAATTTAAATTTAGTACACTGTTATAATGCATAAATAAAATTTGAGCAATCAGCATTTAGGCCTACCCATATTTCGTGATTTTAGCGATAAGGTCAATTCATTTCTGAAAAAGATTTATCCACGCGCACTGTAGTGTTCGAAATTTTGGTCCGATTTGATTCAAAAGTAACAGAATACATCATTCCTGTCTCAATTGAATGCAAGTCATGAACCTGAAATCACCGTTGATTAGTTTCAGAATGACACTTTTCTTCTTCTTTTCGGTTTAGAATTTTCTCCAGCGACTTCGGATTTCTCTTCCATTTTACTCGGTCGTTCCATAGATCGTCATCCACTCCCTTCTTTCTCACTTCGTTATCAGTTTCTTCTCTCACACTAAGTGTCGGTCTTCCTCTTTTCTGGTTTCCATTTTAGAATCTGCTTAGGAAGTTGATTTCCGTCAGAACATAGAAGTTGTTTTATCTTAATGTCCATGATTTCAGGGATTATTAATTTTGTTATCTTTTTCCGTTTCGACCGATCTGCGACTCTTCGCCAATAATCCCTTTCTGTAGCTTATAGATAATGTTCTGTTTTTTTTTCTCTCTTCCATATGAGATTATACCTTTTATAATTGTATTGCATATTCTATGTTTAATTATTTTCGATATTTGTTATTCCCATAGGATGCTGTTCAGTATTGCTCTTCTTCCCAGGGTGTTTTCTGTTCTTTTATCGCTGCGTCTAAGAGTATGTCACTCGTAACTGTCATTCCTAAATACTTTTAAGTTGTACACCCCTTTATTTGTGCCTCGTGCTCTAATAGAAGATTCCTGCTGGGTGTGCCCTCCAAAACATATGTACTACGATTTGTTTAGGCTTACCTCAAGTCCCCAAATATCATATTCCTTTACTCATATTTTTCTACTCATATGTTCTATATATGCATAATCCTGCGCTATAACTATTTGGTTATTTGCAAAGCAGAGGGTGTATAAGATGTTTAAAGTTATACCTATTCTCTCACACGTCTTTAATTGTATTTTACGTTTCACACTTTTGGTATTGTCGCCATTTAAAATGATTATATATACATAAAATCAGATTTAAAATCTGCATAAATTAAATCAACTAAATTTATGATTACTTAATAGTTCAAGTTATTTTTTCAACGCATTAACGTTTCAATGTTCTATGTTCTATTCATCTTCATCTCTGACCTACTTTGACTGATATTAAAACTTTATCGAAAACCAACCGAAATTGTAAAAGTTTGCTGTAATGACAAACAAAATGTGTTATTAAACAGTTTTACGTGTTTAGAATCGACTCGACAAGTTCCACAATGTGTCGTGCACTTTTAATAAATTCAAAACCTTTCTTCTCTTTGCACTTGCAGTTTTTGTTATCGGTTTTTACTTCCTTCTGTTTCATTTCCTTTATATGTACTTGTATTTCTTGCTTCCGTTTTACGGTTGTCTGTTGTTGCCCGGGCGGAAATTAAATTTAGTTTATGGTCAGCGTGGTGTGACGTTGGAAAATAGGAAAGTCAGAACGAAAAGCATAGTACTCCTGTTTTTTGGAGGCGTATAAGATTAACGTTATGTTTTGGGGGATTTTTTAAAACCGAAATGAATGAATGGAGAGCACACCAAATCTCTGGCAATATTTAAATAATTCTTCAATTGTAAAATAAATGTTTGAAATCGGATTTCCTTAAAATAAATCGGCTGTAAAGGTTTTGATCTAGAAATAACTGCAACACCGCATACTTTCCAAAAATCGATCAACTTTTAAACTTTTCTTAAATTTACTTGGTTTCTGTTTTAGCTCGAACTTTCTGCATTTGGTTTGTGTGTTTTTTTACGCAGGTTTTTTTTAGCCGCCTCGGTGGTCTAGTGGATAGCGTAATAGGCTTTCACCCCGAGGACCCGGGTTCGATTCCCGGCGAGGGCTTGGCATTTTCATACGCTATACATCATCCCATCGTCTGCATTAGCCCAAGTGTGCACAATAGTCGGACGTTAATCACAAAAAAAAAAAAAATTACGCAGGTTTGGTAAAACGCATTGATCGATTGTTCTTAAATTCGGCACAATGGTACGTTGTATAAAGACCGAACGACGTATGTATAAGATTTTTCCCATTCACTTCAATTTCAAGATGGCGGTGTCCCGTGTAACGATGACGAATGTATTTGCTGGCTTTTCCTGTAATTCTCGCTGAATGGCAAGACCTATCATAATTTTGACGGCTAAATAGAGAAAGAGCATGCAATTTCTAATAAAGTTTCCAGCAACATTTCCCACACAATTTACTCTTACCTGTTAAGTTGTAGAACAATTGAGCGCTGTAGTGGAGCGACGACAAGGAAAAACGCTACCATTTAAGAAGGACATAACGTTACAAGTCAGACAGAGTCGCTCTGCATGAGATCCTCCGTTACAGAAGAGCGTCGAGCTTCTGATACGGAAGCTGCCTTTCCTTGTTATTATGACCGAGTTCAGTAGGTCACAATTATTCACAAGGACATATAAATGGGCGCTCCGAATTCGGTAAGAATTAGCTTAATTTTGCGTACACTCCACAAACATACGGCCCTTATGAAGGCAAACACAATATTTTTAGTTTTTATTATTGAGTTTTTAACATATAAGATAAAATAAAAATAAAAATATGTAAGATCGATTTTTGAGAAATTATGCCAAATTTATAATTTTCTAAGTCGAAAATATTGGTGAAACAATTAAATTTGAGAATGTCTTTTTCAAAATATGTTTCCATCAATTACCTTCCAAGAACAAACACGTGTAAAGTTTTTAAAAAAGTCTGGAAATTAGTTAAATGAGCTTTTCAGTAGGTTTACGTGGTGATACTGTTTATAGTTAGTTACATCTAACATGTTAAGTCATAATTGATGCCTTTTTCCAGAAACAAGTGCCTACGAATTCTGGCCTTTATTTTTAAAATTTTTCGACGTGTCTTACTCTAGTCTCCAAAACTACAAACACAGATGGGAAGTGTAAATATTGGACACTGAATGGGGCCTTATAATAAGGCCCTGGAACCTGTAAGGAAGTCTAAATGGTGTTTCCCCTCTTTTACGATCTGGAATGGTGGGATGATCTTGGTTAACTCAATGGTCCATAAACTCAAGTTGTTTTTCGTACCCTAGACTGTTCTATTTACGTATTTTGGAACGCGGCAGCGTTCTGTCTTGCTGAGTAAAAGTTGTTTTTGTTTCAGAGAAATTTTACTTTATCGCTATACTAAATTTGTAGTACAAATTTATACAAAATGTTAAACAAAAAAAATCAAATCTTGAAGCTTATAACCGTTTTCTGAATGGTATTTACACGAATGGGAAAAAGTTGTTCACGACTTGTAATCGGAGTGGTAATGAAGATTGTATTGGGGTTGGCGGATTTTATGCGTGCATGTTAAAATAAAAACATCTAAAAATACGGAATTTGCGAAAACAAATTGTACAATTACTAACTTATGTATTTCATACTTCATTTTTAAAACGTTTAAGTAAATTACAAACATCGATTTCGTTTTTGAAAATTTTGGTCCCGAAATCACATTGTTTTCACATCTAATTCAAATATTTACTGGGTATGAGAAAGTCTGTGCAGTATCTTCTACCACTTCCGTCTAGGAAGCTAGTAATAAATTTAAAGTACGATAAAGTTTACTACAATCACCGCTGCAATTGATCCACCTTTGTACAACATTCTTTGTTTAGTTGTTGGCAACTATGCGGCACTCCGTTGTTCCCGGTAAAATTCTTGCTGTAATTATAATTACCGACAATAGAATCTGCCGTTATTTGTTCCGCCTAATATTCAGGGCGAATATTTCGATTTGTTTGGCGCAATTCCCAGTTTTAAATACGCCCTTTGTCGTAGCCAATAACTCGAATATGGAGCGTACCCGTTTAAAACAGCATTGTGTGTAATTGATGGCTTGGAAATTGTAGATAAACGAATGCGATTCAAGTGCCGAGATTCTAACAATAGCGTGTCTTCATTAATATTAATTTTATAATTTGCCTATAGCATTTTTAAACGTTAAACGTCGATCTGTTCTCTCACAATACACCAAGTTTTCACCAACTGTCTTAAAATTTCTTGTGTTTAGGCCTTAAATCATTGCAATATTTTTTTTAATGACTTTAATTCTTGTTAGTTTCAGTTATTATTAGTGTCTGTTAGTATTGTGGTTTTAGAAGGGAGTATATTTTACTTTTTGATTGTAAAAAGAATGAAAAAAGTTCAAGGATTATTATTGTGCCCTGAGATATTCAGTTATTTACGGTGCCTTCTCCAACCCGAGTCTCTTTATAAAGTCTAGGATTTGGAGAGGATTCAAGATCAGTTCTACCACTTCTAATTCGATACTTCCTAAGTAGTTATTGAGATGATTGCAGTTGCTCTTATAATGCCCCTTATAGGAGGTTCTGTTCCATCTGTTCTTTCCCGTTCATTTAATTTACATTCTTACTTATACTGTTCCTATATCCTGCATACATGAGTAAAATACGCAAAGGTAGGTACCCGGTTATTTTTAAGGATACAGGAAGGTGGTCAGTTATCCCAGGGTTCAGTTTGATACACCATTAGGCCAGTATTACTCCATCAGCAGCTTTACAGTTTAGAGTTAGAAGGCTATTTAAAGTACTGAATGTTTGTGTCTTGAGTAGATGAGTGTGAGTAGTATGAGCTAGCGGTAAGGTGGGATTGCTAACTCATAACTTCATTTGCCTCCACCGGATACTGATGAATTAATTGATCCCAACTTAACTCTAACTCATAAACCCTGCAGTGGGGTGCAGACTAGTTGCACCTATTGAGAGGATTTAGCGGTCCCTCGCAGTATCCGAGTCTAACAAACACTTACACTTACGACTTTAACACCTTACACTCACACTTGCATTTAGGGAGGCGATAATAGCCTCAGTGTGCTTTTCGCCTTAAAAAAAAATCTAACTCATACTACTATTCTAATTTATCTACTGAAAGTCATTAAATCAAGTCAGAAAATTTTTTTTGTGGTCCCAGATCTGGGTTATACTACAATGGATCTTGAACTTTCTATAAATAGAAAACTAGCGTACCCGTTTTCTGATCTCTTGAAAAAGTTGTTTTTGCTTGAATATCTTCAGTGTAGATTAAACTTTTGCCTTTTTTATAAGGACCATTTAATTTTGTTTAACATTAAAAAAAATATTATAGAAAGAACACTTTGATCAAATACAGTTCATAAGTACACAAACAAAACGAAAAGGTGTAATCAATGTGAAAAATTATCAACGAAAAACTTAAAAGTAATATAGTTTCTCAAACGCTTGGTACATAATTCTTAAAAAAAGGAATTTCTTGTTTGAAAACAAAGTTTTGCAATCTGTATTTGTTAAATTTATTTTTTTCCCATTTGAAGGACATTCATTGATTCTTCTTTAGAAAATGCACTTTGTACTATTTTTTAATAAAGTAAAATATATTTTTACCAATATTACAGACGTCCATTAACAGACTGAAAGGTATTTAAAAGCACAAAGGCATCACCGGATTAAAATAAAACCCGTGGATCCTATTGTTTGTTGTTCTACATTTACAGAGCATTGAGAGGAAATACCTAAAAAACAGTACGTAGAGGAAGTATCGTTTTGAGTAGAAAAAATATAGAGCTTTTAGTTGTACGTCCGTATTAAAGGTAAATAAAAGTGATTTTTAAAATGCATCCTCTCTGAACAATACTGGACACGTTGAAACTTGTTGAAATTATTTCAGGATATCGTTGTTATTTGCACGTAATCCAAAGGGGTTTTTGTGTTTTACTAATATTGCGACACGCAACTGTTACGCTGATGATGTATATCATTGCGTAAACATTACACGTTGAAATTATTTTTAAATTTCACTAAAATGAGAAAATAAATCCTGATCGACATATTAACAAATCTGTTAACACACCTATCGTAACTAGCGTTAAAGTCTCCAGAAATTAACATAGAAAATTTGCGAAAATTATTAGTACGAAAACGAAACCTTAAATATAAAATGCTACTTTATGAAGATTTTAAAGGTCGGTTTACACTTGTAAGTGAAGCATCAATGCCATGACATGATCACTGTACCGTACCGATGATAATAAATGCCGCTCCTGTAACAACAGGATTCAACATGTCAGGAGTGTTTTATGCTCTTGAAGTGACATGAATTTCCCAATCTTTGTTCTTGAGGTTTTAATTGTTCTAAATTAATTGTTGTCTGTTTATAAATTAGATTAGAAACTAGAGGAAGAGTTTATACAACCCCAGGCACTGCAATCGACGGACCTATTGTGCAACTAAAGCACTTATGTACTAGTTCAGCAGATTGATGCCATTAATAAGTTCCGACAATGCACTGACTAGCTCATCCTGCTAGTCCTGGAAACAAAAAACCGTTAGCCTTACAATAATCATGAATTATGTATCCTGCAGTTTCCTCCTCTTTGCTGCGTAACTAAACACGGTTTCTCCGTTGTAGGCTTACAAACTCATCATATTCTAATGCGCTGTCAGACCACAATGATCTGTAATGAGTCTCATGGTTTTCCTGAGTTGTTCTGTGCCTAAGATGTGTACTTCTAAGAAAAAAGTATCAACTAATAAATTCACATTGTAAATTGACAAAAATCGTTCAATTTTTGCCACTGCAATATAGCAAACGGAATATCAAACGGAACTGATCAATAGTTCCACAGAATATTTATTACATACACGACATTAAAATTATTTTTAAAATTTATATAACTTTTTGTAGATCAGAATATTGCTGTTTGTAATAAGTTCCAACAATCCATTGACAGCTCATCCTGCTGGTGGTCCCTGAGATCCTGGAAACCAACCTTATCTCCTGCTAGCAAGAGTCTCACAATCATGAATTTCTGTCTGCAGTTTCCTCCTATTTCCTGTGTAACCTTCACACGGTTTCTCCTTAGTATGCACTTATTCTGTTCGTGTGCACCCTCACACCACCCGCCTCTTTACGTCCTCAATGAAGAACCTTTCTTATGAGGCACTTGCTAAAATGAATGCCCATGAAGGTTATCCCATTTTGACTAGTGTTGCTTTGTTTGTTTCAAAGTTAATTATGAGTTTTTTTTTTAAATTATTCATTATATAAAACATGACATGAATGATGAACAATTAAATGAACTAGTACAGAAATCTTTTTTCTACTATTGGAAAATAAATTCTAATTTAAAATAACAAAAATATATACATAAATATTGTAGGAAAGAAATCTTTTTATAGTAAACAATAGCTTATTAAAACCAATTTTAATCTTTATATTTCTATGCATTTTTGAATAAGCAAAGAACATTTCTTTTACATTTGCCTACAGTTACTATTCCTCTACTAAACAAAAAAATTTTGTTGTGATATTTCTTTATGTTATCATGTTAGAAACCACTTTAGTACATTTTGTATCTTTATTTTGTATTCTTTTATTTGTAAAAAATACTAAAACTAGAGAGAGAGAGAGAGAGAGAGAGAGAGAGAGAGAGAGAGAGAGAGAGAGAGAGAGAGAGAGAGAGAGAGAGAGACGAGTCGCGCGGTAGTTTTTGGCCAAACTAAATTTTATCGTTTTGCGTTTCAATAAAATCCTGTATTTGTGTTTATTTTTACAAAGTGTGTTCCAATATTTTGTTAATTTTGTGACGCGCTCGACAAAGGGGGTTTGACCGTTTTTACTACGGCCTGAAGGAGAAACACATGGGCACATGGTAGAGTTTCGAAACAGCGGTTGCCTTTTTTTTTTTTTTTTTTTTTTTTTTTTTTAATGTCTATACTTTATGGCAGTTAGACCAATGAGGACGAAGGATCACGGTTAGGAAAACCAACGGGAGTAACTGCGGCTAGAACTAAGAACCTTAAGTTGCACAGTTCAGAGACGCAGTTGACTGACCGGTGCTTTAGCCACATCGAACACCGAGTTCCTAGAAAGAAAATAGTCATAATCCGAATTATTTAAATATGCGGTCGAGTTGTGTGACAGTAATAAGAACTGGAAAAAGTAATTTTATGGAAAAAAGTTTTTTGTGGAGTCATCTTCGAATGTTAAACGACTGCTTCAGCTACTGCTTCGAAAAAATAAAAAAAAACATTTTAGTAAAATCATTCTTGGAAAAAGTATGAATGGTTTGTGAGCAAGAGTTAGGTTAGTTTTTCTAAAGGAAAAACAATTTAGCTAAGTTTTAAAGATGTGAAATAAAAAAAAATTTTGTTGTGAACAGTACACTAAAAGTACAACAATGAGTAAGGACATCTTAAGACGTCATTCACATATATAACATGAATGAGTAAGGACATCATATGACGTCTTCATTATTTTTTATATTTACAAGCTGCAATTATTGTGTAAACAGATAAAAGAAGATAGTTTCAAGTTATTTTATAAACTATTTCTTACTAGTATTTTTTTTCACTAAATATAATCAAAGCAATACACTCATTTAAAATTGAGCGTTCCCGAAAAATGAGATGGCCTTCCAGTGTCAGTATAGGTTGACGTGTGAAATATTGCCGGCTTGGCGGTGTTAGTAAGGGAGTTTATAATAATAAAAATATGTTTTATTTATTTGGTTGTTTTTTGTAGTTTTGTTATTATTGCTTTTTGTTACAATTTTCATTTACTTTATATTGTTGTGTTAAATAGATATTACACGTTAAATTTACGCACTCGTAAAAAAATCGCTAATGGGTTGTCGCCTTAACCTAATTAGGCAAATTGTAGAATTACATTACACGCTTAAAGAAGATCAGGTTCCTTGACACACAGTCCACACCCGAGTACCGACAGAAATCCGCTGCGGCTCACAGGACGTCATTACATCCGACCTCTACCAAGAAGCAATGAACAGAAAAAAAATCAAAGGAAGTGTTATGTTTGTTACAACATGAAAACAAAGGAGCAAAGAAGAAAATACAATTCTTATGAATGTTCACAATGTAGTGTTGCACTGTGTGTATAGCCTACATCCGTGTATATAGCCTACATCCGTGTATATAGCCTACATCCGTGTATATAGTCTACATCCGTGTATATAGTCTACATCCGTGTATATAGCCTACATCCGTGTATTGAGGATTGCCACACAAAACAAATACACTAAAACATTTTTTCCTTGTGTATTTTTACAATAAAATAAATGTTTTGATTAATTAAACAAAAAAAATGTTTTACTCCTTTGTGACAGTTTTGATTTTAATATGCTACTCACTCTGATCTCAGTTTTAAAGGCGTCATATTGCCAAAAGGCTAGAAATAGGTTTTTTCATAAACAATTTCAAAATTTCCCGGAGGAACTTTCTTTTTGCTTAGTGAGTGTTCTCCCCCCTTCTCAACCGGTTTCACTCTTTGAAAATAAGGCAAACCTAGTTATAGTAATTGGGTGGAAATTATTTGATTAAGATCTGTCACAATATAGAAGTCATTTATATCAGACGATTAAAAGTTCTGAAAGTCTCCGTGGTCGATGTGTGGGATGAGGTCTGAACTGCGCACCTCTTGATTTTCAGTTCGAGCCGCAGTTACTCACATTGCTGCACATTTACCGTTAACGCTGATTCCTCTTCGTCGTTAGACTAACTGGCAAAAAGTTAACCAAAAAAAGTTTAAATAAAGTTCTAATTTGAACTATTGCGCGCTCTGTGTTTGCTCCCAATTATTTTTTACTCCTGTTTTTACCATAGATGAGATTTGCCTTGTCAAGCCTCGATGCATGTTCATTATCGTCAATTGAACGTCACCGCGGTTATTGCGGTAATTCCCCTAGCCTCAACCCAGTCCCCAAGTACCTGGGCCATGCCACATTTCTATTTTCGCAATACCAAATAAATTAACCAATACTAGCCAGGCGATATTAATTACCTCATTGGAATAACGGAAGCACGGACAACTTCCAATTTATTATTACTACTTACGTATTAAATGTGTGTAATAAATTAGGGACAGTAATAATTAGGGTTGCAAACCCTTCTGATTTCATTAGTCCCACAGTAGACTATATTTACAGTAGCAAATATATGTAGTACACAATGACAATAACACATGTATTCGGACGTTATTGGTAATGAAAATCTACGATGGTTATTTCTCAAAAAGCAGCAGATGTGTACCAGAATATAATTACCCTAATTCAAGTCAGTGTACTAAGTTTTTTTTAAGGCGAAAATCATATTGAGGCTATTATCGCTTTCTAAATACCAGTGTGGGGTAAAGTGTTAAAGTGGTATGTGTAGTGTTGTAAGTGTAAGTGAGTGTTAGACTCGGGTACCGAGAGGGACGTCTAAATCCTCTCAATAGGTGCAGGTAGTAGCACCCCTGTTGTACTAAGTGTACTAAGTTTGGAATAAGAGCGGACAGAAGCGAATTACCCAAAATATTTTTCTTTACTTAATGTTTTTGAGCTTTTAATTTCACCATCATAATCAGGATATGGTTTTTTATGTGCCTGATAATGGCATTGACAATACGAAAATGAGCCCTGACCTCCGTAAAAAAATCATAAATTTTTTTAAAATCATACCTTTTTAAAATTCAAAATGTTGATTTTTACTGCTGTTAAACGTTTGTTAAATTATATTTTAAAATAAATTTAAGAAAAAAACTTAACAACTTTTTGAAATTTGAAAAGCCCGTCACTTTTAAACTGATAACTTAATTCTGCTGATTAACGAACTTGTCCAAGCTATTACCGTAATCATTTTTGTGCCAAGTTTGAAGGAAATCAGAATAGAATTGCGAAGTGAGCATACTAAAACACACATTTAGGAAACACACACATATTAAACACGCGCGCGCGCGCGCGCGCCCACACACACACACACACACACACACTTCTAGATCATTTTTGAGCGTTCGATAAAATATATATAATGTGTGTGTGTGTGTGTGTGTGTGTGTGTGTGTGTGTGTGTGTGTGTGTGTGTGTGTGTGTGTGTATACGCTCAAAAATGATCTAGAAGTCAGGATAGGTCCCTTTCAAGGTCAGGATAGGTTCTTTCAAGGTCCCGGGTATAGGTCTTAAACCCCCCAAATAAGTTCCCAATTGAAATTCGACATTGTCATACCTAAAATATGCAGACGTATTAATCGACATAATTCAACCCCGATTTCATTTCGTTATTATTCCAAATACTTACTTTAGGCTCTACCTTCACTATTTAAAAAAAAATATTTTGAGCTGTTTTAAAACTTTTAATTAAAATCATGTGTTTCAATGTAACTGACTTCCCAATTTTTAATCAACAATTTTCTAAAAATTATCGATAAAAGCGTTTTAGTTTAAGGGGGGTAAAAGTAAATATATTTTTAAATACATAAATTACAAATTTTCGGAACATGAAAACTATATTTCTTGAAACCCTTTTATAACGCCAATATTTTTTTTAATGTTCTCAAAACATTTACGAATTATGAAAACACAAAAGAAATTATTCATCGATTAACCTGAAAACCGTAACAAATAAACACAGCACATCATTAAACTTGTTTTTATTAATTTATATTCAAATTACGTCATATAATTGTGTTGCTACCATCACAAATATACTCACAATATTGACTTATAATTTTGCGAGGGATATTTCCTGACATAACATCAAACAAAAACATACATGGATAGAACGTTCTGTCAATTTGTGTAATGGGTAAAATTTTAACTTGCGCGTACACTTGAAATATGAATCCACCATATTTATTATCATTTAAATCTGTGTATTTCAACATTTTAAACATCCAAATAACGTTTTAAATACGAAAATGTACAATAACAGCTGTTTTTTCAAGAAATTTCGTGCTTTTGCAAGTTACGACAATTAAAATTTTGACTTGAAATTATGATACAGAATTTTGCCTAAAAGTTTATATAATATTTAAATTATATTTGTACTTGCATTATATTCTGTTGTAGGCTCAATAATATATATTTAAAGATCAATAAAATTTTTAATATACCACTACAAATTTTTAAGACGAAATACAAAGTATAACCAGTTAAGCATAGGCCTAACGTTGACGTCATAGTCTTGCATCACATTCCTAACTTGTACCTCTAGCTCTCAGTTCACCCCGCAGGAGGGTGCAAACTAGCTGCACCTATTGAGAGGATTTAGACATCCAGTTGAGAGGAAAAATGCTCTGAGTTCAGAATGTCTCAATCGATCTGTTTCCAGTCGAGAGATATGTGCATCGGATGTCTGGATCGCTCTCGATTGAGGTTTTCGAGGCGAGAGCTGATCGGCTGTTTCATTGCTCTTACTTGAGCATGTCGTTGCGCTATTGGCAAGTCGAGAGGAACGTGCGTTCCCCGTCTCGATCGTTCTTGCATGAGCCATTCGTACTTTCGATATTGCGGGAACTTTTTCAGCTCTTTTATTCCGTTTAGCTAATCTTGCAAACTTCCCTGCTTCCGATTCCGGTTGAAGCTTCTCTTTTCTTCTCCTTGTTCTTCTCTAGGTGTCGCTTGCGTTGGATGGCTGCCTGCTTGGCCATCGTAGAAAATGTCACTAATGCACTACTCACTATTAAAATTTCAACGTATTGCTCATTTTGTTTTTGAGTTTTGCAGTGTTACTAAAACATCTATTACGTCACTGCTCTCGACTTGATGTATATAGGTGTATTGTGCGTGCACCGATAAACAGGCAAACAAACAAAAAGACAAACAAGAAAGCGAGTTATTGTTACTGCATTGTCACGTAGTTTTAAACTATGTTGAAAGTAGCTTATCGGGTTTTAATTTATATTTATTTATCGAGTTTTAATTTATAACGAACAGACATACAGACAGCGACTTACTAAAAACGAATCAAAAATAAAAGAAAATAATGTGGCATTTAGGGAATTCGCTAACAGAAATGAAAACTAATAATTGTGAAGGTTAAACTGACGTGTATTACAACAGTGTTAAATTTTAATTACAATTTTTATTAATGAACCTACTTTATATACAACGTGATGTATAGGCTATATTTAACTGCAAAACGCTTTAAACAATTTGGTGTTAGATTGGTTAGTTATATAGTAGTTTACTGGTAGTTTAAAGAACAATAGACCACACAGTAACGTGTATTCTTACGTAATTAATTGTCAGGCAACCGCTCGGTTTTTTTTCTGCCAACTTCACAGGTAACCGCAATATTTAGAAAAAATATTACTAGATCAAACATTTCTCTCTCTCTCTCTCTCTCTCTCTCTCTCTCTCTCTCTCAATCTCTCTCTCTCTCTTATAGGTCGGGTTTTACACAAGCTATATTCGTACCAAATTTCGAAACAAACAGTCCATGTGTTCGGCAAAAACCGCGTAACAAACAAACAAGCACAAAGACTAAATTACGAAAAGTGAAAGTCGGTCGAATTAAAACGATTTTCTTGATGATAAACTGGTTTCGGATATTACAAAAATCGATTTTTGTGCCAAGTTTAAATCAAAACTGATCAAAATTACGAATTTGAGAGTGTTAGTTCACACAATATAAAATATACTATTATATTTAACGTATTTTAAGCTAATTCCAGGATCCAGAGTTGGGAGGGGTCTTACCATAATGGCCGCTTTAATAGCTCATTTTTTCAATGAAAATTTTCTAGAAAACTAAAAATTTCTAACGGATTTTTTAATGTAGTTTATAATGATTTAAATAATTATGATTCTTCGTATGACTAAAATTTGAATAAAATCTTACTAACCGAATATGAGAAATGTTTTCAATTTTCCACCGTTTTTTGCTTTTAATTTTGAAATAGATATTTTTGAAGAAGTAGGCTTAAAAAAAAAGTAGCGGAATATTTATTTTACATTAATAGTTAAAAGTTTAACAATATTTTTTTTAAAACATACTACTGGTATTTTTTACCCTATATTTAAATGTTATTCATAAAAACAGAGAAATAATCGATATTTGTCGAATTATTTTAATATCTACTGCATAACAAAAGAAATACTTCAAAATAAAAAATAAAACTGCTTTATCAAAGCATTAAAAAAAATCTAGTTAATTTGTTGGTAGCCTATAGATAGCAACACTTTGACCGTAATTGATCAATTAATCAATAATGTTTGCTGGTTATTGATAAATCGTTATGTACAGTGCTGCTCAGGTAGGCGGTGTCATTTTATTTAACTATTGTTCATTGTTATTTCATTTTACTGGAAGCTTTTAAATTACGAAGGCAGTGGATTACATTTTTCTGTTAAGTAATGTGTGAATTTTTAGTTCAGTTTCTTGTTGTTCGTTGTGTGTCGTGTGCGTGTGTTAGTGTTAAATAAGTAATTTTTGATTATATTAGTGTGCAATTAAAACAAATCTTAATGCTTTACTTTCATTATTGGTGGTCAGCTGTTTACGGCACGAGAAATGCGAACAAATTTACCAGGTAACCTTATTTTAAATCTGATCGTTGTCCATATTTGAAAAAAAACCCGTTTGGGAGCAAAAGTTGAACCTAAATATTTTGTCAGCATTAAATAATGGTTTTACTTACTATTTTAATTTTTAAGTTATCTTTTATATAATTTATAGCCAATTTTATTAACATTGAATTAGTACTAGAAGAAATATATTCTGCCTTAATATAGGCTAGCCTATTTTCTTTAATCCTACTATGCTTTACAAAACGTTTTGTGAGAATGCATAATATAGCTTATTTAAAACACAATATTGTAATAAGTGTTTCACATTAGGCAATTTTATTATAAATAAATTAGGATCCATTTTGAAATTTATCAATATTATATCAGTATCAATTATATATTAAATTAAATGTAAATTAAGATATGTAAATTAATATATGTAAATTGAGTGTTCATTTTCATATTTTTAATGCATTTTGTAAGTATAAAATGCTAATATATAGATTTCACTGCTTATTATGGTGGTGAAAGCAGAATTTCGAAGGGGTTGAGGTAAAGACAAATATTTTTGGAAATTCGCTTCCATTACGTAAACGAGTTAGCTGCGTGCCGCGATTACTAGTAAAGCAAATTGTTGCTGGTTCGAATCTATGTAGTTGGCTTCATCCGCGTGTTAAGTCAATTTCCAGTTTTCGTTAGTGTACCGGGTTTGTAAATTGAAACGTTAATCAAATAAATATAGGCCTACATTCAATAGTACAGTATTTGTAACAATATATTGTGTCCTGAAAATACGTAATATTGTAATGTTTGAGCCAGCGTTCACGTAGCTTTAAAATAACGTATAGCCCAAATAATTATTGTCAACAATGAAATTAATGTTTACAAAGTGGATAGTGGCCTCGCAAGTGCTTTACAAATCAAATTAAGGTTCTCTCACTTAACCTACATCAGGGTGCCGGAGGAACACAGTGTCTTATATCAACACTTTGCCCCGTGCTTGTGTGCACCGCCATTTTGTTTTTTTACGCTCTAGATGTATAAAAATAATTTATGAAAAATCGTTGCACAAACCACTCTGTCACGTGGTTATTTTAGAAAAAAATGCCGGAAAAGTGACAAACGATTTGATAATCGGTGTGATTTTCTTAAAATCGGCTTTTAAAATAATTTGTTGTTAATCTTATGCAGTAATATATCCTTAAAGCCTTGGTAGGAAGCTAAATAAAAAGGAATTTATTGTTCGTTAGTAAATTTAAAAAAAAACGCCTCGGTGTGTATTCATTGATTACTTTTTTTATTATTATTTAGATTAGTAACAATAATTTTAGACATACAAAAAGAGATATTTTAGTTTTAATTTAAAATAGTGTGTATTATTTCCTTTTAATGTCGATACTTTATGCCAGTCAGACTTGTAAGGACGAGAATCAGTGTTAACTGTAACGGAAAAACAACGGGAGTAACTGCGGCGTGAACTAAGATCCTTGAGGTGCGCAATCAGCAAACTGACCGATATTTTAGTTTGTATTATTATCATATGGATTTTTGTAAAGTGAAATCTTCTTTAGGTTGTCATAGCACTTTTTATTTGAGGGGGAAGTGAAAATTCGTGATTTTACGGACGAAAACGTGAAATAAATATAAATTTACATTGTTTGGTTGCTATGGTAACGGATTTAAATAGTTTAAACAATCTAAAAATATCACGGGACCCACGAAATTGGTTGGGGTTTCCTCTAGTTTACGTTACATAAGCTTAGGCAAAGAAAGAAGGTTTTTGACACATCTAGGTTATAGACAATAAAAAACACTTTGCGCAAAGAGATCGAAGAATGACATTTGTTGACTGATGAGAATAGCCCATAGTTTTTGTTGGTCATAAATTTTTTTGAATTTTACCTAACTTTTTTTAAAAAAAGGTAATTTAATAATTTTATAGATTTTTTTACACTAATAGAAACATTTTCCTTAAATTACACTAAGTAAAATATAGTTGTAAAATAAACATCAATAATTGAAAATTTAGAAAAATTGTAGTCACAATTCTTCTTCTAACAGAAGAACACTTATAAATTAATACGGAAATTTCTATAGAAACAACCGTTTCGTCATAAGCTTTATATATTTATTGTCTATTTTCAGTTTGTTGACAAATCTTTGGTCATATTGATCTAACACAAAATTTTGCCCCCCCCCGTTCTCCGGCGCCGAGACGTCACTAGGCGACCTTCTCACAAAACGGCGTCCGACAGCTGTCCACGTTACTTTATCTCTTATTTCACAAAACCGGGGAAAAGTTTTTTGTCTTTGTTAGCTTTTATGTCTTTATAACGTTAATGGATTGCGAATAAAAATACTGGATATTTTGTTGGGCGTCATTTTTTGATAAACGTGTTTCCATTGTAAGTGAAAAGGTTATCAACACTTTTATATTTATAAAGGACGATAAAAAAACAATTTTTTGGAAGCTGATTGTATAGAAAAAAATTTTATTTGTCCGAAAATGCTCAATTTCCCCACTAGTCACCGTTATGTTTTTTAAACAAAATATTATATCTCTAGAAAGGTTCGATCAACAAAATTCGAACTTTAAATGCTTCTTTAAGAGGTCTAATTGGAAAAAATAACTCACTTCATATGTTGAACTGTTTAGTGAAAAATGATCTTTTTCCTAAAATACATTAACAACGGTAAACTTTAGTGTAGATGTCAGGATACCTGTTATGTAGTATTTTTTTCCTATCGAAAGGCGTAACGTTTAAAACTATGGAACAAGTAAAACAGCAAAGTTTTGCAAATTATCCCGTGAAGGCACGACGTATCTGTGCAATACCAATAGCCCCGATTGTTATTTAAATATAAATCAAACCTGTTAAGTATTTACGCAACGCTATAGTACTAATTCTGTTAGAGATAGCACTAATATGCACAACACATCTGTTTTCGACCAACAGCTGATTGTTCCATAATGTACAATCACTGTTATAATATATAACTACTGTTTCAGTAAAACAAAATACTAATATATTTGTTTAACTATATAGTACGTAGTTAACGAAAGACTCTCTGTTGAAATTTTATGTTAGATATTTCGATAGATAACCTACTCTGACTGTTAGTGTTGTTCATGTATTCTATCTTCAAACCAATTTTCCCAAAGATTAGAACTACCAAGACGGTCTTTTTTGGAAAATTTTAATTTAAAAAAGTGACATTAAAATTTTTTTGTTAAAATTATGTCAATAAGAAACCATTGGGAATTTTTTTGTTAAAATTATGTCAACAAACATTTGGGAATTTGTTGTCAAGTTTCATGTAAACAAACAACTAAGAATTTGTTGTTAAAATCGTGTCAACAAAAAATTGGAAATTTGTTGTTAAATTTCTTGTAAACAAACAATTAAAATTTGTTGTTAAAATCGTATCAACAAAAATTGGGAATGTTTTGTTAAAATTCATGTCAACAAAAAATTGAGAGTTTGTTGTTAAAATTCATGTCAAAAAACAATTGAGAATTTGTTGTTAAAATCATATCAACAAACAATTGGGAATGTATTTTTAAACTTCTTGTAAACAAACAATTGATAATGTGTTCTTAAAATAATGTCACAAATAACTGGAAATTTTTTGTTAAAATTATATCAACAAATTATTAGGAACTTGTGTAAAATCTTATAATCAAACAACTGGAAATTAGTTTTAAAATCATGTAAACAAAAAAACAGGGTTTTGCTGTAAAATCATGTCAATAAACAATTGGGAATTTGTTAAATTTCTTGTAAAGAAAAAATTCAACATTAAACGATTGGTATTTTGTTGTTAAAATCATACCAACAAAGAATTTGAAATTGGTTGTTAAAATTCATTTCAACAAGCAAGTAACAGTGTATTGTTGGAGCCGTTTCCCACAAAAGGAACGGCTGTTCATACGTGAGCACATTGTTTTTACTTAATTGCACAATACATACTCTGACAATTATTACTACTATATTATTAATCAAACAAATCAATCCCCTTATATAATGAATAATACAAACATAATATTGAGATAGTTAATTGATATATAGAATTGATATGCCAGCTGAGTAAATGTAGAAAACAGTTAAGCATCAGCTGATTGAACAGTATTCATTCGTTTTAGTTTTGTCATTGTCAAAATATTTTTTAAGTAGATACTCATACTTTATCTAATTATGGAAGATCGATTTTTGAACCCCAAAATGGTATATTCTAACATTATATGAAAATAGTTTGAGCCGGTTGTAATAAAAAAAGACTTCAAACGCATATACAAAGATAGTTCGCTAATATTTCTTAACTTTTATTTATATATCAATGAATACTTATTTAACTTTTGTTTATATATCAATGAACAAAACCGTTTCAGAATCATGTAAACAAACAAACAGGGATCCAGAATATTGGAGCGGTAATATTCTTTTCAGACACGTTTAAAAAATGTACTGTTAATAATGTTTGCGCTCGCGCACGCGTGTGTATATGAATAACAATTTTCTGATTTTGCTGTGTGTATTATTATTATTATTATTATTATTATTTTATTATTATTATTATTATTATTATTATTATTATTATCTGTTGTAATAATAAGTCGTTATATGAAAAATAGTGTTTTGTCAATGGCTGTCGTTATTTCCCAAATTTCGGATGGGGGTTTGAACCCGTGACTATCTGGACATCCGACTAGTGAGTTTACCTGAGGTGAAGGATAACTCCAATCAATTTCTGTGGCCCAAAACCATTATTCACAAAGTTTGAGCATAATCCTTTTTTGGAACTCCGAGATCCATGAGGATCACGTTTTCCAAATGAGCCATGCTCAAATTGTAATTAATTGTATTTTAAACATCATCGGTTGATAATTATATTATTCACTTTCAATCATAGCTGGATAACTTACAAACTAACTACATTTGTTTCTTTTAAAACAGTCAAGTTTGAGGTTATGTTTACTTCTTTAGGTTCGCTTATCGGTGTAAATATCTAGTTGCGATTGGAAAAGCTTTCGTTAGTAGTGTGCCCAGCGGTTACTGCTAGCGTTACTAATAAAATATTACAGTACTATCAGAATAAGCACGAAAGGGGACGCGGGGTGTAAAGCACCCTTAACCACGTATTAGCATCCGCACGGCAAAATCACTTCAATCTGGCTTTAGAGAAGAGGTGAAATATTGTACATGGAAAACCTTTTCCAAGTGAATAGGAACCGTGTCTGCTCCGTACATCCTAGTGTCGGCTTAGCTACTTGAAGTAATAATGTGGAATTTATACATGGTGATCCAAAAATCGACGCTTCACTTCTACAGGTAACGTATTATGCGGTTTCCCGATACGTAATTCGAGTAAACGGTGCGTTACATTATAAAAGGTTTTCTAAAGTTCAGATTCCACAACAAACACCGAATAGTACCGACAAAAATACTACAAACTTTATAAAAAGTTGAGCACAGAAACCCAATAATTGCTTTCTAGTGGCCGTTGGAGACCTGAACGCCGATAGACACGATCCAAATAAGTTTATGCACAGGCCTCGCTCCATTAGGCACAGTGCGGTCAATTTGAGCAGCCTTATCGGTAATTGGCACTTGTGTTTTTTACCTCAATAAACATTGCACGCACAACCTTATCTCCGTTGTAGCTTTATTTACTGTGCTGTTGTAGATTTTACTCATTTTTTATCGAACATATCGTATTGCGCCCTTGTGTATTGAGCATTACAAGTGGTTCGCAATTCTAACTCTGTGTATTTGACATATTTTTTTGTTATATATTTTTGATAAAAGGTCAGATTCGGTTTATGGGAGAACTGTTTCTCTATTATAACTCTGCATATTTGATATATATTTTGTTTGTTATATTGTTTTTGGTAAAAGGCCAGATTTTTATATGGGAGAACTGTTTCTCTATTCCAACTCTGCATATTTGATAAAGATTTTGTCTGTTATTTTTGATAAAAGACCAGATTTGGTTTATGGGAGAATTATTTCTCTATTCCAACTCTGCATATTTGATATAGATTTTCTTTGTCATATAGTTTTTGGTAAAAGCTCAAATTTTTTTTATTCCCCCTTGTACACCGAGACAGTTGCGTGTCGCGATAATTTCTTCTATATTGTTTGATAACAAATTGTAAATTAATATGTGATCGCACGTTTGTCTAAATATTTTTTTTTTAATTTTCAAATCCAATATCGGATTAAGTATAGAAGCTGCCATGAGAAGCGGATAATTCTATTAACTACTCGTTAAACGACGCTGCAGAAACATTGAATACAGGAAGTGGTGGATGCAGTATTGTATTGCAACTAACGTTATTATATACTCGAATAATCACAGACAGAGAAGTAAGTTATATTCAAAGCTGTATCACCGACTGGTACCAACTCAGTTACAGCATTTGTTGCAGTATTTAGATCGGTAACTTATATGCGCTGTTGAAAGTTTATTAGTGAATTTCCGTCGGAAAATGAGGTATTGTTGGAGCGGTAATCATTGTAAGACCCAGACCTGCCACCTTGAAATCAGCTCTTATAAATACCCTCAGTGTATTCTATATAGTATTTAGTGTGTGTGTGTGTGTGTGTGTGTGTGTGTATACACCACCAGTGTGTGGTTTTTGTTCTTAAATGTGGCCTATGTTTCTAAATGGCGGGCATCTCAAATATTTAAATAAAAGTTAATAAAAAAATGATTTTACCATCGTAAACCTGCCTTCAAAACTGCATAAGTTATACCTTATAGATTACCAAAAAACCGTTGAAATTAAAGAGTTTATTTTGACGGCGGTCAGGGTTCGTTTTCGTGTATTCAATAAAATTTCAAACTTTAAAAACTTATCGTGTATACGACTATTTTAATCCTGATTGCAATAGTGAAATTTCATAAAAAAAAGTTTAAAACAAAATGTAGTTCTGTTTGAGCAGCTACCGTGGTATTAACTAAATCCAGGACCTTGAAATAGGAACCGATCCTAATCTTTAGATTTATTGTAAAGATTATAATGTATACTTGTGTGTATGTGTGTGTGTGTGTGTGTGTGTGTGTGTGTGTGTGTGTGTGTGTGTGTGTGTGTGTGTGTTAAAAACATTTTCACGTTCGTAATTTTGGTGCAATTTAATTCAATTTTTACACAAACATCGAAAAAAGTAAAAACAGTTTAATTAAGAAATTTTAAATTCACAAAAATATTAAACGAAAAAACTATATCAATAAATGTAAAAATATTTAAAGACGTTGCCCTTTTTTATTATGTGGAAATACATTCATTCAGCTCTGTGGATCTTAAACTTGCACAGGGTTACAACAAATTTAATGATCCCGTTTTTAGATTATTCTGTAGAAATGCGATGGTTTGACATATAACACCTTAATCACGATTAAGCCTACACATGTGTTTGACTGCATTTAACCATTATGACTCTACAATTTTTCACGTAAAACGCCTTTAAATTCGATAATAACTGCAGCAATATTGCCCAATAGAGAGGCGGTTTCCTTGGAAATAACGTCAAAGTTTCAGTAACTCGTCTAAAAAATAGGCATAACGTTGTTACTAAGTTAGTTTTTTTTTAAAGAGGAAGAATGAACGTTTGTGCCAGTATCGGTCAAATATTGTGCCAGTATCGGCGCGCAAACACAGAGTGAAACTACGGTTTCCAATTTTTCGGATTCAACACGTGTCCATGTTTATTATTATATTAAGGATTATTATAATTATCCTAATATTATAGTAATAATTATATAAATATATTAAGGATTAATTTTCAATCCAAATGAACTAGGAGTTATGTTGCTGAGTAGCTTATATATTATACCTAATATCAGGTTTTTTTTAATCCTTTGACACATACACTGACTAACCTAACCTAACCCAACCAAACATTTTCCTGCTAAGAGTCAAGTTCAAAAGTAATTGTCTTTAGTGTAATGTAGGTTCGATTACTAATGGTTCTGCAATATATTTGATTTTCGAATCAATTGCACAAAGGATAAAACTATGTAACGTTCCGTAATGAAACAAGAGCAAAACGCAAACCCTCTATTCACGAACATCTCGGCGAAACGTTTCCATTTCCTGCCGCCAGGGGGAGAGGAAGCGGTAAATTAGATTTTAATCCTGAGATGTTAACTGAATATGCCAAGGCTGCAATAGACTTGGAGAGCAACCAAATTTGAACCCCCCCACACGCAACGTTTTGCTCTGTTCGCTCTTCATTATTTACTGCTAAAATATATGTTTAACCGTTTTATCTACCTTAATAAAACGGACTTCACAAAAAACTTGTATTTCAAAGATCAGTAGACCTCGCAGTTTATTCTTAATTAGTATATAGAGCGCTACACAAACACGCTCGCAGCGTTTCCCGCCAATTTAACCGGTAACCGTAATATTTATGAAGCATGTTATTAGAACAACTTTATTGGAAATTGTATGGTCTTTCTCCATGAAGCGGTCAACATTGTGAGGTGTTGCCGTTCAGCCAGTATTACAGGAAAAACCAGTAACTACACTTTCTATGTTAAATCAGAGGACGCCATCTTACTTCTTTCGGGCTTTATACAAGGTATCTTCTTACGAAATTTTAAAACAATCGGCCAATATGTTTGATTAAAATTGCGTACACTCGTCATCATTAACTCAGAGGCAGCCATAATGAAACGAGAGTAAATATGAAAACAAATATTATACTACGTCATTTGGGCTTTATAAAAATATCTTTTTACCAAATTTCAAAACAATCAGTCAATGCTTTTAGCCAAAACTTGTGCACTCGTTATCGTTAATTCAGAGACCGCCATTTTGAAACAAAAGTAAGTGGAGCGAAAATCTTACACATGGTTCATTTGAGCTTCATGCAAGGTACCTTCTTGTCAAATTTCGGTCAATGCGTTTGGCCAAAACTGCGTAAGAACGAAACACACAAATGCCGAACGGTTGAGTTGAAAACACACTTCACTTGGTCAATAAATATTGAAAAATGGCAAAGACTTTCTCAAACTCAATTAAACAATTTAAAAATGAAGGCAACGAAAACACAAAAAACTCCGAGAAAATCTCGTTTTGAAAATGAAAGACTTTAAACAGTAATATTTAAATTTAAAATTTGTTATATTTATTTGATTTATTATTCTTCGCGTGTGCGTTCATAATATGAGTTTCAAATAGTAAAAATTATATAAAATTGTTTTCTGACCAGCAGTCTCTGGATCATTTCTGTTGTTTCAAATTGAAAAAATTAAAAAACTATTTCCTACTGATATTAACTTTGATTACAGTGGTAAGATTGGATTTTCAAAAAATCTGTGATGTAAGATAAGGAAATTATAACTTGTTAAAGAATATTTATGGTGGTTTCGTACAATGAGCAACGTATTTTGCTGAGTAACCAACTACATTACATGTGATATTACATGCACGCACGCACGCACGCACACACACACACACACACACACACACACACACACACACACACACACACACACACACACACACACACACACACCTTGACTTCCTTACGCTTCGGTAAAGCCACGATGAATCCTTAATTCCATTATTCAGGATTCCTCATTCTGTATTATTACCATGTTTGAAGGAAGATATGTTATAAAGTAAATGAGGTTAGGTGAGGCTAAGCTAAGGGGAATGGGCGGGGAGGGAACTCAAGTAGGCGGAAGTGGAAGTGATTGCGTTGCGGGAATTCAATTCAATCTGGATTTAACTCGTTTTTAATTAGTCGTGTGCGGCGAATTAAAAAAAAACTTCTTTGCGGGAAATTCTGCAAAAATATTTCTATAGATTATTAAGGTTTAATCCATACGTATATGACAAGTAATAATAATAATTTCAAATATACGAGCGATATTTTGGTTTAATTTAAAAGTATGTATATTTTTCTCTTTATCGTCAATAATGTACGTCAGTTAGACTAATGAGGACGAGGGATCAGCGTTAACGATAAGGGGAGTAACTGTAACTGCGGCTCGAACTAAGAACCTTGGGTTAGACGCAGCAGGCTCTCCGGTGCTTTAGTCACATCGACACCGATACTGTTAGGCTGATGTTAAATGTTGAAACTTGTAAATTTCTAAAACAATATCTTACTCCAGTCAAAACAAATTTTGTTGAGAACTAAAACGATATTTTATATAAAGTAACCAGGATGAAGTCTAATAGAAGATATTTTAGATTTTGTTAAGACTAAAAACTCATGAAGGCTATCATAGTCTCAAAATACTTTCAGCCGGGGGGGGGAAGAAATCCTGTTCTCCGAATGCCAGGCACAGACTTGAAAGCTGTACCAAGCTAGAACCTTAGAATTTTAAATGCTCATTGTAACATCGGCTATTTAAAGGAGGAAGTCAAACATAATTCTCCAAACTGTGTTTCTTGCTATAAGGCAGACACAGTTTATGCTAATTAAAATTTCAATATGGCGTCAGTAAAATGGCAAAATTATGTCGCAGCAATCAATTTTGAATATAAACTGTTTATGTACATTGCCGGATCACCTGCACGAATAATAGAGGCAAACAGTTGTTTGAAGTAGTGTCCTCTCCATAACTTTGACGGAGAGTATATTGCTGAAGATGGCCAGGGTCGTGTTCCACATGGAAAAGATGATAATGATCCGGATACCGAATTCTCTGGGCAAACTTCCACCAGGCCAATTGCTGAGGATGGATGAGAGCTCAGAACATAGGGTGGGTCGTTGATCAAAAGGCGACAGAAATGGGGAAGACGATGGTGCTGGTGATCGGCGAAGGATCGCTGAAGACAATGAAGGAAGTGGACTACAAGGTGTGTCTGAGCTTCTCTAGGGCTGCCATCAGATGAGGATAGTTCAAGCCAACCTCCATCGCAGTAAGGCGGTAACTGCTGTCTTACGGTGGCTGTTTCAACAGGGGAAGGCGACTTTGCTTCGGTGAAAGACGAGAGGAAGTAACAGGATCTAGGAGAAGAAGGGTTGCTTCAGCAAGATGATCTAATCACTGGATATTTTATATAGGAAACCTAGATGAAAGCTAATAGAAGATTGTTTAGTATCATAGTACTTTAAGTGAATATACTTGAGAGATTTAGTTGCACAATATTATTGCAGTAACTGAGGTTTTATAATCCTATCATTTAGTTTTCTAATCTGAATCTTAACTTAAACTTCCATTGAATTTCCTTCATTGAAATAATTTCAGTAGAAAAATGAATTTAAATCTTAAGCAATAACAGTTTTTGGAATGAATTGTTTGTACTAAATATGTGTTCCTTTAAAAACAGTAAACAAATTCTTTAAACAAAATCAATACTCTTACTACGTTGACTCTTATTTATTAAATGATAGACTTATTATTTCAGAGTGATGACTGCTACAGTTAAACTTTTTACAAGTTATTGTAATTGAATAACTTGACATTTACGAGTACTAACAAACCTTTTTGGATATGAAACAATCGCGACGTTTTAAAAGTGTGAATCAAGAAACTCTCGTTCTCAATTGCCTAATATGAAATATACAACCAATAAACTAAAACGTAGATAATCCAATGTTAAAATGCTTGATCGTGCATCCAAGCACGTCTCGGTTGGTAGCAGTGCGTTCTATTTTGGACCCCCCCTTCGGGACAGTTACACACATAACCTTTTTGTATTCGGGTGTTTGCAACCATACACTTCAATGCACATACTGTACAAATATTCCGAAATCTATTGATCAAAGCGTGCTCTGAACAAGCTTGGTAAATGGCCATTTGTTTTTCTTCGCCGGATCTATGATTTTTTTTTATACTAAGACTAAATGAGAGGAAAGTACTTTAGAGGCTGAAATACTGGACGTGAGCTGCCAATATACAGAAACTAAAACTCGATTCCATAAAACAAAATATATACACAATATGAGATAAGTAATAAATCATCAATCGATGTTTGTGTTGATAAGTGTAATAATTATATAACGCCAGTTTCGTGGAACATTTTGGCACAGTATTAATAAAAAGTTTGTGCGAAAAGAAATTAGAACAGTTAAGGTTTCCCCTAACTTGCTAGTTTTATTTTCATTAAGTTGGTACACATTGTTATAATGTAATGTTAACTGTAGTGTAAACTTTGCAGTTCGGAGGGGGTTGGTAGCGGTGACCGTACCAACTTGCTAGAAACAATTACCGTGCAACATCAATTTACCGCTTTCAAGCTCCCATTAAACACTGGATAATGAGCGAGTGGATCAAGGCATGCCAAACTACCCTATTAAATATTGTTCAACAACAAACAAAGCCGGCCATTATTGTTTTAAATCTTTTCTTTCCCTCATCTCGCAATTAAATACTTTCCCTTGAATGCTTTCTATTCCGCGAGAAATTTTTTGGAGAGGTTTTTTAAGTTGTTTTTTAGATTTGTTCTTGGAAAGAATTCGGTGTACCTGACTAAAACAGATTTTTCATTTAATTTTCAACTAGAACTATACATTATAGGTTATACGGCTTTTGTAAACAAAATTGTAATATATAATGATGTATTATAAAGCTTTGATACGGGCTTAAAATTTCTGTTTTATTAAGCTGGTCGAGTATCTGTGCTTCGATACGGTATTCTTTATTACAGTTGATTAATTTGAAAGTTGATTTAAAACGTTTATGTAAATGTAAACTACATTGCTTTTGTATGTTCGGCAGAAAAGCACTTATTACTACAAACCAAGTTATTGTTATTGGTAGCCTGTAGTATTTTTTCGGCAAATTAAGTCAGATTGTTGGGCTAAAACTCCAAATACCCACCACTACTCCTGGCATTAAGATATTGTAACAGTACAACTAACATTTTATACGAATAAACCATACAGTAGCAGTGTTGGCTTGTCAAACCGTTTGGCAGCTACAACTCTTGAAAAAAAATTAATCATTCATTTTGATTGCTCGTCGCTTTATTTCAAACAACCAAAAGAAATTTTAAAGTATCCTACTTAATTTTTAACAAAATATCAATATAAAAAGCTGATTCGCACACCTTTTGCTTCAATAATATTTTTTTAATTGAGGTTATGTTTATTGTTTTTGTTTACGTGAATACAAAAGTAACGTATATAGTACGTCATTATTAATAATTATCTGTTATTGTATTCATATAAACAAGAATTGCATTTAACAAATATAAATGTTTCCATTGAAATATGTCTGTAGTTTTGTAGTAAAAAAAACTTACGAAATAGACATAAACTTTGTTTAACATCATATTTGGTTGTTTCAATGCATGAAAGGAAGCAAAAAACAAACGAATTTAAGTGTACAGACAGTGTTTTCCAGTGAAAAACTGACAACAGGCTCCTTAACGTAACAGAAAAATACATCGGCCATTTTTAGTAGCTATTTATGTTTTGTAGCCGCAATTTTGTTTCAAATTGTTGTATCATAGTTTGAGATTGCTTAACATTTTATAATAGCTACGTGTAACAAAGGAAAAAAGGTACCGAATGCGTAAACCCATTTTTCAGGGAACCAACCGTTTTCCTTCATATGCCTTGTTGTCCTTGAAAAGCAGTGATCATTGTGTGAGTGACTTTGCTTTTATGTATAAGTCACAAACACACACACACACACACACACACACACACACACACACACACATATATATATATATATATATATATATATATATATATATATATATATAACAATTAATAAACAACAAGGCAATAAAAATTAACAAATAATATTCCTTTATTTTCAACTCTTATACATAAAACTTTAAATAATAGAACTTCAAAAATTTTCGCATTTTTAATAGAACTTGATAAAATACAAAGTTTATTTTCACAAATTTAATATAGGTCATAGAATTTATCTTAGATTGTATATTTGAGGGATTTGCAAATTTATATACATTCAACTCTTATTACACTTTGTACGTACTTATTTTTACATGATTTCCAAATTTGTTGGCATCGTTTATTTAAAAAATGTAAAGTTTGTACTGACTTCTAGCCGAACTGATCCACTTACTGGCTTAATCCATAATTATTTCTATGGTGCTATTTTCGATAATTGTTCCATCCTCTGCAGATATCCAGACATCATAGGCCAATAATTTTTCAAAATAATTGGCCTACAACCAATATGTCACCATACCGGCTTTGCATTATATACATTTTTTGTATATGTTCAACCTAAAATGCACCTCCAAAATAAAACCATTTTCTACCAAAGTTTGTTAAAAAATATTTTAAATCATTCATTTAATGTAATTACAAAACAAAGACAAACTTACAAAGTTGTTTCCAATTTCCTTTGATTGAAGAATAGGTTCCATTCACGAGGAACAATGGCGGTGCCTAAAGTTTAATTGCTGTAAATCAGCTGACATTTGAACACAGCTGTTGAACCTGTATCTTTTGTTTAGAACTAATTATCTTTAAGACAGACTTGATCAGTTGTTTGTTGTTATTAATGTTTGCAACAACAAATGTAGCTCAGTCGACCTTCAATTATAAAACTCCTGTGCTGTGTATAATAACCAATAGTGATAAATATTAGAAAAAAATTGGCGAAGAGAGGATAAAACTTAAAAATTGAAAAAATCAGTATTCATTGTTGCTTTGTACTGGTTTAACTCGTATATTACTGATGCCATTGCAAAATTGAAATTGTACACTACTGACATTAAAGAAAATGTATACTTATCTACATCATGTACAAATAAAAAACATCAATTATATTGTACAGTATATCCAACTGTTAATGCTCTGATAATGGTGATGACTGAGGTGGGTTTCTATTACGTGACTTTCTTTAATAATTTAAATTTTTATTAATGAACTTATTTATATACTGTACATACTATGTGTAAATACTTCAAAATATTTTTACTAGATAAGTCTGGTATGTAGTAAAATGGCGTTAATTACAATTTAAATATTTATTATTCGAAACAAATAAATAATAAAATTTAAAAAATTAAGTAAGCAGCGAGTTTTGAACCCACATCCTTTAGTTTAATAAGCAGAAATCATAGCACTGAGCCACAAATACACTAGAATAAAACAACTCATTGTAGACATACATTCACTTCAAGAATAAATAATATTCGTGCTGTCGTGAGTAGCTATTTTCCCTTCATAAAAAAATGTTACGCCGGTCTAAAGAAGATTACACTACAAAATTATTTTTTTAAAAATATTTCACAAACACTCCCACACAAATTATATAACAGTATTTGAAAGGCTGAATTTAAGTCCTAAAACATCCAAACAAATTTTCTCGATATGTTTTCTGAATATTCCGATTTAAGCTCAAAAATAAAAACGGCATTCAGGGTTCATATTTGTTTTTTCGATTTACTCGTCAGCTGTGATTTTTGAAGTGATTACTTCTTTACGCCCTGTACAGTAAATTTTGTGGGACAATGGAATCGAATTGAGATTAACGGATTGAAGTAAAGTGTTTAATTCATGAAACAGCTGATGACTGGAACAGCTGGTTATCACAGAGACGCCATTCAGTGAATTATATAATAATGTTTATTAAAAAATCAAGCAATTTGATCATAGACTTTTTTGTTTGTTTGTTTTTTTTTTATTTTAAGGCGAAAAGCACATTGAGGCTATTATCGTCTCCCTAAATGTAAGTGTGAGTATAAAGTATTAAAGTCGTAAGTGTAAGTGTGTGTTATACTCCGTTACCACGAGGGATGTCTAAATTCTCTCAATAGGTGCAGCTATTCTGCACCCCCCTGAGGGGATTGACCATAGATAAACTACTTCAAAAAATGAAAGGCGAGAATGGAATAAATAATAAATTAATTAATGGCAGAATTATGATTTTAAAATGTTTAATGCATAACATAAGCGAAATATTATTTTTAAAGTTACACTATAGTAATATAACGTTTAGTATGCAGTAGAAAAATTGTTACTTTATGTGGAGGTAGGCTAATGTTATTTTAAACAGCTGATTTCGCACAACAGCTGTTCCTTTAACAATGAAGTTATGTTTATTGTTTTTGTTTTTATGAATACAAAAAGTAATATACATAGTGCAACATTGTTATTAATTGCTTACCATTTTATTAATATAAACAAAACAAGAAATATAACCTTAATCGAAAATGTATAATTCAAATTTTGTTTTAAAGTGAAATCAAATTGAAAATAACGTAACGAAAAGCTGACAAACGAGGGGGCAAGTACGAGTCATCAACGTTTGTTAAAGTCGATCCCGGATAACAGGGTCATTAACAAGTATTCACTTCAAAGGCGCGTAGTCTCTACGCCACCACATAATTTTTTTCATATATGAATTTTAATTATTATGAAAATTTAATTAAAATCTGACTAACCGATTTTTGTAATAAGAAAGAATGTCCAATTTTCGCCCAATAGTTTTTTAATCTGAATTTTCCATACATTATCTTTAATTAATTAAGGCTCTCATTAGTTTTCTACTTTTTTTACTAACAACTGATTTCGAACAAATTATTTTGTAGTTTTTAACGCTGTATTTTTAACAGAACATTACGATCAGGCGTCGCTCCGGTCCTGTGTAACGTATTACTGCATCTCTTACAGTTTAATCTACAGCTGAGCTAAGAGATAAGAACCAATATCCAAATCATTAAGCTTTAAGCTAATGAAGTGAACAGGATTTATGCTTCAGATATAATCAGTGATTCATACTTTATTAGTTTACTGCCGACCTAATCTTCTTCATCGTTAACAAGTTTATTAGATTCTGATTTGCAAGCAGTCTATATTTACTGAAGGTGCAATTGGAAATTATACTTCGAACGTTAATTTATAACACGATTTATTTGCAATCGTTACAAATGGTGTTTCGTTCACCATCCACGTTTGTATAATTCGCGTTTTATTATACAGCACGCAGTGTGTGAAATAGCGCAGCTAGTGTTGAGCTTTTAGCAGATTCCGTGGACGTGACTACTGTCTTAATGTCAGACTTAGTGAAATTTATGTAGGCTATTTTATTCCTTTCTGCAATCGCGTTGTCCCAGTTTTCTTATAACTGTAGCTAGGTAAAGATGTACATAAATTGCATCTTTATATTAGTTTCTTTGAACATTGAAGCTCTTCACATAAACTGGGTAAACTAACGTGTCTGGTTGGATGGTATACTTTATTTTCAACGAAGTCGTAGATAGATTCAATCTAGAACTGATATTAATGATTGCTTATTTAAACTATTAGCTGACAGTATATTGGGGAAAATCCGGCGGAGGCAGCTGAAGTGAGCAGCTGATGGGCTTAACGATTCCACTCCACCTGAAGGTCATACTACTATCACTTAACTACTCAAAACACACACACTCACTACATAGCTTAGCTAACTCTAAAGTGTAAAGAGACCCATGCTGATGGAGTATATGACAATAGAGCTCTGCGATACCTATTCTAATGGTGTATCAAATGAAGCTCTGGCATACCTGCCGACCTCCAAGTGTATCTTAGAGTTACCAACGATTGCAGGCTACTGTATTGGCAGACCTTATTTACTTAACTACTTGTGGGTATTTCCATAAATAAGAATGTAAAATAGAATAAATGGGGTTCATCGCACTAAAAAAAGTTTACGAAATGGTGCATAACCTCCATAATTAGGTTTAGAAAAATAAAAATTGAAAGTTAAAGCAGAGGTAAGCATCTGAAAGCACCTCAGTAAGGAACTTGGAGGTCACCAATAAAATGCTACCCACCTTGAATTCTATACACATCTTACTCTTTATGAAGAGGTTAGGACTAGAGAAGGCGCCGTAACTAAGCGCCTCAGGTATATAGAAAGGGTCACTATTCCATATGGCTTGTATATCTAAGAGTAGAGCAATCCGTGCTTCTGGAATGAATGATACTGGTCTAATGGTATATCAAACGAAGCCCTGGGATAACCTAACGACCACCCAGTATATCTTAGCATGTAGGGCACTATATGGACGGACGTCATTCCCCCAGCTACTTGCGGGTGTTCTATTAAGTAAGAATGTAAAACAGAATGAGCTGGATTTTATACCACAACAAAAAATAGCCAAATAAAGGAAAACATCCTTATTAAACGTGTCAGGAGGAAGAAACAATGAAAACGAAT
Source organism: Callitettix versicolor (assembly GCA_022606455.1). Classification (NCBI taxonomy): domain Eukaryota; kingdom Metazoa; phylum Arthropoda; class Insecta; order Hemiptera; family Cercopidae; genus Callitettix; species Callitettix versicolor. The sequence goes on along the minus strand of CM040185.1, from coordinate 36,887,863 downwards.
GAGCAGAGCAAGCAACTGCAAGCTCCTCAATACAGAAGTGGTAAATCACCAATTAGAAATGGAGGAGTTATCCACCTTGAATCCTTTCAAAATCGTAGATTTTATGAAGAGATTAGGGCTGGACAAAGCGCCGTAACTGAGCACCTCAGGAATATAGGAAGAAGGCACACAAAAAATTCTTAATATAATTATATTTTTCCGTCAAAAATTTTGTAATTTGGTAGAGTACATATCTCTGCTTTTTCTAGCTTCAAACAGTAAAAAGTTTTGAAAATGGGAGTATTCCGAAACGCGTCAACAAATATAAAGTTTTTGCAGTTAGGAAAGGCAGAGATATGTGTTTTAAGAATAAAAAAGGCTCAATAGATTTTAAAAAACACCGTAAAGCAGTAGTTAATCTATAGACTCATTGATATTAATTAGAAAAGTTTCAAACTATTTTTTGAACCAAAGATAAGAAAGAAATTAAAAAATCAGAATATCGTGTTGACCAATCTGACTGACTTACAGAAATAAGAAATGGATCGATTTAAACAGGCTAGGTGAAAAGTGTCAAGGGCAATACAAGCAAACAAGAATATAATGGAGAGTCTCTACCGTTTACTATGTAATCTCTGTATGTAGTAAAAGCTGGATGCAGAGATTAGGCGATAGAAACCAGTGATACAGCACCGCTATAGTTGAAAAACATGAGGCGGCTTCAGTGTCATGAAAATTGTATTTATTTTTTTGTCAAAACATCTTTTGGATCATCACAAAACTGGCTAAAGAGTTTTTCACATTCTTATAGCCTGTGATTATTGAAATTGTTATGTGGTTATATTTTTGGTTTTTGGAAATTAGCTTCCATCACGTCAGCAAGACAAGTTTATATTGTTAATAACTTCAATAGTAAACGATACAAAAGTATTTTTGCACAACCGTTGCAGATAATTAATAAAATATTTAGAAACTGCTTTACGCTTTTTGTAACAACACGAATATTTTAAAGTACAATAATGGATTCAGCCTTGAAATTGTAAGAACATGAATTTCAAAATGTAACCATAAATAACTTTCTTTTCTTTGCTAACCATCAAATTAATTTTCTTTCTTTTTATTTAATAAAGTTATGCCCTACATCATTATACAACCGAGACCTGGTACCGATTATGATCTCTAGATCACAGTACAAGTGTTGTTACATTTGTTTGAGTTAACTTTTTACATTTTGTCTATATTTTTTTAAACATCGTTTCTGTAAATTTAAGAGCAAAATGTGTACGCAAAACGTAAATATCGGAACATATTCCCATGTAAAATACCTTTAAAATGAAATAGCAAACATAATTGTATCTTAATAAAAAGCTGAGTTATATTTATCGTTAATGAACTTTATAGGAATAGATTCAAAATGGCGGCAAAATCTAAGAACTCTTAAGTGAGCCAATAATTTATTTCAATTAAAAATTCTTTAACCACTTATAGGTTCACTGTATTACTGTTCCTAAAATGCTGAAGTGCTTGTTTTAGTCTACAATCGGTGTTTACCTTTGATAGTTTTGAACTTCAGTCACGCATGAAGACTCGTAAAACACCCAGTCAATCATATTCCAATTAGAGAAGGAATCAACTAAAACCCAGCAAAGCAACGAGATCACTTCCGCTTACTTGAATGCCTCCCTAACCTAACCTAGCCTTACTTTCAACTTGGTAATTAAGGGAAATACAGAACAATAGGATCAAGGCAGTTTATTTGCGACGGCGCATGCGCGCTGCACATGAGGGTGTAAGGGAATCTGAAGTCCCTAGGCTCGCCGATGGCTGCGTACTTGTTTTCTTGCTTGCTTCTAACTTTGTGAATTGTTTAACTTTTCATATTGTACACACAAAAGTGATTTTTTTTTTAAATAACTACAGCGGGACTGCAGACAGAAGTGAAATTTTGAACTAATAAGAGTAAACTTTTAATTTAATTATTAAACAAAATCGTATAAAAATATGAAACATGAATCTTACAAATATGAAACAGTTAATGTTCTAACAATTGAATGGTTGGCATGGGCATATAGTTCAATTTAAGTGCTTATTAACGAACTCATAACTTTTATTGTGTTAACAAAATATATCTAAGACCTGTATTGTACAGACAACGTTTAAGGTATATTTAACTGTAAACTCTCAGATATTTTGTGCTAGCTAGGCTGGTCAAATGACACATGGTCTCTAGACCCTTTGATGTCAAGTTGACGTTTGAACGTGGAGATCGTGTGTTGGCAAAATCTGAAGACATAGTATGGTATACAGATAGCTCAAAGTCATGCACTGTTGCTGGGGTGTACGGCCTGAGACCGGGGTTAAAGAAAGTTATTACCTGGGACAGTATACAACAGTATTCTAGACCGAAGTGATGGTCATTAATGACTGTGTTCAGGAGAACTTGAATCGTGGCTTCAAGAAAACAGAAATTCATATTCATGCCGATAATCAAGCAGCAATAAAAGCTCTTGGTGATCCTTAATTCAGTCCAAAATTCTGGGAGTGTCTGAAGAACCTCGACGCTTTGTCCCTGGGCAATCGACTCTTCACTGGGTTTCGGGCCAAGGAGAGTTGAGGGTAATGAGGAAGAAGACCACTTGCTGTAATGGGATCTGCATCTGAGTTTATCGAACCTGACACATCTTTAAGGATTTCTCTATCGTTGGTCAGGTCTGATATTAATAGGTGGATTACTACTCAACGCCAGGTAAGATGGAATAACCTTCATGGGCATTCCCATAGTAAACGTCTCTTAAGGAAAGTTCCTTTTGGAGGACTCAAAGCGGGAGCAGATGTCCTGGGTAGAGCACAACTCAGGAGGATCATGGGGCTCAGCAGGGAACTGTGGTCTGAGGATGCACTTAAATTGTTAAATTCTGTAACAATTTTGTGCTAGATGATCTTGTATGTAGTGTAGTAGCATAGCGTTATTTTAATTTATGTATTTATATACGTATTTATTTCCACATAATATTGTCTGTCCTAATAACATTGCAGTTGCATCTTTCTACCGCTCAGCCTATTTTTCCCATTTTAAAAATTTTAATATAGACCTACGTGCTTTTATTCTTGTTTTACTTTTTAAAGTTCATATCAAGTTTGACACATCAAAACGATACTTAAACGTCGTATATTGTCCAATGAATGCGTGAGTATTTAGGACAATGTACTACGACCTTCATAAATATATGTCCCTATACTCCTGACACTGTCAGTTAGTTGCATTATATTCGCCAGTCTTATTCTCTTCATGAAGGAGAGGATTCAAGGTAGGTAGATCTCTCATTCTAACTGGTAACTTCTCAGAATTCTGGCTCCTGCAGTAGCAATCGCTTACAGTCTGCAGTAGGTGATAGGAAGTTTCCTCTTTCCTCCCTTAGTATCTGCAAAATTGGATTTTCTACTAATCCAAGATTCTTAAGTTGTCTCCCTATTTATGAAATTCCCCGTGAGAAACCCCCCAGTAGTCTTAAGTTACTTTGACTGAGGCCGCCATAAATAGTTTCTCTGCTCCTGTCTCTGAGGAGCTCCTTGGTCTGTCAGCCTCCCTTATTTCTCCATAGCTTAGATCCTCTAGCCTCTTCTTCCACTTAAAGTCTGTCAAGAAAAGCTGCCTTGAAGTTACACAAAACAATTCTGATCCTATAAGTTGGGTCGATACCCCTACTTTGCCAGAATGTCCTGGTACCCAGAGGTTTTTCCATACACACAAAAGACGGAAATAATCATAACTTGAATATTCCATTTACAGTTAATTATTTTTAAAATGTACAAAACTTTTACTTTTGGTGATTATTTTAAAATTGGATTACACGTTTGTTGACAACCCAAACAAAACTGTTATAGATAGTGATAGTAATATTACAGCTGTTTGTTTTTATATCACAGCAATATTTTCCAGCAACAGGAAAACTTTTCAAATATTATACAACAGTAATTACATAATATTTAAATTATCTTCATATCCCTATTATTCGCCGCAAATATCAAGAATAGAAATACGAAATGGGTTTATCTTAAAAGAAAATCATTTCGTTTAGGAATAAAAGTCGTATGTTTTTTACTTTCTCAAACAACAGTATAAAATCGAATTTACATAAATAAATAATAAACACTTTACAAATGTATGACTTTTCTAATCTTAAAGAGTAAACAAAAAAATCTCTTTCAAGATTTTTAAATGTTCCAAAACCATTTATTTTGCGTTAATTGCAATAATCCCTGGGTTTAGTGTTAGAATCTTAATTATGTCCAGACTAGACGTGAACTTAATGAGATTATTATCTTACCCACACCCTTCCTTCAACCCATCCCCTGCATCCCTTACAGAGAATATTAAACCGAGGACGAATAACGGGAAGTGAAACGGTAACAAACAAAATGGTTTGTTACCTGGTTACAATCAATACCTGGTTACTGGTTGGGTATAAATATTGAGCCACAATATTGCGCCAATTTCCTCACAATATTTCAAAAGTGGTCTTACTTGGATATATCTTAAAGCACTGACAAAACTTTATAAAAACTTGATAGTTGAATATAAAAAGTCAAAAAATTGTTCTTGGACGAGTACTAGGAGTTTGTAACAGGTGACGAAATCCAAATGGAATTATTAATACATTTATAACCTAAATTATACATAAATCCGGGACCTACTTGACTTATAGAACATATAAATGTGTGTGTGTGTGTGTGTGTATGGGCGCATGGGTGTGTGTGTGGTGTGTGTGTATAATTAACATGTGTTATCATATTACATATTACTTTAAAATTTGGTAAAATTATTTAGCCTCTTAAAACTTACCAATTTTCGTCATTTCCAAAACGTGTATATAAATGTAACAGACGCTGAAATTTAAATATGACTATTAATAATATGAAATGAAAATATGGTATTGATTTTATAACAATTCCCCTAAATTATGGCTGTATATTTAGACCTGTATAGTTGATATAACATTTTAGTAATATAACAAGTTCATTATTTCAGGGGAACTAATCAATTTCACTTTAAAAATTACCTTTGTTTTTCGTTAAAATGTAGATAATAATGAACAATCAGGTTTGCACAAAATTGATACATTCCGTTCTTTCTGTTTCCTGTTTAATAATGACTGGAATATTGCTAAGTTTCTCAACTTCTCCAGCGTCCATTTATGAAGGACACTCCAGCAGAAGCAGTTCGTTATAGAATCGATATAACTATTAAATAACAAACCCAGTTAACCGCCTTTCTACAAACTACCCTACATTTACGAGAATTGAAACAAGCTTTAGTAAATTGCTTACTGAAATATTAATACAATAATTGCAGACTTAGAGAGTAACTGCAATTACAAGCGAATTTACAGATTAAAAATTCAATTTCAAAATAGGAACAGATGGTTTTGTTCGACCCCAGCACGCAGTTGTTTGACTGAAGTCGTGAATGAAAATTTTCAAAAGTATTTTCATTTTACCTTCCCCTCATTTTGAAACTCTGATTTCACCATCTTAAACAGCGCTAAAACTACTTAGTTTGTTAAATAAACCCTGATAGCCGTCAAATATTTTTTTTAATTCTTAAAGCATTTTAAAAATTCAAAACATCAATTTATTCAATTTTCAACGCTTATTTCAAAAATATTCGACAAAAGAATTGTGAATGTTTAATGTTTTGAAATGAACGCAATTTTATACTGTTAAAAGAATTTTGATAATTAAAAGAACTTTACCAAAATCGATTTTGCACCAGAAATTTTAATTAAATAACACTAAAATGGCATCGTGAACTGATTTTTAAAAAAATCTGATTTCACCTACATAATCGGCATTAAAAATTGCGTCAGTTAGCGTTCTGAATTTGAAAAATCTGTTCAATTATAAAACTTAATTTTACAGAGGTCAGGATTGATGTTCGAATTTTTATTTTATTTTGTAAGTTTAAAATGTTAATAGGAACGGTAAAATCAGAGTTTTAAAAAAGAGTAAGAGTTTTGCAAATTGACTTCTGTCACGTCAGCGATACAACTGTGTGCAGTGATTAATTTGATTTATTCCCGATTCGGAATTTAAAAAATTCAGTCACTGACTTTATTTACGAATCTGTTTATATAAACAGGATTTTAGCAAAATCTGATGAACCTTTTATTGGAAAATGAGGCGGTTGATTTTTATTTTGTCCATAATCACCAAGCTTTGGGTTTTTCTGTGTTATCTACCGATACAGTTACATGGTCCTTAAGGACTATCTTTGATCAAAATCCTGTTTTTTATGGTTATTTACATAAAAATAGAGGGTAAAGAAACTTTTTTTTAGTTTTAAAAAGAAATTTTTGGAAATGTGGGCAAGCTCACAAACCAAATTTCATCGAAATCGATCATTGTGTTTAGTCTCCAATGACGTGCACAGGTTTCTATACTTCGCCAAAATAAAAAGATATGCTTTTGAACTCTGTACCTTATTTTTAAATCGATAAATGAATTTCGCAGAGTAACGAAATTTTCTAAACAAAATGAATATTTGTGTCAAGTTAGATTTTTGCATGTAGAAATAGTTTTACGAAATTCGTTTCTATTACGTCTAAAAGACAGCTGTTCGCTGTGATTATTTTGTAAACAATTGAACTGTACCCCTCCCCCTTCGCAAGTAAGAGTATTAGAACAATCGCTCCAGTTTAACGAACAATACGAAGTTTATAAAGTCACCATAAATCGAAAGTTTGCAAGTGCTGTACTCTAACGGTACAGTTCACAACTATAGCAGTAATTCTTGCAAATTGCTACCTTGGAACTACCTCTTTCACGTTATAAATTCATGTTAATTATGCTCCAACTTATCTGATTTCTGTGTCTCTTGTCGGACGATAAATCCGAAGTAACAAGAGAGAAAGTTTGTGCAAGTTGAGGGAATAGGCTTACACGGCGGTTGTTATGCTTGAATAAGTAATTGTGTCTGGTATCAAAATTGTTGCTACGTAAAGGAGAATGTTTTTGAAGACGTGATTTGTGGTGAAATTTCCCAATGTTAAATCACTTTTCGTCAGCAGATAGAAACAACAGTATTTTCTAATATTTTCGGTATTTTTTCAATATATGTTAGTTTCGTTTCGCGATTAAATGTTATTTAGAGACGGATTTTAATTTCATTGTTCATAAAATGATCAATATTATCTCTTCAGTGTTAGATAGCTGATAAAACGTAATTGCAAGAAGTTGAACCTAACAATCAGTCCACAAAATAACGCCTTAAAGGAAGTACAATCAGCCGACAAACATCTAAAACAATAATTGAATTTGGGTTCCTAAGCGCGGGAAGCAGACAGGTCCTGTATTAAAATTCTTGGTACCTTTTGATGTGCGGGTAAGAACTCACTCTAACAGTGTAATTGTCTTCAGGAAACAACAATCAATGTCCTTGGTTCTTTTTGAAGCAAGATATTCTTGTAACTGAAAACAATTCTTAACAGAAACTCTCTTACTCTCTTCTGCAATTTCTTCCTTTTTCCTGCGTAATCTACACACTGTTTCTCCACAGTACATACCACTCATGTTCATGTGCACCTTGAGATCACAGTGCCCTCTAATGAACCCCATGGTTTTTCTGAGTTATGCTCTGTTCAAAATGTGTACTAATCTAGGTCCTCAATAAGGAAAATGTTTAAGAGGCGTTTGCTATGGGAATATCCACCTAGCCTAGTGTTGCTTTATTAACCATGTATTGATATAGCAGACCCCCGGTCAACGAGAAATCCTAAATTCAGCTTGGGTTCGATGAACTCGGGTGCAAATCTAAGTTCGCGCAGTCTTCTTCATTACTCTGAACCCGCTCATGCCCTGGAACCCAATGAAGAGTTAGTTCAGCTAGAGTGTGTAAGCTTATCTAATATATAATTAATCCAGTAATGAGGATTTTTCAGCGCAGTAGGGAATTTCTGATCCTGCAGGATTAACAAGCAACTAAATAGTGTGTAAATTTTAATTTTTCTGCAAAAATTGAAGAGACCAGATTTTTACGTCTTACAGTCAATCCATCTATCTTTTTTCATATTACGGTATGTTAGGAGAAGCAGAATTAACTTACGTAGTTTAAAATCCAAATAGTACTCACTCACAGACTTACAGTAGGGTTGTTTATTTGGTGCGCGTGAGCTAAGATATTGGTCGCCAGACAGGCGGGGGAGAGGGGGCTCTTTCCTAAAAACATTAGGTTTTCGTCTCACCTGACTGCAACTCGGCTAAGTTTTTGGTGCGGTTAGTGGCAAACTTCCACACACTCAAAATCCAACTGTGTCTCATTTTCTCGCGAATTTTTTAGCTACGTACCGGCAACTTATTCCAATACAACAAAGATAATTGTTTTTAAACAAACTTCAGAAACGTTTAATGTTCTGTACTAATGAGTACAAATGCTAGCAAAGTAAATTAATTTTTGTTTTTGAGCAGTTGGTAAACCTGCAAGTATCACGTGTTCTATCTAAGTCTGTCAGATAGTGCAGCATCTATAACTGTATTACCGATGGAAACTAATAAATTAATTACCCAGTAAACACACTACCTGAGAGCAATAATTAGGGGTAGTAATGGCATTATGCGCGACTAATAGAGTTATGGCAGAGGGTGACTTGGGGAGTGTTGGTTCCGACGGATCGAACTTTACGCTCGGAGTGTGCAACCGAACCAACATTTTAGTAATCACGTTGTTTCCTCTGATATACCTGTGTATTTATTGCCTAGATTTTGAATTAAGGAAATATTGTTTTTAAGCTTATTGAGTAGCCACTGACAGAAGGAATAAAATTGGTTTATCACGTCTGGCTTATCAATTTACTTAGTGTGACTTGAATATGCCTACTGTATTTATTTAATTAATTATTTTACGAAGGTTAATTTTGACAATGAATTAGAGGTCTTGCCATACAATTATTTTCGTTTGTATTTACTACAAGGTTTATCCTGTTTTAAGTAGAATAAAAGTGAACATACAACGATTTACATATATAAGTTTAATTCAAAATAATCAAGACAAGCAGCTGTCTTGATTGTATTGCAAGATTGTATTGCAAACTCTAAAATTCTCTCTCTCTCTCTCTCTCTCTCTCTCTCTCTCTCTCTCTCTCTCACACACACACACACACACACACACACGCGCGCGCGATATTTAACAATGACTTCCTCTAATAAGTCTCTTTTTCATTAAACATTTGCTAAAAATTTGGTGCATCGTTTTGTTAAACGTGAAAGGACACAACTCCTTCATTTTGAATAACTTAATAACTCTTGCCCAATCGAAATTCACTAAAATAAACACTTACTTTTGTTAGAAGGAAAATTAGCGGTTACTCGCCGAAAGTAAACAGACAAGTTGTATTCCTTAAAGCCGGCCAACTAAAACAAAAGTTTAAATCCAGTCGTTGATCTGTGACAGGATTGTCTTGTCGCAAACCCGGCTTGCTGAAACAGGTTTATCAATTAACGTTTAAATTGTCAACTACGTTAACTCGATTAGTTTAGCCTCCGCAATGTGGGAACTATTAGATCCCATTCGTGCTGCACGCTTGCAACTAGTTGGAACACTGAAACTAGTTTTGTAAGTGTTATTCTTAGAGGAACTATTAACGGGTGAATTTTAAAACTGAAAGCAGTTGAAAAAGAATTTATTAGCGAATTGTCGATGGAAAATATGCAACCGAAATGGTAAAACCTAGACACAAGATTTGAGTAATTTGTTTATTTTTAGTATCGAGTAAGTTGTGATTAATCCAAACATTTCAGAAAAATCGATTCTTTTTGAAAGGATTTCCAGAAATTTTACATTCATCGACTTAGTTTCGATTATACTTCGGCGTTCTAATAATTACCCGTGAATACAATCTACTATAGAGGTTGGTGTTCCGGTGTGGATCGATTATAGGGTGCCTGCACTATGCAGGCCCCAGAACCAGGAGGCCATTATAGCGACCTAAATATCTCGAATAGCAAGACTCAAACAAAAAAAGTAGTAGAAATATAAAAGTTTGTTATTATAATGGATTTCCACCAAGTACCAACAGTCTTAAGTATAAATAATTATTTAGAAACATAAAAAACGAAGAACACAAAAGATCAGGAATAAAAAGCCTGTATAAAATAAAACTTTGATATTCAAATTGAAACTAAAACAAACCCGCCAACTCTAACCGGAAATAAAAGACTCTTAGTTCGAAAAATAGCCGCAAGAGTGTAGGCGCATGAACGGAAGCTTCTATAATGAACCATATAACTCCAATGTTTTTTTTCGTTTTACTTTTATAAGTAATTGTTTATTACGCTCCTAATTCAAACATGAATGTGGTTCGTTTGGGGAAAACATTCATGAACTGTATCACTGTGTCTTTAAAAACAGGAAATATGTAAAAAATGTAAAAAGCTGACTATATTCTCACATACATGGCAAATATAGGTTTAACTTAAAAATAACGGTATAATCTGCAGAGCTAATTAACGTTACATTTTTAGGGAATTTATATTCAACCTTGAGTAGATCTTAAACTAAAGTGACTTCAAGTTTTTTCTTTTTTTTTTATAAAACGAGACATTTTTAATTCACGTATTACAATTCCATTTTCCTTTACAATATGTAATACGTTCACCTTTAAGCCAGAATCCAGAATTCTCGTATAACATCGAGTATGTTACGTTTTTACATAAAAAATGCAACTGGAAGGTATTAAAATTACTTTCCTCAACACTTAAGTCGGTGCTGGAAGAAACACGTTTTTACAAAACTGGGTGTATTTATTCGACACTCTGTATAGTCATTACATTAAAACCTTCTCTGCGTACGATGCAAACAATACGCAAAAAGGCGAGACTGAAGCGAGATCAAACGTGTCTGTTTGTTGCGAGCCCGAGGTGGTTCATAAAAACGATTCTTGGAGGAAATTAACATCCGTGACAGGCAGACGCTCCCACGCTCTTTCACTTGTTCCTCGCATTTTGATTCTGTATGACTTTCTGTTATAAACTTGGTCTAACTAGTTTCATTACTTTAATTCAGTATTACCATTGAATATAAACGTACTTGAATGATGTGTGAGCACTTGCTGCTGGTGGCATCTTGTATCAGAGTGTTCAACTACAGATAGACAAAAGTATTGTCTATTTTCTCAAACGTCTTCCTCTCCCTGTCCTTGTAGCTTAAAAGCGTTCATAGCGGTAAATAGTGCAACACTTGGACTTTAGTCCTGATATCGAGCACACTTTTTATAATGGTGGTTGTAATTTTAATCCGAATTCATTGGTGTCATATGATTGAGGGAAGGAATGTCCATTACCTAGATGTGTCATTTATTCCTGAAAACAAAATTGAATATACAGATTATTAGCCTTATAATTAATTGTTTACGCTCACATTGCTCTTTGATTGTCAAATTACCGAATAACAAAGTAGGCCCACAGAAAAAAATTACTGAAGGACTAACGCGCTGAATAAAATTATCGAAAAACAAACTTACAGAACAAAATTACCGAAAAACAAACTTAAGAACAAAATTACCGAATAACAAACATACAGAATAAAATTACTGAAGGACTAATGCGCTGAATAAAATTACCAAAAAAACAAACTTACAAAACAAAATTATCGAAAAACAAACTTACAGAACAAAATTACCGAAAAACAAACGTACAGAACAAAGTTGCAGAAGGACTAACGCGCTGAATAAAATTACCGAAAAACAAACTTACAGAACAAAATTACCGAAAAACAAACTTACTGAACAAAATTACCGAAAAACAAACTTACAGAACAAAATTACCGAAAAACAAACTTACAGAACAAAATTACTGAAGGACTAATGCGCTGAATAAAATTACCAAAAAAACAAATTTACAAAACAAAATTACCGAAAAACAAACTTACAGAACAAAATTACCGAAAAACAAATGTACAGAACAAAATTACTGAAGGACTAACGCGCTGAATAAAATTACCGAAAAACAAACATACAGAACAAAATTACGGAAAAACAAACTTATTGAACAAAATTACCAAAGAACAAACGTACTGAACAAAATTAGCAAAGAACAAATGTACTGAACAAAATTTGCGAAGAACAAACGTATTAAAAACAAATTACTGAAGGTCAAACGTACTGAGAAAAATTACTAAAGGTCAAACGTACGGAGAAAAATTACTGAAGAACAACTCAAACCATTCACTTAGATAACAGGACGAATACGTTCACATAGGTTAAAATGTTAAAACATATAGGCTATGGCTAAATTTAAGAATATTTAATTAAAAATGACAGATAAAAACACATTTGAATGCACATACAAAATAAACCCGTATTATTAAAACAGTTATTGTAAAAAATATTTCAACTAATAAAATAATTAAAACCTTATTAGTAAAGTGCAGATAAACAAAATAATAATTGCTAGAATTGCTGCTTACTCTACCATTTATTTTCTCTACGTTTTACTTCCCCGAATCAAATTAATTCACTGCTTACCTCTGAGTAGTCTCGCGTGAAGACAAATACCTTTATAAATTTGTATCTACTTCTTGCGCCAAAACATAGATAAACTGCTTCAACAAAACAATGCCTGTTATTGCGCAAGGATCCCGAAAATTACATGTAAATGTATTCTATGCCTGATAGATATTTGTTGAACGCGTATTCCTCCGTATACAACAGTAACCTATTTACATAATTGTAACTAAGATATTGTTGAGTTTTGTTGTTGTACTTAGTTAAAATTCACCTAGTTTGTGAATTAAACACAGCAGTTTTTTTATCTTGTAAACGAAACGTTGGATTTTCTTTTTAAAATTATAACTTTCTGTTGTTTCAGCGTCTTTGTAAGAGTTGTAGTTTGATTATGTATTATCGTGGAAAACTTTTGTTATGAATCGCAGCTGGCTCAGTGATTCACTGGCTCACTGGAAGCCGTTATCCAAAATTTGTTGAAGTGAATATTTTTTTAGACGAAACTAGAAGATTTTTTTATGAGTGATAAAATAGAAACTCTTGATAGCATGGATAATACTCGTATGTAGAAAAATTGTCACGCTTGCCTTATAGAACCTCTTAGTATTCTTAAAGTGAATTTAAGTTTGTAGTGCATTCATGGATCAGTGCTATGATTTCTGGTTATAGAACTAAAGGGCGAGAGTTCAAAACCCGTTATTGACATTAACTTTTTTATATTTAATATTTATTTGTTTAAAAATAAGTACACAAAGAAGTTGAAAAGTAAATATTTTAGTATAACATAACTGAATTATATAACATAAATTGTTTAGAGCGTTTTAAGTTAAATATATCTTGCACATTTTTTATAAATATGTTCTTTAGTGAATATTTAAATTATTAACAAACTTCGTCATACTACATGCCCAGCCCAGTCATCTAAATTAATAGAACATTAACAGTTGAATATACTGTACAAGAGTGATGTTTTACATTTGTACATTATGTAGATAAAAGTATATTTTGCCTAACGGCAGTTGAGGGTAATTTTTAATTAGTAATAAGATCAGTATTAAAACTGGGTCAAGTAAACCAACAATGAGCATTGATTACTCCAATTTTTTAAGTTTTCACTTCTTCCGGCTAGTCCATCGAAAACCACATTTATTAATTTTTTTAAATTTTAATTTTGTCTCCATAATCAGCGTTAAGGTCTGCGTAAATTAGTGTTTTCTAAAGGTTAAAATTAGATAAAAAAATACTAAAATGAAGTATGATCGTCTATTCCTGAATCAATTTTCTTGATTTAAAATTGGTTTTTAAAATTGTTAGTGCATTAATTAGCGAAATCAGATTTTGTTTTGCATTGCATTGCAAGACGAGAGCTGGTAACATTCATTACTTTTCTAAAAATTAGATTTTGGTATAATGACACACATGGTTTAGATTTTTGTTTTGTATTAAGTATCCTAAACTTTGTGTAATAATGTTATTTGTGTAAAATTGGATCAAAATCATTTGCCGCATGCCAATACCATATTGAAATTAAAAATGAGTTACAATAGCTAAAAACGTAACGAAAAGTAGCGAAGTAGTGAGGAAGACACATGAGATATCAGACAAAAACCAGCAAAGATAACATTAAAAACGAAAAACAAATAGTATTTAGAGAAGTAAGTTACTTTCAAAATGACTTAGTTCGAGAAATACAATTTTATTTTTCGAAATTAAGTAATGATTACTCAAGACATATTAGCGGCGATTTAAAAAGCGATATCTAAAAAAATATTATTTAAATTTTAGCCATAAATGACGACATTAAAATTGAACAACTTACATATATACAGCGAAAGAATTACCGAGTTCTTTGTATATTGTTTAAAGCGAAGGAATATTTTGAAGATTGATATATAGCCCGACGGTATTGCGGCACATGTGCGGATGCTGCCAGAGATGACATGTGCTGGATTCATTCCGTCTTGATATCTTAATATTAGCATCATCCAACTGTCAACCCTTTCGTACGTTGCGCTGAAACATTGGCTTGTTTGTAGAGGTTGGCGAGAAGAAATTAAATTATTCATTTTGTAGTAAAAGGTGGAGAAGTTTAACAGTAAGATGAAGAGAAATGAAGAGTTAGATATTAAAGAAAGATAATACTGAAAGTTGCAAATAAAAATAAATAAAAAATAAAGTAGGAAAAAAGAAAAAATGGAGAACGAAGTAAATAATAATTAAAATGAAAGAAAATGTATCACATTTGTATATTTATATATATATATATATATATATATATATATATATATATATATATATATATATACAAGACGATAGAAGGTAAAGAATGATAGGTAAAATATAATAATTATTACCCACAAAAACTATTTCGTTATAAAATTAGTAGTTATTAAAATGTATTGAATTATTTCTAAATTTTTAGATCAAATCAAAACACAATAATACCTAAAATGTTAAACAGAGGAAATAAAGTAAAAAATGTAAAACATATAAAAAAAATAAAATGATAATGTTAAACATACAGTGTCAATTAAATTTTAAGCTATTTATCAGAAACTATAACGTCAACGATGCCTCAGTGGGCCGCATATTGTGAATACGGGTTTGACAATCACAAGACATCATAGATGGATCTAACCATTCCTCAACTATTGCAAGGCAAGGTGGAACAGGAACTATTCCAATGGCTGCGTGGTTACGGGGGTGCTTCTTCAGTATGCGGATTCTGGATACAAGAGGACTTAATCTAGATTACCTACGCATGCAGGGCTCTACAAGTATGGACATTATATTTTCCTAACTACTTGTGGAATTTGTATGGCTGGAAACAAAATTTCAAAGCCTAGGAAATTCTGGAAACTGGGAAAGTTGGACGTGGAGAATAAACATAGGTTTGTAGGTGGAGGAAATTTAAGGTGTAAGTCCCCATGGAACCCACAGGCAGTAAGTTGCAGGAGGCTGTAGGGTTGCTAGGCGGAACTATCCGGTCTGCGGTTGAAGAGTTAGCAATAGAGCTTCTAAATAAACCTAGAAGTAGAAGATTAATCTTCTAGAAGATTAAATCTTCTAGAAGTAGAAGATTAAAGTAGAAGAATTAAAAGATTAAAAAGGGGAAGCACATCCTTAAATTGCTTCGATGACAGGGTTGACAGCCATCATAAGTTTGAAATAAAAGCAACAAAACGTGTATTTTATTACAAATACTTCCAATTGCTAGAGTTTATGTGGTTTTTAAAAGGTAACAAAAGATATAGTAATTTTATATGTATAAATTTGCATAAATCCTGATTTATAGATAATTTTTGCGTGCCCGCGTTTTTTGTCATGATCGCATTCACAGTTTTGTTACGATATGATTCAAACTTGTTAGAAAAATCGATTATAGTAATAACTTAGCTATTGTCACTAATTCATTTAACAATTTCAAAACGGCAGCCAAAAACTAATATTTTTTTTAAAAATTAGCATTAAAAAACTGTACGAATTAGCATTTTGAATTTTCAAAATCCGTTGAAATTAAGAAATTTAATTTGACGGCGATCGTGGTTAATTTTCGTATTTTGAATGTAATTTGAAAGTTTAAATGGTTAATATGAGTAGATTTTAATACTGATTGTGATAATGAAATCTAGATTTCGAAAAGATTATGTTAAAGATAAACATTTTTCGAAATTCGCTTCTATCACGTTATCGAGACACCTGCGTGTGGGTATGGTTTGATTATTACAAGTTTTATTTTATTACTTTTGTTAAACACCAATTACATTAGCTATACTGTGCTGCAGAAATCGATGTTACTCAGTTTTAACTTAAACGAGAATTTGTAAGCCGATTGCAAAATACTTTCATTGTTTAGATTTAATATCAGCTTTCATAGTTTCTGAAAGTAAGTGGTCCGTTATATTAGCTTTTATTTAATTTCGGTCGTAATGACGACGGAAATAAGTTATTTAACTAGCTACATTTGATGTAAACCTCTATGGAATATTGTTCGAAAAGTAGCAATAAAGCATTTATCCACTGCAAATATTTCTCATTGTTATAGTTTATGAAAGTTGTCATGGCAACAAAAATAGGTTTATTTAATAAAGTTTTATTTCATTGGGTTTCTAAAGAACCGACTGTTCACGCTATCAAATATAGTTCTGACATAAGAGCAACAAAGCGTTCACTCGCTTGCAAATAATCTCCATTGTTTGAGTTTATAGTCAGGTTGGCTTGGCAACGACATCCAGTTAAGTGGGATAAATATAGATACTTCAGTATCGTTACAAATTGAAATTTATGTATTCAGAATTATTAATATGATTAGGTCAATTATTCGTCAATTTTTTCGCTTAATAGCTGGATCGATTTAGTAAAATCCAGCACAAAGCTGATCATGCTCAGTTCAAAAATTATTTGGTGTTTCCATCGGGAGTTAGTATTCGAGGTTGTCTTGCAGGTGAAGGTGTGCATGTGCGAATGAATGTGTAAAAGATATTCATATTATTTTTATTATATGGTGTGAATTTTTATGAATGTATATTTACTTCCACTTTCATTCATATGTTTCCGTGTATTATATAAGTAATTTTAATTTGCCCGAAATGTTTACCCACTCCATGGATTGCGGAAGTGGTTTTACTAACTCCGCAAAATGAGTATTTATTTCGGGCGATGGGCGAATTATAATACTCATTCCGCGGAGTGATACCTTCATTTACTTACTCCGCGAATTGCGTATTCTAGTTTTACTCAATTGTTGAAACGACCGTTCCCACGGTGTACGAAGCACGTCCCAACATGTCACTACCTCTCACTGTACAACACCACTCATTTTGGCTATTTTCGTAAATTTTGTTCCAAAACGCTTTGTTTCATGGCCAGTAATATAATAATATAAAATACAAAAGTGCGGAAACTAAGAGAAGTTTGAAAAAATCAAAATGACGGTA
The DNA here is from genome assembly GCA_022606455.1 of Callitettix versicolor. Taxonomy (NCBI): domain Eukaryota; kingdom Metazoa; phylum Arthropoda; class Insecta; order Hemiptera; family Cercopidae; genus Callitettix; species Callitettix versicolor. Next base: position 36,870,453 of record CM040185.1, on the reverse strand, counting down.
GACCTATAACTTGAAAATTACAACTGTGCGAAAGTAGCTAATGTGTTTTTCATCGTGAAAACGATAAATTAAAAGCTTCTAAAAATAATGAAATCAATTGAACTTTAAAAAAAAAATTACCTTGAAATTACCTTTAGATAAGTCTAACACGGTTTTGTGTGAGAGCGTATTGCGTTAAAAACCTAACTAACATGGTTCTCCATAAAAGAAAGTCGGTTTTGTATGAGAATAGTATTGCATAAGAAACAAATACTACTCTCATGTAGTATTTATGTAGTAGTTCTGGTTATGTATCAAATAATTAATACGTGAAAAATCTAACTAATACGGTTTTGTATGAGGGTAGCCTACTGTTGCTCGAAAAATGTAGCACGGTTTTGTATGAAAGATTTATTGCGTGCAAAGTCAAATACGGTTTTGTATGAGAGGAGAACTGCATGAAATACCTAAGTAACACGATTTTATATGATAATAGTATTGCGAAAAATCAAACAGAGTTTTGTATGCTGTAAGATTTGAGAATAACCTAATATGGTTTTTCATTTTGGCAGTTGCGAATAACAAACACTTTAGCCTGTTTCTTTGTATTTATTGTATTCATTGAAATTTCATATTATGTGTTGTGTTGAGGGTAAGCGAAATAGAGGACCACAACGCAGGAAGAATAAAATAATGTACTTTCAAACAAAATAAATCACTCGTAATTAAACATTCTTATTGATGGTAGTTGCTTTATTTTAATGATGTTAATTAAAATTTTGCTGTTGACTAATTATGTGCTAAGCTTCCTGGCTTCAATAAATCATTGAAATTCTTAATTCTATGAAACTGGTTTTGAGGGTTTAATTTTTCTGTCAATAAGTCTATTTAAGAAAGAACATAGAAAACGTGAGTTTTTAATTTTTGTTTATATTGTTTTCGAGTCTTTTTTATAAAGTTTTGGGGTAAATATGCAGAGCAGGTTGTCCTTGATTGTTCGGTAATTTGTTTACTAAAGCGCTTTATTACGTATCTAAAAGCTATAATCCAAAATATAAAAGCGCGGAAAGCACGAGAAGTACGATACAAATCGAAAATAAAAGTGGCCAGCATAAGCTCAAAATTGCTACAGCGCGAAAATAAGTAACGTGTTTTTTATCAAAAAAATGATAAAAATCCTTTTACTTTTTTTAAAAAAAGAGTACCTAATATCTTAACTGGCACGATTTTTTGGTGGTGAACCTAATTAACACGGTTATTGGGTGATAAAAACACCTTTATTAATAAAATACGAATAACCTGACACGGTTGTTGGGTGGTGAGTGTTAATAACACGGTCGTTACGTGATAAAAAACTTTTATTTAAAAGAAATAATACTCGATAACCTACTAACACGGCGTTGGTTGAAAAAGCTATTTAATTTAACTACTGGTTATCCTGTAGGTAACGTGTTTTCGATCGCTAAAACGATAAAAAAACCTTTATTTTTTAAATACATAATAACGTAATTGACGCAGTTGTTAGGTAGTGAAGCAAAGTTCACAATATCGGATGCCATTTTAACAATGTTTTCATTACGAGAACGGACTACCAAAAACTTAACATTTAGTAATTGCTGTCAGAATGTGTAATGCGCATGAGCAGTAAGTACATATAGTTAATAGAAACGTGCATGACCGCAACGCAATGTAAACAGCAATGTCGCCACAATATAGTTCCGTAGAAAACGGCCTAAAATCGTAAGTAATCTTTAAAAAATATTTTCCGCGGGTGAATATGTGTTAATTAGATAACAAAGTATAAATAAGGCAAAAAAAAATATTTAAAAATCACTATTTGAAAAAAAACAACCTACACTGCATAAATACTCGTTTTTGTAATACACTTAACAGAACTTTAATTAGTTTAGAAAAGAGGAGAAATTTAAAATCTCCTCACGTTGACGAGTCTGATCATATTTTATTCTACTGTAATATTTCAGATCACAAAATTCGGCTTTAAATAGTTACCAATGACCAAACGAAGCGAAGTCTTATCAACTCGACCGTACGGTTTTTGGTTTGTGTGTTTGTTACGCGGTTTTGGCCAAACGCATTAATTGATTGTTTTTTTATTTTGCACAAAGGTACACTGAATATTTTTTTTTTTTTTTGGTGTTTAACGTCTGACTGTTGTGCACACTTGGGCTAATGCAGACAATGGGATGATGTATAGCGTATGAAAATGCCAAGCCCTCGCCGGGAATCGAACCCGGGTCCTCGGGGTGAAAGCCTAGTACGCTATCCACTAGACCACCGAGGCGGCTGGTACACTGAATAAAGCCTGAACGACGAATATATTCACGTCTTCCCATTTACTTCTGTTTCAAGATGGCGGTATTTGATGCAACGATAACGAGAGTAGTTGCTGGATGTTTCCTGTAATACTGTCTGAACGGCAAGCATTATCATCGATTATTTCATCGAAAAAAAAAAATATAAAATGTTCAGTAAAGTTGGTGTGTAAAATTTTTCTGTGTAATTCGGTTTTCGGTTAAATTGGCAGAAATATTACGAAAGCGTCAGAGCGTTGTCGTAGAGCGGTGGCCAAGTAATTATTTAAGAACATACTCTGAGTTCTAATGTTCTTTGAACTGCTAGTATTTTGGTATTTTACCAACAGTGGACTGTGAATGAACAGTTTGAAGATAAATTTAGACCGTCCTAAGGGTGGGGTTCCGATTTTATAAACGAACAGTAAATTTTATAGTTATATGACAATTTATTGACCAAAATCGGCGTATTGCTACTTTTGTGTGGTTATTTTTATTTATTTTGTCTTTTTAGGTAAATTCTAGACTCCGTATACAGATGGATGCAAGTTCTTTTTTTAATAAAATAAAACTTTTAAAAAATTAAAAACACGCTTTTTCAATTAAAACATAAATTTTTCATCAGTCGGGGAATAAAGCCAGAGTGCAGAATAGATTAATTAGAAATTAATGAAAAAGATCCTTGTGAGTATTGATGGGCACCCACGTTTTATTCTCCGATTAATGAAAAATTTATTTTTCTCTTTTTAGTGCATTTTATACATGAATTGAAAAGCGTGTTTTTTAAATCATTTTTTATTATATTTTATACATTTAGTGAGTAATCTTGTAATCGATTTCTTTTGAATTATTTTGTATATTTTTTTTTGCAAAAGCAAAAAAAAAATCAATTTTACAAAAGTTTCTAATTTAAATATACATTATTCATTAATTAAATTTATGATAAAAAATGCTGACAATTTTGAATATTTTTTCGTAATTATTTTAACAAAAAATTCAAAAAATCTCCATTCAGCATTTTTTTTTGAATATTCAAGTAATAGTAAAACGTTAACAAAATTAAAAGGTGTAAGAAAACGTTTAGGACAACGCTGGCCTCGAACTTCGGAGAACTTTCAATGTGAAAAGGTTTAGAAGAAATTAAACGCGATCTATTAAGCAACGCTAAAACTATTTCTCAATATGTAGTTTTAAGAATAACTCACTTTCCACCCATCCAGTTACCTTAAGTGAGTTAAGAATCGATATCAAGATTTGAACCATGAAACATACATACATAGGAAGCAAGTTAAGAAAAAGTGTGTAATAATAATAAAAACACAACGACAATTGAAATTGAGAAAGTTAGTGCAATTGATTATCTTCAATATATAGTGCTTTTCGCTAACAGTTAACAAATTCTTGTATCAGGAGCGAATAACTTTATAAATTACACTTCTAAAGGCAACTTTAAAAAAACGGCCCAGAGTCCATTTACGTTGCGTTTTTACGTCTGCCGCCTACACGTCATTAAACAAACACCCTGACGACGTAAATGACAGCTAATTTGCGTCCGACTCGAATACAAATAACAGCAACGCCTCCTATATTTCGCCGGTAATCGCCGAGCGCTATTTGTAATTGGTGGAAGTAAATAAAACCCAGTTTAGCTGCAATAAACAGCAGCAGTAAAACATTTGTCTGCTGGCCGTAATGGCCGCACTCTGACGTATTTACATAATTATATACATAATGTTACTGTACTGTGTGGCTTGAGTGTCTGGTCAGCAGCTGATTTGATCCTGCAGCAGCAAACAGCTGATAAATTATCCTACATATCAAGAAATGATAATTACGTGTATATATATATATATATATATATATATATATATATATATATATATATATGAAATTCTGACTTCACCATCGTAATCAGCATTAAAATCTACTTACATTAGAATTTCAAAATATTAAATTGCATTCGAAATACGAAAATGAACCGTGTCCGCTGTCAAATTATATTTTCTTAATTTCAACGGATTTTGAAAATTCAAAATGCGAATTCACGCAGTTTCTAACGCTGATTAAATTGATCAAATTAGATTGTCAAAACAATTTAAGACAAAAAAAGTTAGGAATTTTTAAAGATTTGTAATGGCCGCCATTTTGAAAATGTCGAAAGAATTTCGTTGGTTAACGTAGTTGTGCGAACTATTACGATGATAGATTTTTGTGCCAAGTTTGAATCAAATCGGATCAAAACTGCGAACGTGAACATACTAAAACATAACACATACACAATTATATAATTAATGTATACATACATACACATATATATATATATATATATATATATATATATATATATATATATATAAAAGTGATCTGAAGGCAGGCTCGGTGCTCATTCCACAGTCCCGGGTCTGAGTCTTACAATGATAGCCGCTCCAATGGCTCATTTTTCCAAAAAAAATCCTCTGAAAATTCTGACTTAAATTATAAGCCTTTTGTACGTTACTATTTGTTTTTTCAATTGTAGTGCCAAAAAAATTCTTATCAAACAACAGTACAAAGGAATTCAGTAAAACGCTGGTATTTTGGAGCGACCAAAGTTTTATTATTATTATTATCATCATCATCATCATCAGCAACAGCAGTAACATCATCGCTATCGCCATTGTCGTCATCATCTTCTTCATTATCGTTGTCATCATCATCATCATATCGTCAACATGATCGTCATCATAATCGTCACTATCATCGTCGTTATCATCGTAATCATCATAATCATCATCATCGTCATCGTCTTCGTCATTATCATCGTCGTCGTCATCGTAATCGTTATCGCCATCGTCTTCATCATCTTCTTCATCATCGTCATCGACACCGACATCGTCATCGTCACCGTCATCGTCATCGTCAACATCATCATCGACATCGTCATCATCATCGTCATTGTCATCATTATAATCACAATCATCATCGTCATCGTAATCATCTTTCTCATCATCATCATCATCATCATCATCATCATCATCATCATCATCATCATCATCATCATCATCATCATCATCATCATCAGCATCAGCATCAGCATCAGCACCATCATCATCATAATCATCATCATTATCATCATAATCATCACCATCATCATCATAATCATTATCATTATCATCATAATCATCACCACCATTATCATCATCATTATCATCACAATCATCACCATCACCATCATCATCATCATAATCATCATCATTATCATCATAATCATCACAATCATCATCATTAACATCATAATCATCACCATCATCATCATTATCATCATAATCATCACCATCATCATTGTCATCATCATCATTATTGAAACTAGTTAAATAACTAACAGTCAGTTTACACTTGACAATTAAAATAAACATAGTCACGATTAACCCATAGGCGGTCCCGCTTCAAGTTCAAAAGGCTTAATTCTCTTGAGTCATCTGCACTAATTCTCCGTTGCCGGACAGCCTAAACGCCTCCGCGTTATCATCAACGCCGGTATTCAGTCGGTTTTGTGGATTTTGAGCACATTTTTTTTATTTCTTCAAAGACTGTGGTCAACGTTAACTCCCGTAGGAGATATATTACAAATATATAACAAGGCGTATTTACCACGGTTCGCAGAACTATGCTTTGAAATCGCTGAATAATTTGTATGTTTACTTTTTTAGCACTTAGCCATAAGTCCAAATGGATTTCAAGACTTGTTTGTAAGGCACCAGCTTACTAAGCACTGATAATTCTGATCTTTCGTCTAAAAGCCAGTACATATTTCTTAATTTTATGTTTAATGCTTCATTTTTTTTATAAGCTCCATCCGTCGAAGTTCCATCACGTGTCATATCCAGGTACTTTGATGTGTCTAGTATGTTCCATTTTAAGACCATACCTGGACGGTGTTAAATTCTCTTTTTTGTGAAATTAACGTGTATTGACTTGATTTCGTTAAGTTTTATGCACCACTTTTTGATCCATCTGTTTATTAGATTTATGTTTCCTGCAAGTTCTCAGTTGACTTTCCAACTTTATCGCCCACTCACAGGTAACATTGCAGTATTATCTGCAAATGTAGCTATACCAACTGCCTAGCTGCGTTGGCTCTGGAATACCTTTAGTATATTGAAGGTAAGGTTCCCAAAACACTACTCTAAGGTACGAAAAGCTTTTATGTCGTTTAGCTTAGAATGAAAGGAAACACTGATTAAGCAAAAAATGTATTCATAATTCACTAAAACTTTTAAGAAGGAATGGTTTGAGCACACTTTATCGAATGCCTGCGCGAAAAGAGTGACCAGAATATCTTCATAAACCAGAAGGACAAAGAAGGAATAGGATCGAGTAGACGGAATAACTACGTATCGTAACAGATAAAATCCCAGTTTAGAAAATAAGTAAGTAGAAACAGTTGGAAACGGATGTAAATAATTTGTAAAAAGTTACAATGTTACTTACGATGTTAACTCAGATATGTAAAATTTAGTTCCGAAACTGACTTGTTTCATAAAGATAGACCGGTAAGTTTTGGTTGATTGGACAGTTCAGTAGCTAAAGTTGTATTTAAAGTAAACAATATTAACTGAAAATCAATAATAACAGTGTACAAAATCTTATTTTGCACAATATTAAGATTTCTCGTGCAGTAAACCGACTTAAGCGAAGCCATGTTTCGTTATTAACGTTTGGATATGAAAATATCGGTTTCACGCTGGTTAGCTATTCATAGAGTTAATCTCTGAGAGCATTTTCCGATTTAAGTTTCTAAATTAGTTTTAAGTTGATCTAGAGTACTTCATGTGGTCCGAAAGTTTTGGTATACTCCAACTTGAGATTGCTTTTTTTAAATTTCAAGTTATTTGTTTTTCTAATTTAACTTTCAACAATTTTCTTGCTTAAAGTTAAATTTCTTTTTTAAATTGCTGCTTAAATGATCCGATTCTGTTATAATGTCCGAAATATTTAATGCTGATTTAGCCTCTTATCTGTTGTAACTGATACACTTGCATAAAGAACGGTAAGCTTTTAGTGCATAAAATCACTAGAATAGTGATTTTAAAATACTATTCATTTGAAAAACATCGGAGAAAAATGAATCGCGATAAACAAAGATGAATGTCGATTTTTTTTAGGTTCTTCGTATTACAATACATTAAAGAAATCATTGTGGTTGTGGTAGAATAAAAATTTCTCTAATTTGAATAAGCAATGATTAAAAGTTTATTCTGTACAAAACTGAGAAGGGTTTACAAGCATTTGTTTTATTAACCAGACAGGTGTACGAGTATTTGAAGACAGCCAAAAGTTCAGCGTAATGAGAATAACAAATCATTTGTGTACACGAGTTTTGTATTCTTTTGCGTGTACTCTCTACAACAAACAGACATCAAAGCTGTTGAAATAACAGAACTGCTCTATTGACAGTGGTTTCTATAAGTTCAAATGGAAAAAACCAAGATTATTTGTATTTTGTTAAAGAAATATCATGTTATATCTATGCTGTTAACTTCAAATGGTTTCTTTGACAATCGGGATTATTCTGCTCTGTGGAAGGGAATGTTATTCAGAGAGATGTTAGTGCAAAATTGAACGCTGAATGTCAGTCCGGTGCCTCAAATCACTGTGGGGCAACCTGATCTGGACGCCCAAACTCATCACAAGGAGTAGAAGATGTACCTGGTGTTTAACATAGGAGTTCGGCAAATATTTCATCTTCGAAAGTAGAAAGTTTGGCGTGATCTAGACTCGTTCAGTCTGTTGCGTCTTGAACTTTCACACTTCAAAGTCGTAGGCTTGAGATTGCAATTACTGCCGTGATTGTTTATCTTTTTTCCTTTAACGCTGATCATAAAAGTATGAACGTTTAACAAACAAAAGAACTTATAAGTAGAAAACTAATAACAATATTACTGAAGATGATCCGAGAAAATAGCACCGTGTAATTGGTTTGTGGAACAGTTAAAGATCAAGAATCTTTCTGTTGATTAAACTGTGAAGTGGACCAGCAAAAATCTGCAGCACTGGTCTAAACAAAATCCACTTTTAATTTCGAGTACCGAAGAGTACCATAGTGGAACTGATCACAATGTGGTACATGGAAAGACAGAATATCCAGTTCATATTTTTTTTAACAATCTGTGAATAGTTTATCAGTAAATGTTTGGGAATGCATTCACGTTTGAGCCGGACACTATTGACTCACGACTTCAAAGGTCTATGCAATATGCATTACGGTAATCAAGAAGGACATTGGATGGACAATAACGCTCTGCCAGAATAAGGTCAATCCTCGATGTCTAAACTTAAATCCAACAGAGTTTTCTATAAACGGCGTTATCTTGAAAGATCACCATTAGTGAGAATAAGGTTCTTACGAGACATGTGAGAACGTTTGCTTTGATTTTCAAAAAAAACAGCGTTGAACAAAAGCTGTAAATTTTTATTTGTGTCTTTGTTTTAAATATCGTAATAAATTTACAACACAGGTACGTTTGGTTCTCTCTGTAGTTCATATTAATATAGAAAGTATGTTTTGAAATTGCGTGTAATTAAAAATTCCGGGAAGTTTTACTAAACGTGCAATATAAAACTCATTAATCTTATAATAAAATTAAACTAGCTGTTTATTACTCTTTCACAAGAGAAATTAGAGAATTCTAGAACATGTGTAAATATAATGAAACTTTATTTTAATTGGACATGTATATTAATTAACAAAAATTAAAAATGTTATGAATATCTGTATAAAAAAATAAAAATTATTTAGTTTAAATAATTTTTAAACTAAATGTAACGGCGGTGACATTCCTGTGAGGAAGGAAGGAATTAGTAAGGAGTAGGACTAAGTGATAGATCAGGGCTTTTACACTTACCAATATGGTATATAGACTCGTATTTATCGTGCGCCCGTACACGTTTGTGTGTGTTTGAGTACGTGCGTGCACGAGTGTATATATATATATATATATATATATATATATATATATAGAGAGAGAGAGAGAGAGAGAGAAATATTATAATAAGGAAGCGACAGTAGCTCAGTGGTTGAATAGCGAGTACTTCGCTAAAACTCGGACCTTTGCGCAGGTTCGAATTCAGTTACTACAGTTGGCTTTCTCCTCGTCGATTGCCCTATTTTCATTAGACTAGGCTGGCATATTATGAAAGACGATCCTATAAAAAATATTGCAAAAAACATTATATAGATATTTTCACAGCCAATACAAACCACTATTGTATAATGAATATAACAAAATGTTAAAAAGGATATGATTTTGACAATCTCTCGTAAAAAGAATCGTTTTCTGATTACATTAAAACAAGATCTGTAGATAAACCTGCCAGGGACGTTTTGAAACATTACAAAAGACACATGTTAATATCTGAAATTTATAGGGCCTACTTTTATCAATTTAATTCACAGTTTTCTTGACAGTCTTTAAATGCAAATTTGTTTGTTCAGAACACCATCTTATTCTGAAAGTAAAAGTTTTCTTGTTGTATATCCATTTCCTTGAAGTTTTGAGTTTCAAATTATTGAACCAATAATTTGTTTTAAGTTATAATCTAGATATATGAGTAGCACTAGAGTGTATCAGTATTCTTTTAGTACTTTCGTGCCCCCTTTTGAAATTTAAAATATGTTTATCAGAAATATTGTTTACTATCTTGCTCGGACATTTAACCAAATAGCATAGTTTCAAAACCATTCACCAGATAACCGTTAATACTCATCGGGCAAGGTAATTTTTCGATCTCTTCAGTACTGCTAAATTCTATAAAAACCTGGACTAGCCGCATTTCGGCCTAAATACTTTTTGACACTTCATTCGCGCTTGCTTAGTTATAAAAAATAGGTTTATAATTTCCGTCGCCATTTTGAAACGTATAATATCACTGACACTGTATTATGAACCTTTTCGTATTTGAATCCAGTCAACTTAGGCAGTTAAAGAACAACACAATTTATAAAATTTGAGAAATAGTGTAATTATTACAGAGGTTAGTAGGATATTTTACGATTTTTATGCCATTTGGTATTTTTAATGGTACCAAAGCGCAATTAGTAGCAATTATGTTAAATTAGAAATAAGTGATAGTCGTCGAAAAATTGCAAATATTCTGTAACAAATATTGTTCCTTGGTAATTAATACTGAGCAACATCTGCTGGTTAAAATTTTAGTTTAACCTAGTAACATCAATTACAACGGTATACCAAAAACGAATCGTAGAAACAGCTGATCGGTATACAAAAAAATTAATCAACTTAACCAGCTGACAATACAAATAACGTACATTATTAAAATAAAACAAAAACAATATTCTAACGATAAATAATCTGAAGTTATTATTTCTGAAAATAAAGGAAATTTATTTTGCAAATATACATTATGAAACTAATAAAAATAAATATCAACCTGGAAACGCCGGTGCAAAACTATAGTTGCAAAAGTTCTATTAAATATATACAGATACGTTCATAGATTAAACAGCTGTTTTAATGCATCATGTCAACATATTGTGTAAAACTTTTCCAAACGTTTGTTTATTTTATTTACATCGTTTGAAGTCTTCTATAAAATAAAAAGTCACGTAACATAACCTCAAAATCAGTGTTTATCAATTGCGTCGTAAGAAAGAATATTGCGATTGCAAGTAACGTTGTATATGCTAAATATTTTGAAATATATTAACAGTTTAGGTTAACAAAACGTTTACACATATTATAAGACTATTTAATATTAATATTTATAACTCCATTTTTTATGACACTTTACATTTAAATACCTGTAAATTTAAAAAGTAACTTAAATGAAATAGTTTTTACAATCGATTATCCAATTAGTACGTTATATCGACTTACCGGCCACGGTGAAACTTTTTATGAAACTTGTAGTCTCAATTTTGATCGTCTACTCTGTACAGCTTCAGTCGTTCATACACATCACTTCACAATAACCGAGTCTCTAATTAGCGTGAGACACTGCACACTGCACTCACGGGATTTGACAAGACAATTAATTCGATATATCGAAGTGCGGAGTCGACTATGGCGACGTACGCTCTAGTCAGCGTGTAGCCAGCTACTACCAGCAGGATCGAAGAATTCAGCCGCTCGGAGTGCCGGCTTTTTCTCAGAGCGCAGATACAACTCCCTCCAATTCCGCGTACACCTTTAAAATATTCTTTACCTGTACGCAAATGCATTGTAACTGTTAAATTGTACGTAAGCGATGCAGTGAACTGATAAATCTGAATAGACTGTGGTCTGAGATTAAAGTTGTAGAGAAAGCAAATCCGTTAATTGTGAATAATCGTGGCACGCAGCTGTCTCGCTGATGTGGTAGAAGCGCCATAATCAGCATTAAAATCTGCATATATTATGATTTTAAACTTTCAAATTACATTGAAAATAAGAAAATAAACGCTGAACGCCGTCAAACAACTTTTTTAAGTTTCAACGGATTTTAAAAATTCAAAATGCTAATTTATGCAGTCGCTAACGCTGATTACGGTGGTAAAATCCGACTTTTAAAGAAATGTAAGCAAAATAGTTACAGTTCTAAAGATTTTAATTACCGCCATTTTGAAACTGTTAAACTACTTTTGCTGTTTAACGAACTTCTTCAAGCTATTACCATAACCGATTTTTTGCAATGTTTGAATCAAACAGGACCAAAATTGCGATCGTGAGCGTGTTAAAACGTAACAGAGTGCGTTTCAGGGTCCTGAATCTGGGTTTTACTATAATGACTGCTTTAGTGTCTCAAGTCAACGTACTAGTACAGAACCATATAAATTTTCAGTTGGCTTTCATCAAATTGTGTTTTTTTATAAAAAAACAATTAAATTGAAATACTGATAAACAAATTTTCAGAACTTCGCGTTACTGTTTTGTAAGTTCAAATACAATCCCCAATTGAACAAAATTTGATGAGAGACGTTTTAAAAAATTGTCTTTCAACCTTTGAATGGGTTTTTTAAGTATCTTTAAAACATAAGTTTTGGACGAAGAGAAAATGTCACTATATATGGGAAAACTGCAATAAATGACGAGTGCACGCAGTTTTAGTCAAACGTATCGGCTGATTGTTTTGAAATTCGATACTAAGGTACCTTGGGTATAGCCCGAAAGACGTATGTGTAAGATTTTTCCCATTCATTTCCGTTTTAAGATTGCAGACACTGATTTAACGATGACAGTGTAATTGCTGGTTATTTCCTGTACGGCATGACCTGTCGTAATAGTGACTGTTTCGTAAAGAAAGAGCATAAAATTTCCAATAAAGTTGGTCCCCTAACATTAATAAATAGTAAATATTGCAGTTACCGATTAGCCTTTACAGAGTAGCTGCAGGCAGTGCGTGATACAGTTTTAACTTAATAATAAAAAAAGGCAAAAAAACGAACATTTGAATATTTTCTTCACCTAAGTAAGGATTTGTAAGAAATAATTATTACTCAGAGTTATATATACATGTATATGTCTTAATAAATTTTTATCGAAAACAATCAAAAATTAATTGAAAAAAAAGAAAAAAAACAGAATTATATGAATTGATTACATGTCTTTCTTATTGCTTAATTATATTTTTTATCTTACTACACGACTGGCCAAACCGGTTATCACTTTTCTTGTCTTGTTCTCCCTTTTAATTTTTGATGAAATTTGTATACATAATTTTTTTAAAGGAAAAACAAGCAGATACTATCTTTACCTTTTTTTAAAATTTAGTTGAGAATAGTGTCCCTTGGGGGACATGTGTCCTAAAATTAACATGCTGCATCACCCTATTATTTTCATGCAAGATCACACGAACACACAAGTCACTAACATTACCAAAGTTAATGTATTAATTGCAGGTTCAATTTTGTAGCTGAGATTTTTATTTTGAGTTGTATTAGGAGGCTACGTCAACATTATCCTAATCCTTCGTCTTACTCTTGGAACCAGATAAATTGGTTAATTCAATCCTGTCACATTACTTTTAAGTGAACTTACACATTATTTGATCTTTTCTTCAGCACTGGATAACTTGTGTGCCACCGAATGGCCTACTTTGCCAATCAGTGGTATGTTAGAGATATCAGCACTACCGTACGGTGCAAAAGATACCCACTTCTGACCAATCCTAATCGAGTGATTAGGACGCAGGCTGTCCTCTTTAAATTTAAACGTTACATAATATACAGCTAGTTCTACCGATTTTAAACTACTAGATGCTATATGCTACATTACTAGTTATACATAACTAAGCGAATTCGAATATTAATACACGAGTTGCGTGCAAAACTAATGCTTTCTTGAATCAGCTGTTTCCATGAAGAGCTGCGTGTCAAACACCTAGGCAGTCGCCCTTTTATCTGGAACAATTTTGTCCCGTTGTGTCTCTGGTCAGTGGTGTCTACCTAACTATAACTAAAGTCCAGCCACTTAGTAAACTGCCTGAGCGAGAATTCCTAACGCATGTAGGATTCCCCTCCAGCTTCCACCAACATTTCAGTGGCACAGTCTGCCAATCTGAGTCTACAAACTGATACTACTCAGCGATAGTGAAGGAAAAGGAGTGAGCTGTGGTGAGAGGGTGGACAATCGACCTCTCACTCGCACATTCTTTTTCTCTCTCTCTCTCGCACTGTTTTTCCTAGCAGGCCGTTTTCTAAGCGTTTGACCTATAACTTTCTTTTGTCCCGAATCCTCAACGCCTTCACCAGGAATTCTGACAACACTAAAGTGCCCTCAAATTGGTTCTCTAGATTGTGGCCATATACGTAGATTTAAAAGTAGTTTAAGCAAATTTTGAAAAAAATTTTAAACTATCGTGCATCATAATTTTCTGTTATTTCGAATGTAGTTCACTGACTTTCTTCCAGTTATGATTCTTTATGTACTCGTATGACCAAGAATTGAGCAAAATCAGATGAACCACTTTAGAGGTATCAGTCTGTATCTTCAGTTTTTATTTGTATAATTAGGACTATGATCTATTTATCGAAAAGGCTATCGCGGTTCGAAACCTTACTGTTTCATCTTCAGGCCGTAATACAAAATGTCAAATACCTCTGTCGAGAGGTTCACAAAGTTAAACAAAACATTGAAAACACACGTCACAAACACTAAGCACAATTACACGATGAAAATACACAAGATAAAATTTGGATTGGCCAAACGATGCGTGCATATCGTATGTCGTTACATTCCGGACTGCGGAGTCTAGTCTGATTACCGTCAGTGTTATCAGTTACCGTCTGTTGGTTTATGTTATTTATTTAAATCAGTTATCCTTAGAGCCATGTCATACATTAAATTTGATTTAAATAAGAGTTTCTCATTGAGGATGTTTTGCGAGTCTGATTTTTATTCTTATAAATCTGAAGTTCTTCAATCGCATCCATATGACTGATTTTTTATTACATAAGTGTAATATTTCCATGTTGGTATTGATGTCTTCGAATTTATGTTTTTATTTATAAGATATTATACGAAAGCCTAATTTGAAGATAATGTACTTCTGGGTATGTGTCTTTAAATCTTTTCTTAAAAGAGCGAGATGACTGACCTATATACTGTAAAAGCATTGGCAATCACTACATTTCATTTAGTATGGGCCAGTTTTGTCAAAATTATCTCCATTTGTATTTGCAACTGGCTTTTCAGTAACTTTGATAATTTATTAGTTGTTATGAATGAAACTTATAATTTCTTTGGCTAATTCTTTTTTTATGGTGTGGATCCATATACCGTTGAGATGTACGTTTTTTTGTCAGGAATGATTTTTCTATTTTTGCTTTAATGTTTAGCAATAAGCCTATCAACAATTGAGCTCCTATATCAATTAGACACCGTTACGTACTATATCCGGTGTTATGTTGCAATAACTTTATTTGTAGCTTAGAATAACACACTATTCTTTAAAATTTGAATGTGTGAAAGTGTATGTAACATTTTTGTATCATTAAATTTTTGTTACGACTTTAATACTACAAACGTCGAAATATATATTTTAAATAAAGCGCTATTAATATTTTTTATGATACGGATAGTTTTACCATCTTACAAAGACACATACGCGAGCACACTCACTCACGTACGCGCGTACAGACAGACATACACACACACACACACAGGTATTAGAGAATTTCCATTAAAAAAAGAGCTTTGGAGCAGCTATCATGGTAAAACCCAGATCAGACCTGGAAATTTGAAATGAGCAACGATCCTGAATTGTAGATCAGTTTTTTGATAGGTCGTTAAAATGTATATATATATATATATATATATATATATATATATATATATATATATATGTGTGTGTGTGTGTGTGTGTGTGTGTGTGTTTTGTGTGTTTTAACACACTTACGTTCGTTTTCATCTGATTTGTTCAAACTTGTACAAATTCGTTAACCATCGATATTCATTCAACAGTTTCATTATGGCCGCCATTTAAGTTGTTTAAAATATGCATAATTTCTTTATCTTAATTTGTTTTTGAAAATCCAATTCTACTTTCGTAATAAACTTTAAAAACTGAGTAAATCAGCATTTCGTGTTTTCAAAATCTGTTAAAATTAAGAAATATTTTGACGGAGGGTAGGATTTATTTTCAATGCAATTTAAAAGTTCAAAGTGCTAGTATATGTAAATGTTAGAGTTGATTATGGTGGTAAAAACATAATTTCGAAAAAGTAAGGTAAATAGAAATACTTTCAGGAAGTCGCTTCTATCAAGTCGGCGATACAGCTGCATGATTATACATGTATAGCAATATCAGTTTCAATTTGTCCTATAATCGCAATATTATTTTTCATATTTCTAAATTGAAGATTTAACATTTGCATACTGTATGGTAATAGTAGTGATGCAATTTTATGCACACGGGGGTTAATTTGCGGCTATTTCATCCCCTTGCCGCCCCTTTGAAGTGCAAAGTAGTGGGTTATAATCACCCTTCACTTCTACCCTGTGTATGATAACTGTTAACGAGACCTGGGCTTCCAAAGCCAAATTAGTTTTGCATTTTCACGTCGACTCTGTTTGAAATATTGAAGCTGCGGAAATTCAATAATGAAAAATTATTCGTAAATGGAAAATTGTGCGGAATAATCAAGAAACCGATATGAATGCAATCAAGAAGGTGATAAAGTTTTAAGCTATGCATTATCTGGGTATGTGAAACGGTAATTAATATATAATTATTTTATGGTAACGAATGGTTGATTACTTTATTTCAAGAGAAAACATGTTTGATGGATTAGAAAACGAAATTCAGTAATTTCTGAATACTATTAGTTTTAATACTAATTTCTTACAATGAGCTTGCTGAAATTTTAGTGCTACGTGGGATTGCATTTGTCACCAATTAAACGAATTCCAGTTATGGATAAATCGAAAAACGAACAAATCAGAACACCAATCGAAGTTAACAGAATTACATTAGACTACCGATAATCCGGCGTACATCAGACATCGCTATTGGCGGACTACCGAAAACGCCGGATTATTAGGAAAAAAGGCAGTACATTAGTATGCAAATTGAGAAGAAATAATTACAGTACAATAAAAACCCTTGTACTTTACAACTGAGTTTAAAACGGAATTATTATTATTATTGAAAAAAAACATAAAAACAAACTAAAAAACTTTTACAATTACTGTAAAAAATTAAAACTTCTCTGTATACATTACAGTATGCAGTATACATGATGGAAGTTTTTTGTGGAAACATTCGCCAAAATAAACTGCTTTCGTCCGCATTGTAAAACTTGATTCGGACTTAAACCTAAATTATTTACTACTTGTTTTAAAGTTCTCTGTGTACAGAGCAACAATATTAAAATCGTACGATAGTTTTCATCAGAAATAGATGAAACAAATTTATTTATATCGTTTCTGAAATTTATAGTAACCCGTTACTGATTTTCAAGACATCAATTTTTTTCAAGTCCGTATTTTTTTTACAATAAAACCTATTCTTTCTCACGCATTTATCTTTCCAGAAATGGTTGTGTGCTTGCCTTTTTCTTGTAAAAACCACAAAAAAGCGCTTTTTCAATCTCTGGGAACTCGTCGAATTTCATGTTTGTCATTCACTTGATACACACTCGGTGTTGTTGACGTATGATTCTAATTTTTCTATACTTTTTTTCAAAGAACATAAATAACACTAACTTATCCTGATTACTGGACGCGCCGGATTATCGCGAGTGTGCTTTATTTTGTTCTGACATTAAACTACCTAGTGGTAAAAAAGGTCTTCGAAGATTTTTTTAACGCAAATATTTGACTGAATCACCTGTGAATAATTTCTAAACCGACTTCCTTAAATAAAAACATTACTTATTAATTTTCTCGACCTGTACATGCTCCAGTACTTTAATTAAACAATTTGGCAAGGAATAAAAAAATGTTACATTAAAATCAGGCGGATACTTCTTGTTGTTAAGCTTAAAAAAAGTTATTGATATTTACTGTCCTCCAATTAAATGTATTAAGCCATCAATTTCTTATTAATACAAAAAGAATTAAGAAATAAAAATCTGCAACTATAACTGTAGGAACGTTTATTACTCCGTATGTACAAACAAGGTTTCACAAAATTTCTTAATTATCTGTTACTTTTTAAATTTTACTCTTATAATTTTTTTAACTGTTGAACCATTAAAATTTTATTTTTCCACTTACAAGAGGAGGTAAAACGAAAGGTTTTAGTCGGGCGGAACGCTGCCGCGCTTGCATTATTGGCCTTTTTATAAACTGTTATTTTTAGCGAGTTTTTCTGTTTTACTTTCTGCAGTTACAAAATGAATAAACAAAGATTGCCTTTAGGTCAATACGAATCCTTGAGCAACTGCACTGGTGTCTCGATCTAGCGTCACGTAATCGAACTAGCAGTCGTGGTTCTTAAGTTTAAAAGCCAATTAGAGAACGCGAAAGTGTATTAAAAGAAATAAAAAATATTGTTACGCTCGATCACTAATCAGACATCTACATTGTTATTTTTTAAAATTTACAATTACTTTATTTAACCTATATTTCAAGCGTAGTAGTTCTAATATCCTTTAAACATTAATATTTAATTTTTTTACAATGAACAGAATCACTTTATTATTATTATTTTTCGAACATTAAAACTGGTTTTCAGTTAGTATAA
Source organism: Callitettix versicolor (assembly GCA_022606455.1). Taxonomy (NCBI): domain Eukaryota; kingdom Metazoa; phylum Arthropoda; class Insecta; order Hemiptera; family Cercopidae; genus Callitettix; species Callitettix versicolor. The sequence continues at coordinate 36,851,998 of CM040185.1, read as the reverse complement.
TTTCAGCTTTATTGTTTTTGCGAGAATGTCTGTCAGCCATTAAATGACATCCTCCAGCATCTATACGGTAAGTTGGAAAGTAATAAAGTTTGGTAGTTTTGTTACTACTCAAGCGCAGACCTCGGAAAATGGCTTCGAGCACTTTTTTGTGTCAAAGAAAATAAAAACTCACTATAGCACGAATAACATGTAAGAGAGCGTCACATTTGTATAAACGTTTACGGTATCCTTAGAGTAAATGTAAGTCTACCAGTGAGCTGATTGTTTTTATGTGCATTTTGACTCTTCGAATTTCTGATTATATGAAGCTAAGGGAAACGTGGATGAAGATATTATTGTAGCTTAATATCTTTCAATATACAGTGTGTGAAATCGCTAAATCCGCTAAATGATTTTAAAGTTTTACATTTAATATTTATTGGTTTAAAATTATGTAACATTATAGCGTTTACAATCAAATATATTAACTTGCCTATCATAACAAATATTAATTTGTTTAAAGAACGCCATTGTACAATTATTAGAGCATTAACAGTTGGATATATTGTGCAAGACTTATGTTTGATATTTGTATATGATGTATTTCGGTGTCCATTAATAATGACATTACTTAAAAAGTATTCAGAAGCTTCTGTTAGAAACGTTACAATAACTTTGAAGATTTTGCTTTAAAGAATTAAATTGTCTGCTAGTTCTCGAAAACACGAAACAATAATGGCAACACTGTAAAACCGTTTTAACTGATCCTGTGTAATTGTCCCAAAGACATGCTGTACAGTGTTGCCACATTGTACGTGCTTGGTTTTCTAAATCTGCACAGGCTTACGTATAATGAAAACCCTTAGCCTACCCCGCCTTGTAGCTTAATATCTTTCAATATACAGTGTGTGAAATCGCTGTACAGTACTGCGTAGTAGCAATTTTACTTTTTATGTTTGGTTAAGAAATTTAATTTTAAATTGTTTGTGTAATTGTTAGATTTAAGGTCTCCTTAGCACGCACGCACGCACAAATACGCAATACTTCGTTACATATTTGGTTACAAAAGGACGTACTCGTACATCAACAGAAATGGGAAATTCGATGTAAATATTACTTTATTAAGGCAAAGGAAGATGGTTAAATATTTTGGAAAATTTAGAAATATTTAAGTTAAAATTGAAGGAAATAGCCTGAATTATCAAATATGTTATTTTTCCAAGGCTTTAAAATGTTCGCAAATTATAAGCATTAAGTAGACGCTATAGAGAAAGAGCTGAGAAAACCAATCAGAATTGACCACGTCAATAAATAGAGACCTGAATAGGCGGTAGAAGTAGGGACGGGACAGTAAAAAAAACGAATCTAAACTTGGAGAAGCAGTACAGTAAAAAGTTTGGAAAATGGAAGTATTCTTAAACGCGTTAAGAAATATGACATTTTTGAAGCTAGGAAAGGCAAAGATATAAAGGCTAAAAAATAAGCTATTTTAAACACAAAAACGTCCTTGTTTTAAGGTACCGTTGGCATGAAAGAAAACGTCTCAATTCTAGTTTAAAAATTAGTTCCTATGTTAATTTAAATGAAGTAAAAACCTTCCTACAAGAGGATAAAGGCAGATTGGAAGTCAGAACCGGGTCCCAGTGGGCCTTGGCAGTCTGGAAGGGCAATTTAAGGAATCCCCTCCAGGCAGGCAAATAGACTGTCGCTACCCCCTTCTCGGTAGGCACTGAACAAGCTACATCAGCAATGTTTGTATAATATTATTGGGATTTGTTTTCTTGTGAATGTCACCTCACTTTGTGGCTTTATTTCTCTGTAGTAGTGATGTATCAAGCGTTATTTCAAGTTAGATACTGCCTGGTAATCGGTACCAATACTCGATAACCAAATACCATCTCATCTGTACCCTGTAACTGTCAATCACAGCTGTTCAAACACACGTATTACGGAGCTTGCTTAAAAACATCAGTGTTTAGTAAATCTGTGATCCGAAAGTGTGTTTTCATAAACGTGTGACTTAATGGGAGTGTATAGTTGAAATCTATTCTACAATTTTGGGCGTTTTACAAAATTATATTTCTATAACTCTAACAGCTTTCATATTAGTAACCGCTGTTTGGATGTTTCTAAATATGATACTATAACGTTATGGATTACATTTGTTCTTACGTTGTTAGAATTTTATTGAAATTATTGCAGAGGTTTTCGTTATATAGAGGCCGTCAAAAACTTCACTTATCTCATAATTCTGCCTAAGCCTATATGCCATTACCAAATATTTAGTTAATTAGCAATAACAATTTTTGTTATTTTAATAATAACAATTAATAGAAAACAATTAATTTACTTTTAATCACTGTATTTTTCTGCTTAACGTTTGAAGCAAGCAATATTTACTATTAGTGATGACTGATTTGTTATCATATTTATGTATAGGTATATATTATCATTATCATATATCGAGTTAACACCTTTTTTTATCAGCACACACTATTCGTACAGGCATAAATGAGGTACCATTTCTTTAGAAAGATTTTGTTTAACCGGCTTCTGACGTTTCAAAACGATTTTTGCCCTAAGACTTACTGTTTGTGGACGATTTTAACATTAAAGACACTTTTAACTGTTATAGGTAAAACGGAATCATGGATGCGCATACACAACGTCACAAATCAGGCAATATTTTGTATACTTTACGAAGCTAACTTAATAATTACGACTAGACAATTCCACCAAAAAATACCTCTTTTTTCAACGTGCTTACAAGAATTTCAATATTTACTTAAAAGTCATTAAAATTATAGGTTACGTGGCCCTACTGACAGTCTCCTATCCCGTCGTACAAGCCGGGACAAGCATTTCGAATACCAAACACATGTTTTACACAAATATATTTGTGAATTTTCCTTCCATCGTGCATTTATCTATTGTTAATACGGACATCATAAAATACGAAGTACAATTAAAATATCAAAGTAGAGTAAGAGGTTATCAAGCATGCCTTTTCAATTGACTAGAAGACAGTTAACTATTAAAATTGCCTTTTGTTGTAATTATAAACAAGTCGCAGGAACAAACACTTCAAAGAGCAGGATTGTATTTACCAAATGCTTTTTTTTAAAAAAAAAAGTGAAGAGCAAATAGAGGCTATTATCGCCTCCTTAAATGTAAGTGTGAGTGTAAAGTGTTAAAGTTATAGTATCTAGACCCTTTGATGTCAACTTGAGGGGAGAGATCGTGTGTTGGAAAAAGCTGGAGACATAGTATCGTATACAGATGGCTCCAAGACAAAGTCAGGCACTGGTGCTAGGGTGTACGGTCTGAGACCGGGGTTAAAGAAAGTAATTATCCTGGGACAGCATACAGCAGTATTTCAGGCTGAAGTGATGGCCATTATTGACTGTGTTCGGGAGAACTTGGATCGGGGCTTCAAGAAGGCATTTGCCTTCATTCATATTCATACCGATAGTCAGGCAGCAATAAAAGCACTTGCAGGTCCTATAATACGGTCAAAGCTGGTCTGGGAGTGTTGGAAGAACCTTGACATTCTGTCCCAGGATAACCGGGTAACTCTTCACTGGGTTCCGGGGCATAGAGGAGTTGAGGGTAATGAGGAGGCAGACCGACTAGCTGGACTTGGATCTGCATATGAGTTTATCGGACCTGAGCCGGCTTTAGGGATTTCTCTATCGTTGGCCAGGTCCACTATTAATGGATTGATTACATGTCAACACCAGGTAAGATGGGACAACTTTCATGGGCATTCTCATAGTAAACGTCTGAAGCAAAGTTCTTTCTGGAAGAATCAAAGGGGCAGCAGGTGTCCTGGGCAGATCACAACTCAGGAGGATCATGGGGCTCATAACAAGGCACTGTGGTCTGAGGTGCACATGAACAGGATAGGTGTATACCATGGAGAAACCGTGTGTAGATTGTGCAGGAAGGAGAAGGAAACTGCAGGTCACATAATTTATGATTGTGAGGCTCTTGCTTGTAGGAGGCTAGCGGTTTTTGGTTTCCAAGACTCTTGGGATCTTCAGCAGAATATGCTAGTCAGTGGGTTGTTGGAACTTATTAGGGGCACCAATCTGCTGAACTAAGTATTTTAAGAGGTAAGTTGCACAATAGGTCAATCGATCGCAGTGCCTGGGGTTGAACAAATCCCTTCCTCTAGTAAATAATCTTAAAGTGTTAAAGTCGTAAGTGTAGTGTTGTAAGTGTGTATTAGATTCGGGTGCTGCGTGGGATGTCTAAATCCTCTCAATAGGTGCTGCTAGTCTGCACCCTCTGCGGGGCTTTACCAAATGCCGTCTTTACTCACGGACAATCTATGTAACCTTTTCATGGGTAACTAAATCAACTAACATGTTTGTAGCCATTAAAGAAAATGAAATAGTTATTCAAAAGGCTGTGTTTCCTTAAAACTTTCATAGTGCAAAATTTAGCAAGGTCTCCCTGGTTTATATTAATTGCAAACAATGACATAACTTCAATGACATAACCACAGCGTATTGCACAATGCCGTTGGATATTTGACATTATGACATTTATGGTTATACGCATATATATATATATATATATATATATATATATATATATATATATATATATATACGTTTATACTTTATATGAAAATAATATGAATTACCATTCAAACAATATTCGGGTGTTTAATTCTAGGTTTTAGGTCTATGTTTTACTATGATTGCCTTTTAAAATACTCATTTTCCAAATAAAATTCGCTAATAAATCTTCGATTAAAAAAAAGAAAAGAGTTTTGAGATAACTATATTTTAAACATTGGATGACTTATTCTGTATCGTGTAAACGTTCAACAAAATACAACTTTTCATTAACTCAACCCCTTGCTATCAGCTCACCCCCTAAGTTTATTCCTTTTCAAAAAGTAAACCAAAATTAACCGCTCCCTATCAGTCGGACACAGCGTGTTAATCCGCTTCCACCCCCAACTAGTGTTTTAATCTTAAGCCACCCTTTTCAATTAACCGACAATAATTTTCCGTTATCCGATAAGAAATCATTTCCAGCATATTGGGGGCGTTGGTACGGTCTAATCAATGTCTTCCCTTGTCTAGATGGAAGATGACCAGACCGAGAGGGTGGGAATTTGATAAAACATCTCCTCCCCTAGACGCGCAATCAATCATCGTATCCTTGGTGACAACAGAGTCGGTGACGTCATGCCCCTCTGTTGTGGTAGAAATGCACCCGCAATAGAATGCGTTTTGAAAAATGATCCATGTTTGCTTGACTTAAAAACCAATACACGGAAACACATCGATGTTGTAAACAGCCGAGCAACTATTTCTGCTTTGAAAGCTATATATTTTAAGCAGGTTAACAAATAAAGAAATAGTTATAACAGTAAAAGGGTATCATACATTTTGTTCCATAAGTAAGCTGCCAGACTTCAGAAAATAATTGAGAAAACAAAGGAAAAAAAATTTTTTTTGAAGAAAAACCTTTTAAGGTTCCGACTGACCGCCAGATAATTTAGTGGTGATACATCAAGTTGACATGCAAGGTTTTGGTCGTCACGGTTACGCAGTCCGTTTTTATCCCAATAAATAGAGCTAACATGTAAGGTTTTAATTGTCACGGTTACGCAATCCGTTGAGTGTTTATATTTATTTGTTTAAAATTATAAATAATAAACAAGTCCAATAATAAATGTTTTAATTATAATGAACACCATTGTAGTAGATACCCGACCCATTTAACTATAAGTTTAATCTAGATCATTTCAACATATTTAAATGGACGAAAAACTAAATATTTTAAAAAAACATTTGTTTTAATCTTTTTTTTATTTTAACCTACAAAAACCATGTCGTGATTTTGGCGGATCACTCACGAAACACCTTGTGTACATTTTCTACCTTCCAATATTTCCTTTTAAAAACAATGACGGAATATTGAAAGGAATTCAAAGGAAATGCTCCTTAAATATTTGCAACAGCTACTGTACAGATTCGACAAGCCTGGGTATCGTAATTGAAAAATGGTAAGCTACAACGTATTATTTCTTGCTTTTCAAAAACACAATAACAACACTTTATTTGTAACTAAAATTAGATGTTGTCTACGTAACGTTGTTCAAATACTGAATATTGATCAGGTTTTTGAAAGCATTGTGTTAATTTATTCTGTACAAAAGTGAACAGAAAGTTTGCGGAGATATTTTCAAAAAAACGAGAAGTAACAGCGAGAAGTAAAGTAACCCTTTTTGTGATAAAATTACAGGTTGGTTAAAAAGTACAAATTTATGTTGACGTAACTTGAGATATGCTGTTACTACTAGATTAAGTCGTTAGTGGACTGTCTAACCATGGAAGTTTTGTAATAACAAAAGTTTCCGCCAGAGCTCAGCACTTTCAAGTTGTCAGTGACTTGCTGTTCCCCTCTCTTGCTACAGGAATGAGCTCATTTCTGGTTTTAAAGTTTTTTTTTTAATCTGGTTTAACCGATCGCAAGTAAAATTACCGAACAGGTAAGTTTTAAACGTGAAGTTGCTAAGAGGTTGCTAAATAATACTTATATTATTTGTGCAATGGCTAGTTAATTAGCGTCTTGCTGGTGACATTGTTGTTAGAAAACATCGCCACCGTACCAAATGAAATCAACTTGATGCCTTTATGTTGACAGATAAAAATCTTCAGAAAAACTTTAAAATTAAAAATTCATAAAGAATACATAAGATTGTTTATTTTTTGACAAAGTTGGTAGGTTTAATTTTCTTGTACGGTTAAAATGGTATACGCGGAAACATAAAAAATATTCAAAATAAATTAAATTAATTATCTCTTATGTGTACTCTCTTACAAAGGACTTACATATCTTTACTAATATTGTATCATGTCCTAACTCCGTACGTTCAGAACTGGATGAGGGAGGGAAAATTTACGATTCTGCAGTTACCCCAATAATAGTTATTCAAAAAACCTGTGGGACAAAGAAAATGTTGGATCAGCAAACATAGGAAGACCCAGACCAGAAACTTAGATGTTATAAGCAATGCTGACATTTAGATCACTATTTTGTTACTGGTGGTTCAAATTATATTGCCTATATCCGGCGAAGGCAGCAGTCCCACTATAACCCTACTTACTACTTTCACTCACCTACTCAAGACACAAGCATTCACTACTCTACATAGCTTGAGTAACTGTAAAGTGTAAAGCGACCCGTGCTGATGGTGTATCAGACGCAGTCCTGGCGACCTTCCAGTGTACCTTAACCTTACCATGGATGCGAGGCTCTGTTTCACATAATTTCTAACTAGCTACTCGTGTGAACAACATGAATAAGAATATAAAATAGAATGAGTGGGATTTTACCATATAACAAAAAAACAGGTCAAGCGGAGTAAAACCTCAGTGATAAGGGTCAAGATTAAGGGAAAAATTGGAAGGGAATTAACAGAGTAAGAATCTGCTAGCATTTAAATAACGGACTGAAATGTCAGAAATTCAAAGTGGAGGAGTTAAAACTTTAAAATTTGACGATTCAAAGTTAAAAAATAACACTTTGAATCTTCTACAAATGTTTGACTATACGAAGATATTGTGGATGAGGAAGGCGCTCCGACTGAGCAACTCAGGAATTTAAAAAAGGGACACAATAGATCTACAAAGATGGCAGTGCAATACTAACCGTAAAATTAGTAAATCAATTCACTTATTCATGTATATTATGCATTCATTCATATCGTAATTAATTTCATTCCGGCTTGATTTACGCATGACAGGAATATGACTTCGGTAATAGGTTAAACAAGATAGATACCAGGCAATGAATTGGTTCAACAGTTTGAAACTAAATTAAAAAAAAGTCTGGTTTCAACATAGTAGTCAGCGTTAAAATCTGCATACATTAACATTTTAACTTAATTGAAAACACCAACACGAACCTGAATGTAGAAATTGTCTACCATCGTGACGTCAAGCAAACTCTTAAAGATATCCTAACGTCGTTAAAGTTATAAACACTTTTTTGAAACAATTTGGTGTTTTTTTCTTCTACACCAGTTTTTTTTACCTAACACGTTTACTGTGACACTTGTGAAAGTACGTATGCCGGGCAGTGTAGGTGAATTATGTAAAATGATAATAAACAGTTTTGTTACCGTAATTATTAAAATAAACTACAAACAGTAAACGTGAGAGAAAAGGCATTGCGTTGGAATTAAATTAATCCTTTATCTAAGAGTTTACTCGCTGTACTCAGATACAATGTTAACTCTTTATATTCAAAAGGGATTATAACAGAAAATAATAACTTAACTTCAGTACTTAGTAATTTTAAATTATGTTTTACCCGCAGAGAAAATGTTTCTGTTTTATAATAAACTAAGGAACTAGACCCTCGAGAATTGCTTCGATATTTTTAAAAGTATTATTTTTATGGTAACTTTATTAGGGAACTTTGATAAAACCAAAGTTAAGCCGTACGTGTAATAAGAAGTAATGGTAGCACCCAGCTGTTTCGTTGACGTGATGGAAGCGTGCTATCAAAAAGTCACAAAAACAATAATATTTTTTATCTTATGCTTTTGTAAATCTGATTTCACCAATCGTAATTGCAGGTAAAAACTACATTAAATTGCAATTTTCAAATTTTTAACTACATTAGATGTTTATAATGCTAATCTAAAGAGATTTTAACGCTGATTGTATGGTAAAACTAAAATTTCGAAAACATTTACGACAAAAAGTTATTACTTTTTTTAAGATTTAAGATTTTTTTTTGAACACCAAAACCAAGTTGTTTTGCTGTGGTATTACCAAAACCAAGTTTTAATGAAATTGCACTACAGTTATGCAGGCCATTGTTGTAACGCACTCTTTTTAATTAATATAATTTTAACGAACTTTTCATAATGTTTCGACGTCAGGACCTGCACTAATTTCCTCTGAGTTTTGGTCTTATTATGATGGTAGCTCTTGTAATTTATGAGCTATACTAACTTTTTTGCAATACATATGTGTGACTTTCATGAGAGAAATCTTTACGTATGTCTTTTTTAAGGAATTAAAAAACTGTCGAATTTCTATCAGACAAATTACATGATAGAATGTATTTGAAATTTGACTAAACGGATTTAGCAAAACTTATAATTCTGCACAAAAGAATAATTTATAAAAGGATAGAATAACCTAATGTCAGTGATGAATCGATTTTCTCGATTTTTGTGTAAACTCTGGAAAGTTGTTTTTACAGTTTGCACATTGACTTGAAAATCGATTGTGAAAGATTTTTGTCTCTTAGACTAAGCACCTTTGTAAGAAAGTATTTTTGGGCCATATTTTGACGAATATAGTTTGTTTTTTTACTTAAAATAAAAAACTAATTAAGTCAAGTATTAGTTCACCGAGGTAGGTGAAAAATAAGTTTTTGTAAAATTTTAATCAAATTGAACCAGCATACACATACTGTCAGGCACTCACTTAAACATCAAATCGTTAAGTGTAAAGATCCGTTAATATGTCTAATTTATTTTTTAAAACTGTTGTGGCTATACTTCGAAATGAAAATGAATCAAAAGTAATTTTCAGTTAAAATTTTCAAACTGCCGTGTTTTGTGAACATGTCGAGGAAATAATTTCTTTTATAAATACGCACTATGAACTTCAGAAGTTTTGCCTAATGTATATTAGACATTTTTTTCTAAATGTTAAAAAGCTTGTATTTCAATTATTCAATTCCTACTAATAGTTCACACTCTCCCTATATATATATTTATTTATTTATATATCTTGCTCAAATTTTCAATCGTTAATAAAATACTTTCTATTCATCCCCTTCAGTTCAAATATTTTTTTAAAACTTGTTGTTCATGACACTTAATGTTAATATATTTTTTGTCAATTATTAATATCGCATATTTCTACAGACTATACGATAGGATTTTCTTAGATAATTCCTACTGTTATTCATCCATTCAAGTTCAAATACTTTTTTTTTAACTTCTAGTGGATGACACTTTATGTTAACACAGTTTTTTTGTCAAATATTGATATCGCATATTTGTAAGACTATACGATAGGATTTGATTTAAATAACACGTATGATTCTATGTTGATTTTAGGAATAGCAGCACGCAGCTGTCTCGCTGAAGTGATGAAAGCGCATGACCTAAGTAGGAATTGACTTGAATTTTTTTAATGTTATTTAAATTAATAACAGATTTTCAGAACAAAATACATAAATTACAAGTTTTAATAACAACAAATTGGCTACTTTGGCCGAATTTCGAAAGTTACATCGTAGCAAATGGTTTTGTTCCGAAATGTTTTTTTAATGTATCTTAAAACAGAATAAACGTATCAGTTACAAAGTTTCCAGAAATAAGCTTACACTCTTTTCAAGTGTTACATTATATTTTTAAAAGCTTTACAGATAGAAAGCATAGATTTTTAGAATGCGGATATTCTAAAATTAAAAATGTACAACCACTTGTTCTCTTATATTTATGTAACATCATTCATTCGCTAGCATAGGTCTATTTCGGATAAACTATAACCCTTCACAGTATTATAAACGGAATGACGGAGTCAGCAGGAATTATTGCTGAAGTCAAACTGACTCCAAGTTGCTGAACTAGCAGAAAAGTTACATCTCTTGTTAGAGAATCAATTTGTAGATTAATTGCACTGGTTCTCTTTGTTTGACTTTGTACCGGAAGTCTTCAATATTTTATCATCATGTTTTAGTAGCATTTGGTTAAATTATAATAAATATTGAACTATATAGATTACCGTAAAACTATAAGAGCACAGTTGTCGAGATGGACATCAATGGATGTATCAGGTTGACAATTACTCTGTTTTCTTTTTAATTTATTAGGAACAATTAAATTGCAATTTAAACGTTTACCTTCTCATGGTGCAATAAATTTACATGAACATGTTGAAGTGGTCGAATTATAGGTCAGCCGCTTAGGAAACTGCCTGATAAGGACACCAGTGGGACAGAGAGAAAAAATGTGCTAGTGAGAGGTCGAGTCCCCACTCTTTGATCACACTCCCTACGTTTCCTTCACTATTGCTATATAGCAACCGATTTTAGTCCCAGATTGGCGTAGTGTGTGGAGCTGGAGGGGAATTCTCCTACATGCGCGAGAAATTCTCACGCAGGCAGTTTATTAAGTGGCTGGACTATAACATGTGTTAACAAAAAATGTGAACTATTAGAAAAACGTGATATGTGATGTCTGACATAGTGATGTAGCAAAAAAGCCCCAACGATGATGGTAAATATAAATAAAATAATAATGACTACATACAAAACTCATCTGAATCGATAGTTGAAAGCTTCCTTGTAAGTTTAAAGACTCGTAGTGACCACCTAAATGGCTAAAGGTTTTTCTAAACCAGTGGTAACACTGCCACTGACGACTCGATTAAGTCTTGGCAAAACATCAGATGTTTCCTCTGAAGTAGATCTACAGGGCGACATAAATTTCAGAATAATTTTAGATCACCTAATGTCTGTTGATTATAACGTTACTCGATATTTTCGCTCCATTCATTTCGAAAAGTATTTTTGAGTTAAAACCCTTATGCTGTGCCAAAAGCATCATTCACAAAGTTTACCATGAAGAAATAAAACGGCTTGTAGAATTATTGACGGACCGAATACTTCAGCAGAAATATCATGTACTACCATTTATCAAGTTTTTGTTCTTAGTGGAAAAATGTATCAAATAATAGAATAACAACTAGAAGAAAGGACGATAAAACCCCAGGTAATGGACCTATTCTGTAACTAAACCTCTTGACGTCTTGTTCAACAGACTGTTATGTATTTTTTTAATATCATCTGTTTATCCCCAGCGTAATCCATAAAGTATACACATAATAATATTAGAGTAGGGACCTATTAAATTGAGGCATTCAAACCTTTACGCTTATAAAGAATAAATATAAAGAATATTTTTTGTAGTTCTAATATTATCGTTTTTCAAAATTTAATAGTGGGCAACACATTTTATATTAACGAAATGATACACAATAAAGGTCATCCCTGTAGGGGTTCAGATTTAAGATTCTTATAAGTATCGGGGGAAATCTTTTTTATGAATGAAATTAAACTAAAATTATTACTTTTACAAAAATCTTTTAGTGTTTTAACACGCGTTTAAATCACTATCATACATAATTTATGTACTTTCTGTGTGTGCTAATGTGACTTTTATTAAGCACTGAAACTGTGAACTGACATATTTATTCACATTACAGTAACTTAATTTTATTGACGGTTTTATTTGTTCAATACGGGCACTAAATATTTGAACAAAGTCCGATTAATAAATCGACTCAGATACTTAAGTCGCTTACGTCTCATATTTCCTTCTTGCGTCTACAACTGGTAAATCTATTGAACCATTCAATGACTAACTCAGCTCTCGAGTTACAAGGCTAATCAACATATATTGAACCAATTTGTTACTACTCACGTGTGGTCCGACCAGCTGCCGCCTCTTGGAGCTTTGTCGGTCAAAACGCTCGGTGCTTCGCTCAAGTAAGCTCGAAAACAAATTCGCATCGAGTGCCTCTTCCTTAACGTAACAATGCAGAGTGAAAACTGAACGGTGCAAACATCTGTCCAACTGTTTTCAAGCTATTTTGTAGCATACAGCGGTAGTTTTGTTTCAGATGAAAGTTTTAAAAAAACAGTAAATTGTAAAATTAGTTTGCGCGTCATCCAATTAAAACTAAACACGAAATACGCGTATAAATCTTAAGAAAAATATTGGCAATAAATATTTTGACTAGACTAGGCTCGAACTCGCATCATTTGTCCCTGCATTAAACATTTTACTTCAGCAAATTTGCAGGGTTACAAAAGAAACATCAGTATATCAGGCGCAAAATTTGACTAATAGTTTGAAAATGTTCGCAAAATCCATTCAGAAAATCTGTAAGAAAATCACAAGTTTTTACATTCATTAAAAAAAATCTTATTTCACATTTGTAAACATGTATACACTAGTATTGTGTATACGTATACAATAGTATTTAAAATTTTCAAGTAAAAGAAGTCAAATTTAATTTTCAATATAATTTGAAAATACAAAATATTTATTAATGGAAAATTTAATGCTGATTAAAGGTGGTGAGATCTGTTTTTCGAAAATATTATAAAGATTGCGGTGTTCAGGGATCAACTTTTTTGGTAGCACTAAAACCTTCGTGTATGATTTTCTTATGATTTTTCCTTTTTGGAAATTCGTTTCGATCACTTCAGCGAGTCAGTTGCGTGCAACTATCATTACATTTTGGGAAAATCGGTCACTATTAGACACGATTTATTTTCAGCGTCGTATATTTTCGCTCCGTTAAACTAATGCGGGCTGCGCCTAAAATTAGTCATATGTAATTTTCCTAATGCTAAGTTATTATTAATATTGCCCTTTTAAAAAAATGGGGTTGAATTGTTGAGCGCGTAAAACGAGAAATGAAAAGAATCCTGTGGGGTGGGTACAATAGAAGGCAACTGTTGTTACTCAACGCGAGGGAGTCGGGGGCTGAAACATCTGCCCCTGAAATATGACGTCACTCTATATGTCCTTGTTACAGGATATTTGTCTTGTACAGCGCTTGTGAAATCAATAGACTGGTGGCCCGAGGTCAGAAATTCACTTTTCCTTGCGTAGACGTCGGTTAAAAATAACGGATTATTTTTGAAAACGTACCAATCGATTTGGAGAAACGAAATTTAATATTTTGTACTTGATAAACGTATGTTTTACAATACAAGTTTCCTGTTGGTTCGGCGATCAAGATACAACTATACACGACACTGTATCAATTATTTTATGATAAATTTTAATGAAACTTCCAAATTGTTGTTTTAAAAAGCAGTAATAGTCAAAAGAACAACTATTATAATCACTGTTTATTCGGACATTTGTCGTATCTATGTATATGAAAGAATACACGATGTTTCAAGTACGGACATTGAATATAAACGTACTAGAAGTACAACCATCATTATGAAAATCGTGCTCGATATCAGAGGCTAAAGCCCAAGTAATTTAAATATTTGCTGCTTCGAACGTTGCAAGCTGTAAGGACTGGGGGAGACGTTTGAGAGAATAAACAGCACTGTAATCTGTTGAACACTTCGCCGCAAGGTGTCACCAGCAGCGAGCGCTCACATATCTCTCATTGTAGTACGTTTAGGCTCAATGGTATGGATCAACTCTCGTTCTCAAGTGAGTAACTTAAATTCTAAATATGCAGTAGCCTATGCATATATTTAAAATACTAAGAAAACATATTCAGAGCAGTTCCTTGAGTGGTCAGAACAGGAACAAGAAATATCAATAATCTTGAACAGGTGTTGGCAGGTACAAACATCAGTCGGCTTGCACCCTTGCCCTGATCAGCTATTTTGTGTAGGGTTTCGGTTTTGTTTTCTTGGTGACTTGTAATTTCCTGGCCGCATGTAAGTTTTTGTTTATTTCTGTTTTGATCATTCAGAGATCTCCCCAGAGTGTTTGTCTTAGTATTTTGACATACTTTTAAACATTTAGGCTTAAGTTCTTGTTGTACGTTAAAGTTTTAAAATTATCTGCACTCTCGAAACGTGTTGTATTGTTTTATATACATAAACAATATCAAATGTTTTAATAATTAGTTAACATTATTATTACATCATTAAGTAACAATTTTAAAAATAGACTTACAAACAGTTGTCTTTGACTACTAGCTGATAAATATTTCGTCACAAATCAGCTGTTTCTGAAAAATACCCTACGAATCTTCGTTGTATTAAAGTGGACATTGTAAGCTAATACATTCGGCTGCGAGTGTAGCAAGGTGAGTTAGCCCCAAATATAATTTAAATAGTAATAACTTCCATGTTACAACATGTACAAAGATACCTCTATGATATATGGCGTACTTTTTTTCGTAACCCATGTTTATACCAGGTATGAAAGGAAAGGTCAATGAAGGCTGGCATTGAATAGAACACAATGCCTCCCTAATTTAGTCGAGATTATTTACAGCTGAATTATGTCGGCAACGGCGATGATAATTCAAGAGGCCCAGTAGTCGTGTTTTAAAGTTATATGTTTTGAATTCATGAACAAGGGTTTGGATCACTTAGATATTTTATGTTTAAGGTTATGTTACACATTATCCTCTCGGTATCCGATTCACGGTCGCATATGAGTATTTTCAGAAGTAAGTATTATTATACCTTCATACATAGAATATTGCACGAAACTATAAATACAGCCATAATATTTCAAAAAACGTTTATTTTAAGTTGTACTTTATGATGTAGTGTTAGACTTTATAATGCAGTTGGTAGTACAAGTAGGTCACTAATTTGTGTTTAATTAATATACAATCATTGTTTTCTTTTTCGTTTTGATATATTTTTTATAATATGTAGTAGAAAGATTAAAAAAATTAATATTCCAGTGCATTAAAATTTTGATTGTCTAAAAATTAAAATGTTTTAAATTTTATTTTCTCATAACGACATAGCTCCGAACTGATCAGTTAATGACATCAGTTAACGAAGAAGTGATAGTTTTAAAACTCACAGTTATTCTAAAAGAGAACGCCATTGTAAGTCAGTTCTGTAGTGAGAGTGGTTAGTTGTTCAATTAGTGCAAATGAAAGAGTGACGGCCCTGTCTCCCGCTGTCAGCCCCGTATCCTTCAAGGACTCCCCGAGGAGATTAGCCCTGGACCAATAACTAGGCCGATCGATGGGTGGTTTGTTACAAGTAGCCAGGGGGTTGATAAGGTTTTGATTCTGCTGTTGTGCCTCAAACGTATAGTTAATACGGGCGATTGATATTAAAAGCGATTTTTACATGCCAATCAAATAAAGAAATAAAGCATTAAAAAAGGTCTTACATATATGAAACTGTTATGATAGCACAATGGTAGATTTTGAGCTTCTAATAGAAATAATTCATTTTTTAAAATGGATTATTGGCTGTAAAGGTCAAAACCAGATGTGAGTGTTGAGGATTTAAATTGAATAAACTCGTTTTTTTATTTCGTAAATCTCAATTTGTTAGAATTACTTAAAATTATTACCTGAAATTCTAAAATAACGGAAATAATAGAGCCCTAAAAATGTTTTATGAAACCATTTAGGTTTGTAAAGTAAGTATATTTTTTCAAAAAAATTATACGGTTTATGGTCAATTCGAAAATATAAAACAAGTCACATTCAGCGGTAAAGACTACAAAATATTTATGATACAGTATGTGAATTACTGTAGTCAATACTGGCTATTATTGACAAAACAAAAAGGTAATCTTCAATAAAGTTTTGATATTAATTTTTGAATTTACAAAGAACGTTACACAAACTTCCTCACATTCAATTAAATTACCAAAATAAGGCCGTTCCGAAAGTCGGAATGATTTCTCGTAATCGGTTCACCGGATTTTGTACAAAATTCAGTCACTTATGAATGAAGATTCATTACTAAAATATATGTATCCAAAATATCATTAGTTTTCAGTTTTAGAGTAAATCGGGTTAGAGGGGGTAATCGAAGGTGGTCAGAATTTGTTTGACATTAAACATTTGCTGCTATGCATTGAAGCTACAAAAATTATGCTGACTTTTAATTATTTTTTAATAATTCTCCAACTAGATCTAACGACCAGTATGTATTATTTGAATGTTAATGAAATAGATTACACAAATATTGATTAAAATATTAAATTGATTATTTCGTATACAGATTACCAAATTTTCTGTTTACACCCAAAAATTGCTAATTATAATTTTTGGTAAACGATCTCTCTCTCTCTCTCTCTCTCTCTCTCTCTCACACACACACACACACACACACACACACACACACACACACACACACACACACACACACATATTTGCACGCAAGAGTGTTTGTTAGAGACAGCCAAACGTTTCTGATTACCCTAATAGTTACTCAATGCATCATCTCACAACAACTGAAACTGAATGTTTAAACTTGTCTTTAAATTTCAGTTGTAATTAATTTGGATAGTTTTCCTGATTCAGGCCTCGGACAAATTCATCATCTCGTATTCGGCGAAACACGGACAACTTTCAGCGTTGCGGTTTATTCTGTCAACAATTTCTTAATTTGCAAATGGAGGCGGCGAGACTTGTCCGAAGTATATTTTGCAGACGCAAACTTTGTTTCTCGGCTCGGTCTTGTCTGATTTTTAACGGTATTAAATCTCTTTTGGAAATAGAGTAGCGAACGACGTAAGAGACTCGGTATCAAATAACAAAACATTGTATAAAAAACACATACGTTGTGTCCGTATACATATGTATGGAGACTATACTATTTAGTTTTGCCAAATTTAAGGACATATATGAGCCGTATTTAATTAAAATAATTATAAAGCCAATTTTGAAAAAAATTGTTGTTACGAAAAAGTGTAAATATGTAATAATAAATTTCGTATAGCTACTGCTAAGAAAATTTTACCAAGACTATGTAGCAGTATTTTTTTCGATTTATTTATATAAAAACTGTATTCTGCCCACGTGAACTTATTATCATACGAAAAGTGAATTTCATCTATTTAACAACTGTATTTTATCATATAAAAACTGCAGTTTATCCATTTTTAAACTGCATTTTATCATTGAAAACTACATTGTTTACAATGTGTAAACTTAACTTTATTCATTTAAAAACTAAATTTTATTACGTAAAAACTTAATTTTATCCATTTAAGAACTGAATTTTATCAAGTAAAACTGCGTCTATCTATAAATAAACTGCATTTATCTATATGAAAATTGCATTTTATCAATGTGAAAACCAAATTTTATCATGTAAAAGAGAATTTTTTCAATGTGAAAACAGCATTTTATCCATAAGAAAACTGAATTTTGTCATATAAACGTGTACTTATCCATGTAAAAACTGCATTTAAAATCAAAATAACTTATGTATCCTTAATAATCTCCAAACAGATTTTTTGACCAATAAAACGATTCTACTTATTTCATAGTAAATAAAATAGTGCTTTTCTATTTTTCATTTTCACTTGAATAGCATGAATATTTTATTTAAATATTTTCTTACTTAACTCCGTTTAAAGCGGTTTATAGTATTGTGTTGATAGTGCTGTAGGGCCTATAGAATTTTGCCGTGAGTAGGTCTAAACAAAATTGGATATATTTGTAATCTTAATGAGCTATTTTGAGAGTTTTTAATTGAAAACCGTCATAATTTTGATTTTAGAAAAAAAGACACGAGAGTAAGGTTAAAAGAAAAATAAACATGTTTGTGTATTTAAAAAAAAATTCCCCATCGCCAAACCCGAAGTTTTGAAACACTCTTTAGAAGTACCGACTAATCGAACTATGCATTCCTACAATTTATGTGATTCAGTACCAAGTTCAAGGTCAATGAACGGGGTCAATTAAAATTGAATAAAAACGAATTTTGAAAAGTACAATCGTATTTTATAGAAATAGACTTATTGTACTTATATTAATGTATTTATGCACAATTATTAAGTTGTATGTGGTTACGAACTTGCTAAACGATAGAAATTATTTCATGTTTTCAAATACGTTTTTAAAGTAGAGTTTTGCGCGACTGCCTACAGTGAAGTAAAAACCAAGTATTAATTATATTGTCTCGTAACACGCTATATATTAATGGTATAGATGTCGTTAAGATCGATTTTGTGATTTTAACGAATTCACTGTGTAAGGAGTCAGTCCATTTTATGACCATAATGTGATCTGAAATCTGTCTGTTTGTGTGTTTATGCAAATTGTTTTGAGACTAAACGAAGAAACAGATTTTTATGAACTTTGTTATTTAGGTTTGTTCGTGTATTAAACTTTAAAAAATTGTTATTTGAAAGCCTTTTATAAATAGTTAAGAAAACCCTAATAAATAACAAACATTAGATTTCTTCAAACTACGTTTTAACAACTTAAATTAAATTTTGTTTGGATTAAATTAGTTTCTTGAGATTATGGGTTTCATGACCCAAGCCACCGCGATTAAGTTAACCACACCACAATAACAGATTATGTGCCGGCAATTTCCTTCTCTTTACTGCATAACCTACTCACAGTTCCTCCGTGGTACGTACCTGTTCATGTGTACTCTCAGTTCACTCTGCCATCTGATGAATCCCATGGCTTTCTTGTGCCCAGCATCTTAATGTTCCTGGCTGACAACCCTTCAGTTTTGAAGTACTTCAGACCTGTCATCACATCCCTATAGTGTTGTGCTTTCCACACATATACAAGGTTTGTTCCCTGAAAGGTTTCATTCTTCTAAGTTTAAATAGAATATACTTTGCTATCGCCGTTCATGCTCAATTTTCGCGTTTGCGCTCCCGACAGACGTTTGCACATCTACAAACGTCTGTCTCTAATTTGAGATAGGCCATCGCCTTACTGCATCCCATTTCTTCCATTGCAGACTGGGTAGGTTAGGATAACTTAACATCCATACAGTCAGCTTCAATTCATTGCCATAGGGTTCCTAGTTTCATTCCTAAAGTTCACTTTCGCCAGTTACCCAGGTTTTTGGATTTTGAAGGTTTGTTTCTAGCCATCGAAATTACACAAGTACGAGTAAAATGTAGGGAAGTAAAATGTTCGCTCTACAGTGCCTCACAAGCATAGGTAAGGCAAGTCAAAACTGTAGGTCGCCTGGTATCCAGAGTCCGTATACTTTAGCTAAGCTCCCACTTAGTCACGGGGAAGCAAGTCAAAACTGTAGGTCGCCTGGTATCCAGAGACCGTATACTTTAGCTAAGCTCCCACTTAGTCACGGGGAAGCAAGTCAAAACTCTAGGTCGCCTGGTATCCAGAGTCCGTATACTTTAGCTAAGCTCCCACTTAGTCACGGGGAAGCAAGTCAAAACTGTAGGTCGCCTGGTATCCAGAGACCGTATACTTTAGCTAAGCTCCCACTTAGTCACGGGGAGGCTAGTCAAAACTGTAGGTCGCCTGGTATCCAGGGTCCACATACTTAAGCTAAGCTCCCACTTAGTCACGCAGCCATTGGCGCATGCTGTCTCTTCTTAGCTTTGTATAAAAATATCTAACACAAGTACAGATAAATAAGGAAAGATTAGTTACTGCTAGGGTACCTCGGGATTGCCAAACTCGAAATCATAATGATCGTAATAAAGCCTTTAAAGAAATTTGTATCCGTTAGTCTGGATGGATAGCCTGAAATTTTTATTTAAATCTGGTCTTCATGCATAAATCATCATTTCTTTCCCAAAAACCTGTTTTGGAGCTATCGATGAAAAATCATTAAATCAGATTGTCATATGCGAAGATTTATTCAATATTCAGAATTTGAAATAAACAAATTTACCCTTCTTGAGTATTAGAATAAACGATTTTTTATTTATTTTTGATTAATAATTTCATGTAATTTTAAATTTGGTACACTGAATCCTTATATACAACAAAGTTTTGAATACAACTGCAAAACAGGTTTCGGTTAGTGATGCATAGCTTCGGAACTGGTTTTTCGTTGAAATAATTTCACATTTGAGAAAAAGCTTGTGCAACATTTAAACACAATTAAATCGTATTTTAGTTTCGTTTTATATTTTTTATACGATGGCTACAATCAGATTAATTATGAGAATTACTTTCGTGAATTTTTCCTTTTGTTCGAATTGTTTGCGGGTTAAACGAAAAATGAAACGAATACGTAATATGTTTGTAATATTTTACACAATTTTTTGGTACTTATTAAAAAAACCCTGAAAGGTCAAATCACAAGTTCGAAAAATAAGCAAAATGTTAATCGTAGTTTATGTTTATCAAAATGGACAAATGATGAACTTTGTAGAACAATGTCATATTATTACAAAGGTTTTCCCTTTAAATACAAAATGGAAAACAAACAGGCAAAACAAACACACCTTATTTGTGTTTAATACAACAACCCTTGATTGTAAATTTAGTGTTTGTTATATACCTACTTGCGTTTGTTAAACACTATTTTACATAAACGGTTTCCCTATTTTACACTGTTTTACATAAATTCTTTTCCCCTGTCTAACTTTTTAAATTAATATAAAAATATTTTCTGTAAAAAAAATTTAAAAAAACCAAAAAAATGAGAACATTGACTAATATTTTGTGTATACAAATTTTGAACACGAAACTTAAACTTGTTAAAGATGATTTTAAAATTAGTTTAACAAGCAAATGTGCAAATCCGATCTGGACCTCATAACTAGCGTTAAAATCTCCATTTTAACGAAATCTCCATTTTTTCGAATGTCATTGGAAAACGAAATTGGACTATGTCTGTGGCTAACATTTGAAAGAACATGTTAATTGTGTTACGTTCCAGAAATCAGGATCCGCCATATTTTGTGATTTTCGATCTAAGTTTTATCGCATTGGTTACTCCAACTGTTGTACACTAAACATTGTTACGTCTGAGAAGCAAGAAAAAAACAAATTTTAAAATACTCAATCTATGAAACTGATTTTTGTAAAGTAATTTAAAAATCTTTTCCCACTAAGTGATTCACCAATTTAAAGAAAATAATTCAAGAGAGAAATTTTTTAGGCAGTAATGTTATTCGAATACCATATAAGAAAGTGTCATGCTTGTATAAACATTATCAGTATTCTTGATTCTACCAGTAAGCTGATCGTTTCAGTGCATTCGTAGCTCAGAGGTATGATTTCTGCTAAGGGACGTGATTTCCAAACCCGTTATGACTTTAATGTTTGTTTACATTTAATATGTAATTGTTTAAAATTGTGTATATGAATAAGTTGAATGATAGAAAGTTAAATTATAATTAATGCCATTACACTGCATACCCGATATGTCTAGCACGAAATCGTTTAGAACATTTACAGTTAAATATATCTTGCACGGATTTATGTGTACAAATAAATTCATTAATAATTAATTGAATTATTAACGAACGCCGTTTTACTACTTGTTCATCCCAACAACTACAATTATTAATGCGTTAACATTTGAACATACTGTAGAAGATTGATGTTTTGTACTTGTGTATGATGTAGATAAGTGTAAGTTCCCTTTAATATCAGTTTTTTAACAAAATGTTAAACTAAAAGTCGTTGGCGTACTTCTAAAGAATAACACTCGGTTGAAAAATGTATAGTTTTTTACTAGTATGCAGCCTAAACTGAAGTAATTGACAACAATGTGCATCGAGTTTGATTATTTTTGAAATGTCCGATTCTGAAGTTGATGTAAGTATAATTAACAAAGGAGAAAATTTAATAGATTCAATTTCTAAAAACCGGTTCAACAGATTTTGCTCAAATTTTAATTTATATATGAAGAATGTACAATCAATCTTATATTTAACATACTTGAGTGAAAAATGGGAACGATAACTGTATTCATCTAGTGTATTCACGTACTGTTTTAACAAAAAGTCACAATCTAAAAAAGAACAAGCTACAATCTTAGGAGTCTAACAAGTCCATTGCGTATATTATACAACTATACAATGGTTTCCAAATATCTACCAAATAGGACAAGTCAAAGGACGTTTGTTCATATAAAACGAGTCGGATTTGTCTAGTTAAACATCAAGAAAGCTTTTGCTGGGAATAAATTTCACAAAAACTTTGGAGACCCTCTCAACACCGGCAATATAAAAGTACGCCTGATTTCCTTTTCATCGGCAGTCGTATTTCCTCTTTATTTGATCTGCGCCGTGCCATCTCGTCTTATTGGCAGCAACTTTGTAATGGAAATAGTCCGAGTAGTGGAAGTTTGACTTGTAAAGGAAGCTGGAGGTTTGGTAAATTTGTTTTTGTACGTAGATGAAGGAAATCGTTTTTTGTACTGTGTTAGTAACTACACTGCTTATGAACATATCAATTTTCAGACTATTTTACTGATACTAGACGTTTTAACAAGACTTCCAAACTTCTAAAAAGCACTGTTATATTTTGCGATGATAAAACTGACAAAAAATATAAATTTCTGCTGACTTAAAAGCTGTCCTGTTTGGATTGATTAACACTTTTGAACGAAAGAAATGTTTACTTGGCTTCAAGAGCTTAAAGGAAACCAAGCTTTTAGTGGTTAACCAAACATTGTTGTCACCGAGAGAATGATGGTACAGGTTAGGTTGTAGAACTACACCTTCATAGTTTTAGTTCTGACAGTTATTTATAATTCAAGATCAAATTGACAACATTTATCTCTGGATCTCACCGATATTGTATTCAGCAAATTGCGACTGATATCAATGCAAACGTATGTAACGAAATTAGATATTTTTTCGATTACAATAATGTCTTCCACATTATTGTTATAATGTGGAACAATAACAATTATAACCAATTGTTATAGGCTCCCCTGTTAGTAGAGTAGTACAACATTGTATTCCAAAGTTCTCCTAAAGCAGTGAAAGTGTCTTCAATCAGTATGTTTCAAAAGATTAAGACAATTAAAGGAATACACCATGATTGAGGCTTGTATTGGTTTCTTTCTTTAACTAAAATTTTAATTTAATTTTAACTTTAACCTTACATAGCCACCACTTTGTGGTCTGAACACAAACAAAACATAACTTTAAATTCAGTAATCATTAGGTTTGCTGAAATCTCCACAATCTATTAATAACAATTTTAATAATTAAACTACTATATAAATTTATTTTTTAAATTTCCAACTTGTTTAAAGTTATAATATGTTTTATAATACCTGTAATTTCTTTAAATTTATAAACATGTTTTCAATGATTGGACAATCTTGGAGTAATTAGATTTCTTTAATTCTTCCTGGCAGTTACTTTACTTTAATTAATCTTACTTGAATATCACTATTGTCTTTTTTTTGTAGTCGGACACTGTAGTTGATTAATGTCGCTGTTGATTCTTATCCTTATATTACTGAAATAATCGATCATTAAAAAAAAAAATTTCAAGTAGAGACAATTACTACAAAGAAATAAAAAAAAAATCTTGAATCCTTGGATCATTTCTAATTAGACGAAGAACTTTATACAAAATTATTAATTATCAAAAATTTAATAAAACTCGTGACTTGTATTCAGATCTGCCTACCATAATCTATTTGAAATCTCTATTATTTTTAAAAGAATGTCACGCTGACTTCATGGTACAACCTTCCCCGGCCGACGTCGTGATGCAAAAGACAGAGACCCTATGGAATCCCTCCCTTTAATAAATTTCTCAATGACACGGTACCATTATGTTATAAACAAAGCAACAAGCGTATCGTTCAAAACTACAGTCGGAACGCACCTTTCTAATTCTTTTAAATCTTAACGGTTGCAAGAAAACTTTGCAAATTTTAAACTTTCTAAATGAATTTGTGGCTGCTGAATAGCGGTGCTCATGCTGACAAAGGCTCCCTACGTGACAACACCTAAATTTAAATATATTCCATTCATATTGTAACCACATTGTCTTTAGTCACACCTTAACATTTTACAAAGTTTTAAAGTTCTTAGCATAATTCAGAAAATGTCTACATACGTTTTTAAATCTAACTGTGATACTAATGTATCGCTATTATATATATTTGACAGGTAACCCTTTAGCGATGAAATTTAGAAATTGGAGACAGTTTGTATAAGGTTATTTTTATTTCTGTGCTTTTCAACTACGAAAACACACATAAACATAAAAATACTACATTTTCTACATATTTCATTGCATTTTACCTATACACAACACAACATGCCTCCTGTTTGTACCAAAATATAGGACGCAGTGTTCAGACACCGTAATGAATTACTCAAAAAGTTTTTTGTTTACTGTAGCTTGGACAAGATTAATGTTTACTTTAGAATATTTCTCAGCTGTCTGTGTTTTCAACACTTTGCTTAGGTTGTTCTACTTTTAAATTTGTTTATGTAGACACAGAATCTAGTCTTTGGAAGAACCACCCTTAAGTGGGGCTGTCAACGTTGATATTTAGCCGTGGTATAGACAAGAGGGTAGATTAATGGGCAATATTTATAACGTTCAATATGCTTTGCTGACGTAATAATTATTTTTGGTGAAACAATCTGGGTTAGCAACTGTTTAGCTGTTTGAATTTTCAGGTTAGTGGAAATAAAATGTTCAACAAATTTTAAAATCAAATTAGGTTCAAATATCAATTTTGCTAATAGCTTTGACAAATTGACTACCAAATAAAACAATTTTATTGGTAGTGGTCATTGAACTTTAAGTAATTTCTGCTCGAAGTTATTCCACTATCGTGATAGTAAAGCATTTTCAAAAATAATTTTGTTTTCTTATTATTTAAAAAGAAATATGATTTCATAATTATAATTAACATTAAAATATATATAAATTGCCATTTAAAATTTTAAATTTACAGTGAAAATACGAAAATGAACCCTGACCTATATCAGGTTCATTTTCTTATTTTCAGTGGAATTTGAAAATTTAAAATGATAATGTATACTGATTTTGTAACGCTGATTACGATGGTGAATCAGATTCAAAAGACGGAAGATAATTAGTTATTTTTTAATAACTATCAGTTAGTTTTTTTAGTTATTTTTGTAGTTATTTTAAAATGTTTGACATTTTAAATATTTTGAACGGACATTGTTTACAAATTAATTCATTCTAAGTTTTTTTTTACCCAAATATAATTCAGTACGACTTTGGTTTTAAAAAAAGGAGCATAAACTTTCAAATTACACTCAGAATACGGGAATGAACAATGTTTGTTTTACCATTACCAGAAAAAATTTCATTTTAATAAATTTAAAAAATGTAAAAGCTAAATTTATGCAGATTTTAACGCTGATTACGGTGATAAAATCAGATGTTCAAAAAACTGTACGATAATAGTTTTAGGATAATTCAAAGTCAACCGTTTAAAAACGATTAAATAGATTTTTATAGCGTAACGAACTTGTGCAAGCGTTACCGAAATATATTTGTATGCTGTTTGAAACAAATTGGAGCAAACTGCGAATATACTAACATATTTATGTATAGTTTAGCACGTGTTAATAGTTTTGTAGAAGGCAGTGCTCATTTAAATTAAACTCGAATATGGTAGTAAATAACACAACTTATATTAAAAGTTAGGTGTTTACAGTCAGCCAACTAATCAACAATGACCGACGGTGATCTAAAAGCTACTTCACAATATTTTCTAAAGAAAGTAGGAAAAACTTTGAAAATTTCACATGTATACTACATACTAGCCGGCGGAGGCAGCTGAAATGAGTTGATAGACATAGAGATCCCATCGTACCTCTAGCTCATACTCTAACTCATCTATACAAGGCATTCACTATTCTATACAGCTTGGCTAACTTTGCTAACATAGCTTGGGAGGATACTCGGTGACCTCCTTGTGTACCTCACCCATGCACGATGGGCTCTGTAATTTCCTTAGCTACTCATGTTTTCATGAGTAAGAGTGTAATAGAGTAAGAGTGAGTAGAATGAACGTGAACTCACCGCACAACGAAAATCTGGCCAAATGAGGCACAACGTACGAGATTGAACACAAATTGAAAGCATCTGTAACTACCTCGATAATTAATGGAGAAGTCATCATTTAGAAGTGGGGCATTTACCCCCCCCGAATCCTCTCGAAAACCTAGACTTTGTGAAAGAGATTAGGACTGGAAAAGGTTCTGTAACTGAGCAACTCAGTAATACGAAAAGGAGATACAATAGATCTACAAGGTCGCAGTGCATTAATAACTCTTGGAAGTCATTCATTCATTCACAATACAAAATATTTATCACTCACGTTTCTGTTGTTTGCTTTTACTAACGTTGTCTCTTTTAATCAAATACATGTTATGAACTCTTACCAAAGTTTATTAATTGCTGAAGATCTTTACGACAAAAATATGTTAAACAACGGATACTTTTACATAAAGGACAGTGATTGGAGGATTTATTGGAAACTGAAGGCAAAACAAAGTTGCCAAACAAAAGGGAACTTTGCGGCACATTTTCTTCCAATAACCTGCACGCAGGCTGGGGACTTGCCGAGATATATGAATTTCAGATTTACTTTGCCAACTCCGCGTCCGCGCAGGTTTTCCATTTATTCTCGTCAAGTCCGACTATTTGAATATTTAAATGTCGCTGGAACAACGCTCAAACTTTCTAAAGCCCGATTAACATTTATATAAAATATATCTTTAAGTTCGATACTGTATTTACCTTCTCGGTTTTATTGCGAGCGTCTCGATACTTCAACGTATCGATTTTAACAAATCTTCTCGTTTCCCGTTCCAAAGAATAGTTACAATAAATTATAATTCAAATTCAATTGTATTCCCCCCAAAAATATATAAATAAGGTAAGGGAAACATTGCAACATAGGCGTTACCAAGTGAAAAATAATCAATATCATCTATTACAAAAACATATATCTCTATATACAAAAGGCAATGTTCGTATGTGTGTACTCTATAAACGTAAAAATCTACTGAACCGGTTTCGCTAAATATTGCCAAATATTTGTTCTTATTAGTACCCGAAGTGTTTATAGAGTGATTTCACCACCATATCTCTTTCCGTAAAAAGTTATTTTCCACCGACTACTGTGTTTATAGAGTGATTTCACCGCCATATCTCTTTCCGTAAAAGTTATTTTTCATCGACTACTTTGTTTATAGAGTGATTTCACCGCCATATCTCTTTCCGTAAAAAGTTATTTTACACCGATCGCTGTGTTTATAGAGTGATTTCACCGCCATATCTCTTTCCATAAAAAGTTATTTTCCACCGACTACTGTGTTTATAGAGTGATTTCGCCACTATATCTCTTTCCGTAAAATGTTATTTTACACCGACTACTGTGTTTATAGAGTGATTTCGCCACCGTATCTATTTCCGTAAAAAGTTATTTTCCACCGATCACTGTGTTTATAGAGTGATTTCACTACCATATCTCTTTCCGTAAAAAGTTATTTTCCATCGACTACTGTGTTTATAGAGTGATTTCACTACCATATCTTTTTCCGTAAAAAGTAATTTTCCATCGACTACTGTGTTTATAGAGTGATTTCACCGCCATATCTCTTTCCGTAAAAAGTTATTTTCCACCGACTACTGTGTTTATAGAGTGATTTCACCGCCATATCTCTTTCCGTAAAAGTTATTTTTCATCGACTACTGTGTTTATAGAGTGATTTCACCGCCATATCTCTTTCCGTAAAAAGGTATTTTCCACCGACTACTGTGTTTATAGAGTGATTTCGCCGCTATATCTCTTTCCGTAAAATGTTATTTTACACCGACTACTGTGTTTATAGAGTGATTTCGCCACCGTATCTATTTCCGTAAAAAGTTATTTTCCACCGATCACTGTGTTTATAGAGTGATTTCACTACCGTATCTCTTTCCGTAAAAAGTTATTTTCCACCGATCACTGTGTTTATAGAGTGATTTCACTACCATATCTCTTTCCGTAAAAAGTTATTTTCCACCGATCACTGTGTTTATAGAGTGATTTCACTACCATATCTCTTTCCGTAAAAAGTTATTTTCCATCGACTACTGTGTTTATAGAGTGATTTCACTACCATATCTCTTTCCGTAAAAAGTTATTTTCCAATGAGTTTGTATTAAATCCAATAGGTAGTGCTGTTGTTTAACAATTATATTTATTTACATTTTGAGTCTTGATACAGTTAAGGCAAGAGATTATAATTTCTCCATAAACTACTAACTTAAAATACGATTTCAATGTATGTGTGTCCTCGAAACTTACATAACATGTACACCAGAGTCAAGAGAAATACTTTCATTCTTTAAGTTTTTATTTTACTTTACTAAAAACTTGCTCTGGAGTTGGCCTATTGAATATAAAATACCTGCTACTGAAAACGTAAACAGTTACTTTTCACCGAATAACCTGTTTTAAGAAAATTTTGAATTAAATCCGATAGGTAGTGCTGTTGTTTTGACAATTGGATTTAATTATATTCTGATTTTTATAAAGCAAAAGTTAAACTATTCATATCTAGCAATACGAGTATATATACTCAAAATAATATTTATAATGTGTAAAGTAAAACTCTTTACAATCCACTTTCCCCCGGGAAATGCCGGAAAGCAGCTAGTAAGTTAAAAAAAAGGAAAAATCAAATACGCTCATACACAAGCATGCACACGTACATATGTAAGCAAGGCATACTTATACTAAAATAAGGCAGAGGCTAGATAGGTTATCTCTAACTAGCACGATAACGCAGCATCCCTCCCAATCCAAGAAACCAATCACCTACTTTTATTTTAAAAGTTACCAATATAAACTTTGTAATTTGTCGTAAAAAACAGGAGTAATTGGTTTCTACAAAATATCACTGTAATTATTAAATACCACAGAACACAAGAGTTTTTAAATAAAGCTGTCTCACACGCAATACTGCCTTCAGTACTGTATTGAGTAGTTCTACAGTATTGAGAAAGCACACCTCCCCAGGAAATTATCCCCCGTAAGCAATGTTTGACAACATGCAAAATAAGACAATTTTATTTCAATAAAATACACACATATTGTAAATAAGTGTTTATATAAATACATGGTTTAAAAGACGCACCAAAAAATTAGGAAATCGAGCAGATTTCGGTCCAAATTTGGTCCTTTACGAAGAATCATAATTTAATTCATTGAAACAGGTTCGTAATAAAATCAATTTACAATCCTCAAGTAAATGTAAAAGATCAGCCCAAACGGTGGTTAGGGTTTATTTTCAAAGTGATTTTTAAGATTATTTCCTCTATTTTACACTTTTGTCGATTATTTACGTAACTGGTTATGTTGTATATACCGACGTAAACGTTTTGATTGTGCGCTAAATTTGAGAAAAATTCAAACAAAAGACGTTTGAGCCGATTTTAAGAAATTTTAGTTCTTAACGGTTTTCTGAAAAAGCCTTGAAGAATAAAAAAAAATGGTCCCTGGATAAGGACAAGGAGTTCGTAAGTGCCAAGACATTACACACTTACTACTCGGGCAACTAGTAGTGTGTAGTGAGTCTCACACACACACACACACACACACACACACACACACACACACACACACACACACACACACACACACACACACACACACACACACACACACACACACACACACACACACACACACACACAACAAAATGACTCTAACACACTATGAAAAATAATAAGACAATTGCGAATGTCCGTCACAGCAAACAAGTGTATTTTGTACGTACATTAATACATATCAAAGCGTTTTTCAATAAAAAAAGTGCTCAACACCCTAAATCGTTTTAACGCTCGTTCACTTCAAAAATCGATAAATTTATTATTTCAATACACAATTAACTACGGCTGAATATTTAAACGTGAACACAATGTACGACTCGTTAGGAATGGAAATTAGCCGTTCACCCTACTGTGGGTCGCGCTAAACAATGACGTCATCAAGGGGACAATAGTCGTTGTCGTCCTGAGGCTAGGGTGGGGGCAGCCATGCGAGGAAATTTTACGCCTACGGAAATAAAATGTTAAAAAAACAGAAACAGAAGTCAGTGCCTGATTGACGAACCGCCTAAGGGTGAATAAGGAACCTCGTACATACAGTAACTGGTAGGATGGTTGGAAGGGTTCAGTTTTAGATTTTAAAATGTTGATAGGTCTAAAATTACTGTTAACCTTAAACAAATAATGTGTGATAGATTTCTTTCGTCTCTCGTTTCTGTCAATGCAAACAATGTTTATTTATTACCAAAATTGCCTTTGCATACAATAAGAAGTACATAAAGGACCTATACGGGCTTAAATGCTTATACATAGATTGATCCACAGATTGATATTTATATTTAATACAAATACAAATTATAATTAATATAAAAAATAAATTATTTTTAATTTTATTTCAATGGTTTTAAATTATACACAAAACAAACAACAAACAATAAACAATGAAAGACAAGAAAAAAGTGTCTTTCATGATGGACTAATATTTTTATTTAATCAATAACAATGCATTTAATTTTTTCTTTATATTTTTCTGCATTTTTCTATTAACACTTCGATTTTTTAACCCGTTACATAATGTATTAAAATATTTGTTCGCATAATACACGTAGCTTCTCTGCCCAAATGTTGCCTAAGCAATGCAATACTTTTAAACCTAGAATAATTTGATTTTTTGTAAAAATTCACTTTTTACTTCATAGTATTGACAAACAATAACATTCACCACAAACACTTGTCTAATATCTAATGGTTTATCTGGATATTGTTCATTTACTCCTATATTTTTAATAATACGTTTTTGTAGCCCATCAAACAGAGTCAAGTGATTCATGACCTATTTAACAGAATTAATATGCCAAAAATTTTCTATTCAGCACTAAACCAATTTTTTAATTGATTGCACCAATTTTCAATTTCGAATAAGGTGTAAAATTTAAAGGAATCTTTTAATATATAGTTTAACAGAGCATTTTAAAGAAACAAATAATTCTTAGTTTTGTATACAAAATCATTATACTCATGTACTCACTAATCACTGTACCTCAAGCACGACAAGACCTTGTCGTTTGAACCATGCGAAGTTGAAATTTTGCATGGTGACTCTTCTTATGGATGCAGATGTACAGTGAGAAAATACAACAAAATTTCTTTGACAATGGTTTAAGACGCTTTTTCTAGCACATGAACATTTCGGTTTTTGCACTATTTGTTCCACTTTTAAGGGAATTAACATATTCCAATGAAACGTTTTTCTCCGTTACATATAGACGTGGCAAAGTTCTAAGCAATGTCAAACTGCTAAAGCCAAATTGGATCAAAATTGCAAGCACTTGATGTACCTGATTTATTCAAAAGACCAATAGGTTTACAAAGACCTATTACAAAAACCAACAGAATTACAAGTATATATTACAAAAGATCAACAGATTTACAAAGACGTATTACAAAGACCAACAACAGAACAAAAGAACAACAGATTTACAAAGACATATTACAAAAGACCAACAGATTTACAAAGATATTTTACAAAGACCAACAGGATTACAAAGACATATTGCAAAAACCAACACAATTACAAGGACATATTTCAAAGACCTATAGGTTTACAAAGACATATTTCCAAAACGTTTCAGTAGGCTCACTTTTTTCGACTAAGGTTACTTCAAAATAAACCATAATGTCGGGTGTTTTTACCACACGTTCTCTGTATAAACTCTTTACAGTGAAAATATAAATAAAAATTTAAAAAAATAATTTTTGATCTAACTACAAACTAAAAAAAAAAAAATAATAAAAATAAACATCAATATACTGGTATTATAAAAGCCAAGCGTATGATTATTTGAAAGGTCATGTGTATTAGTAAGCAAACACGATCTGGCGGAAAAAGATTAAACTAAAAGTATCTTTACAGCACTTTACTTTAAGAATGCTAGATTCTGATTTCAGTTAATATTGATCAATATAAATGAGAGTTGTGTAAAATTTTGCAGGTTTCTAAAAGATAATCACTAATGGCCTTTGTTAATTAATTTTCTTTATAATACTTTCCCTCTAACACTTGTAAAGTGTAGAACGTATTGAGATGGTAAAAAAATATTTTCTTCATTAGCTTTTAAAAAAAAAAAAATAATAATAATAATAATAATAATTCAACGTGTAATAGAAAAATATAAAAAGTTGGATTTTTTTTAAATCGCTTTTTTCGAACAAAGTGATCCTAAATGGTTTCCATCAAATTTCAAAAGAAAGAAGCTATCAGTGAAAGTTAAAATACAATTTCTGAAATCACGTTAAACAGATTTGCTCAAAGTTCAATCCTACAAAAAGAATTTTTGAATCCATGTAATTAAAAACAAGTTACTCTAATTATTATGACTGTCATTGAATCAATCAAATGTTGTACCGATTTTGAGAAATCTGGTCTTGTTAATTGTCAACATTATTATGTCCGAAACATAATTTTTTATTAATTTAGCAATTCTAACGTTTCTGAGTATTTGGGAAAGTAATTGCAGTTTGCCATACTATATATTTTATTTATTTTTTTTTTTTTGCAAAAATGCATTTAGGCTTAGGCTTAGGCGGTTGGATGGTAGAAGTTTTACGTGGTGGCGGTGATCCTGGTTTTTGTTAATGAATGAGTACTCAAAAGTTCAGAAGTCTGACAAAGTTCTATTTATTGACTTTCACACCGTTATACACACTTTCACTTCCACTTGGTACAAATATTGGTATCTCTAACTGCAACAGTAATTCAAATATTGAACTATTTAACTCCGTCAAGTATTTAAACTAATACAAAAAATGTTATCACTTGTTATACAATTATTACTTCCAATCTAACCGACAAAGGTTCCTCAACGTAACTAGTGAGATTGGTAGCAAGCCTGTCAAAGCAATGCTTTATCACCCCCCACACACACACGTCACGTAATTACGTTTTCATGTACAACAAAGATATATTTTTTTTAAATCCTTTTTCTTAGAAATTGAAATATATTGGAATTTTAAGCTACCTAATGTAAACATAATTCCCTGCCTAGGTTTTGTTTTTCATTTCTAATAGTTCTATAGTTAGTTTGAATAACCAATACTGCATATAATACAAAAAAAACCTACTGAGGGCGTAACAAGCCCTTACTGTGTACAGCCTACGAAAATCGCCAACGTAGGTCAATCAGGTGTTTTTAAATTACATATGTAAATTGTAGCTGCAACGCAAAATAAAAGCCTTGCAAAAGCATAGTCGACAAGATAAAGCACCACTCAGCAGCTCAGTAAGGGGAACTAAACAAAATTATTAAAAAATAAAGCACCCTTAACCATCAAACAAGTGCTCCGAACCGCTCGTTATAAAAACTGCACTCCAATTGGCCAATAATTATGCGTATTCCGCCCAATTAGCATAATAAATATTTGCATGAAGTAACCCTTACGCCTGGATAGGATCAAACGCCACGTCTCAATCAGCATCTGGTGGCCATCTGGCGAACTAATGATGTGTGGCCAATGTCAAACTGCAGGCTTGACAATCGAATTACATCCCTCCAACCCCTTGAAGAGTGGTAATATCGCACCGCTATTACCATAAGAATACCTTGCTACCATGTGCGCAATATATGGATTAGTATAACATCGGATGACATATATATGACAACGGGTGTAAGTGAATTGCAAACAGGCCTCGTATCGTAGTCACTGTGAAACACGCAATATTCGGTTAGTATGTTTTTCATTTGTTATAACAGTATAAGTAAATCTACTGCGTCGAGAATGCTCTTGTTTTTAACCTTTTACTTGTGATGCTAACATATATATCACTTATTGAGGGCGACGTTAATGTGTTAGTAAGATTATGTTCGCAATTGTAGTCAGATTCGGTTCAAATTTGGCACAGCAATCAGTTTTGTTAATAGCGTGGACAGTTTCGTTCAAAAGTTTCGAAATGATGGTCATTTTAATTACTTAAAAATTCATAACTTTTTTTGCTATAAATATTTTGGAAAAATATTCACGGTGATCAGGGTTTATTTTCAAATTTTCAGTGCAAGTTTTAAGTTTAAAATTCTAATATATCGAGTTTAATACTGTTTATGATGGTGAAATCAGAGTTTAAAAAAGATGGTAAAATGATTTACTTTTGGAAAATCGCTCCTATCATCTCAGACAACACCCTTGGGTGCTGTGATTACTTCCAAACTACGAAGTCTATGGCGAACACTTTTTTTGTTTTGTGGTCCTCTCAGTGCAAAAAATATTTTGATTTACAGTGCATAAAATAAAAAAGTGCATATCAGTCTATGTGCATATGCACTTCGATAGAGATTCAACAAAATGATCGATTTTGATGAATTTTAGCTTATAAGTCTGCCTTACCCATTTTTCGCGATCAATTTTTAAAAATTACAACCACCTTTTCGGAGCTCTTTTTTGACCGAAAATTATTTGAAATAATTTTATAATATAATAGAATTCTGAACTAGAATATTTGAACAATAGACCTCTTATTGCTCTTATTTTCACAATTCCTTTTGATCGCGGTGCCAATCAATTAATAAACGTATTACAAAACTTAACAAATTCGAAGACAATACCCAGCAGGGGTGCATACTAACTGCACCTATTGAGAGGATTTAGACGTCGCGGTACCCGAGTCTAACACACACTTACACTTACAACATTACATTTACGACTTTAACACTTACACTCACACTTACATTTAGGGAGACGATAATAGCCTTAATGTACTTATCGCCTTAAAATAAAAAAAATCGAAGACAATATGGAAAACGTTTAAGCAGAGTATTTCGGTCGGCTAAGCGGTTTTTCGTTATATCCATAAAATTGTGCGTAAAGACATTTATGTTTATGCTATGCAAAGGGAAAGTCAAAAACAAAGGAGGGTAAACTACCCCTAAGATTAATAGCCGCGCAATCAACGGAGCAGGGATATTTTTAAAGTAAATTTACGATTGAAGGGAAGATGAAAGGGATGTGAACGGTTTGACAAGTACATGTTTTAGGGGTGGGGTAGTTAACTGTCCGAGATAATACCTCTAAACTGACCAGTGCAGAATAATCGTACAATGGACAACCCTGCCAGTTCGGGTGGCTTGACTTCAGTCACGGCTTTGTCTAGTATCAAAAGTGGGTTTGGGCATTACTGAAATACGAAGTTTAACTTTCAAGCAATTTTCAATATTTACCTATACAACACTTTTGTTATATTTATTCTGTTATTAATAATTAAAATCCTTGTAATATTTTAAAGAATTTTATAATAAAAGCTTAACCTTATTATATGCGTTACTTTACATATTGTGTGTTCAGTGCGATTGGCTCTCCAAATCTGAAGCAATGTAGCCAACCTTCTAAATCTAATTTAACAACAAATCATAACGACTATCCTCTTTAGTAATCGTAGTGAAGCGATTTTCTCTTTGTCTACCCAAGTACATTGTTATAGTCATAGAGTGTAGTGTTGATAAGATTCACGGTTAAGCTAGCGACAATATAATAATTTTCACGATGCTTTTTCACTTAACCTACTTTTTCAAAGTAATTAGAGACTGTAACACAACTTTGAATTCTTCAGAAAGTACCAAGAAAATGCGTATTTATGTTTATTGAAATATAAGTAAATGTTACACAGACTCAAACGTATTAGTATGACTGGGAGTAACGGTGTTAACAAGTTTTTGTGTTCACCGCTAGGCTATGAAAGGAAAGGGTAAAGCAACGGGAGTAACTGCAGCCCGAAGTAAGAACCTTGAGGTGCGCAGTTCAGAGACGCAATAGACTGACCTTTGCTTCAACCACGGAGCTTCTCAGAATGGTTGAAAAGGTCAGAACGGGTAGATATCAGGAAACAGTCTTGCGAGATAAACGCCT
This sequence comes from Callitettix versicolor, assembly GCA_022606455.1. Taxonomy (NCBI): domain Eukaryota; kingdom Metazoa; phylum Arthropoda; class Insecta; order Hemiptera; family Cercopidae; genus Callitettix; species Callitettix versicolor. The sequence continues at coordinate 36,815,636 of CM040185.1, read as the reverse complement.
ATTATAAAAAATTGTTTTCAAGCCTAATTTGTTATCAGCCATTAATTGATGACAATGACATGTACACAAATCACAACATGTGAAATGTTAGTAAATACTCGGTAAGGAAAGCAGCGGCGAATTGACATTCGCTATCAGTTTAGAAATATCAAAAGTTCGTCATTTTTCTATTTAACCACCAAGGTTGTGAAGACAGTGGAGAGTCTTACTTGTGTTGACTAAAGAACAAGGAAATGAAATAGCGGGTCGTAATTTTAGCAGCACACCTTGAACGTATTGCTTACGACTACAGTATAATGCACAATATTTTGAGGTTTTAAAAAAATACCAGAGCTCTAAGGTACCTTGCACAGCTACGCTACGTTCCTTTAAACTGCTCAGATACTTAAGGTATTTTTCAGACTTGTGTTGCTTGACGTCCGTATTTTATGCCGGTTAGATCAAAGGTGAGCGACAACGGCAAGGAAAAAGTTAAAGAAGTAACTCCGATCCCAAACCTATGACCGGACACGACGGCCCTGTGATCTTTAGAAATTATGTTGGCCACTTTTATGGTGGGAAAAGTGCATTCACTCCGGAAAAGAATCATTTTTGTTTTTTAATTTCATTGCAAATTGCAATAGCAACATAGCCCCCGGACCACGTATTTAAAAAATTAGGATTATGTCTTATTTTCCCGGCCAATATTCCATTTACTCACCTCGTAAAGGCTACCGCAGTTTCGAAACCTTACTGTTTCATTTGCAGGCCGTAATACAAAATGTCAATCCCTCTGTCGAGGTCGTCACAATATTAAACAAAACATTTAAAACACACGTCACAAACACTAAACACAATTAAATGATTAAAAAACACACGATAAAATTTGTTTTGACCAAACGATACGTGCATTTCGTATCATTACATTCCGAACTGCCAGTGATTGTGTTTAGTGCTTGTGAAGTGTGTTTTCAATGTTTTGTTTAACTTTGTGACGACCTCGACAGAGTGACTTGAAGTTTTGGATTACGGCCTGAAGATTAAACAGTAAGGTTTCGAAACCACGGTAGCGTTTACGAGGTGAGTAGATAGACCACTAGACAGAAAAATAGGGCGTAATTGTAGTTATATTTGTTTAAGTTTCACTTTAAGGCGGAAGTACACGGGAACTTTTTGACATTATTATTCATTTTGTGTTTTTCTTGTCCATGTTTGTTCTTAAACTGTATGTTGTTCATTAACAGTTTCAACTGTTGTACAGCTTTTCTTCTTGTATTCAGTGGGTGTGGTTGATTTATTTACAATCACTTCCTGTTTGTCGGCTTCATGATCAACTCCCGTTAGCCCGTTTCTTATATTAAGGTCCAACGGCTCGTTCGGTTCGTGGGATAAATTAAAGGATTATTTATTGGAACGATTATTCAGAGAGGAACGCCCATTTGCGGGGATATCGTGAGATAAAACAATTACTTTGGATGAAAAGAGAAAACTGTTTTTTTAATAAAAGAGTAGAGTAAACAGACAATAGAAGGAAAAGTAATGACGACAAAAATAGAGTATAGATAAGAATATTAAATAAACGATAATACAAGAAGTATTACTAAAACAAGATTTTGTGGTTAAAGCCTAGAAATAATAGATAATAACAAATAAAGTTACATTTTTATTTTTTTTTATTTTCAATAGTTTACATTTCAAATTAAAAAAAAGAAAATAATCAAGCAGTCTTGCGAACGTAATAAAAGGGAATTTCCAAAAATAATTCTCATCAACCATTTTTTGAAAAACAAATTCCGTCCTCATAATTAGCATTAAAATATGCATAAATTAGCATTCAAAACTTTAAAATTCATATTAAAATATGAAGACGAAACTGACTGAAATATACTGGAACTGGTTTTATATACTAGACCAGCTGTATTACCAGGTGTTGCCGGGGGGATGATTTTCATTAGCCTATACATCTTAACATACGCTAAACATTATTTTCAGTTGGCTAATATTCAATATATATATATATATATATATATATATATATATATATATATATATATATATGTGTGTGTGTGTGTGTGTGTGTGTGTGTGTGTGTGTGTGTATTGCTAGATCTGATTATCTTAACCTTCACTTTATAAAATAAGAATGTAAATAAATCTAATTGTCCAAGCAACAGGACTACCTATCGGCTGTAATTCAAACCACTCTCTAAATACATTACACAGTGAAAAAAACATTTTAACTTTTTCGTAACAAGTATTTTTCACTGTATTTGTAAACCAGAGCAAGTTTTTTTCAGTACAAAAAAATATAATAGTTTGAACTTATCTTTGGTGTTAGTAGTTTATGGAGAAATTACGACTCTTGCCTTCACTTTATAAAAGTCATACGATTACAATACTATATATCGGATTTAATTCAAAACAGTCTTTAAATAAGTAGTCGGGGTAAAATAACTTTTTACGGAAGGAGATATGGCGGTGAAATCACTGTACACTCCTGCCACTAATAAGAAAAAACTGTAAAATTTTCAGAGGAACCGGTTCAGTAGTTTTTGCGTCTATAGGGGACACACAACACGCATACGAATATTTTCTTTTATATATATGGATAACTTAGGTTTCAAAAATTTGTGTAACGACCAATCAAAGACTGTTCTGTTAAGTAGGATCGGTGTTCTTTCAAATATTTCTAGTCTGGGTCTTACCATGATGGCTTCTCTAATGGCTTATTTTCCAATATAAATTCGTTAATATGCCAGTTATTTTTTGCAAAGGAACCGCTTATCAATTTATTTTATCAAAACCGTTTTATCATTTTATTTTTAAAGTTTTATCAAAATACAGTGCGTTGTCAAAATAATAGCTATCACATGAAACCCTTTAATAGTAACAGCAATTATTTTTGTAATACTGGAAGCCTCAGGTGTTAACTGAAGTGGCCCACGTTACAGTGTTATAAATTCTAATAAAAACCACCACTTCACCCCATCCCTTACGCAATCAACGCGGCACGTAGGACAAATATTGTCTCTACTGGACAATGGCTAAAACTGGCCTAATGCCTTCCGATGGTTGCTCCAGGAATGTAAAGCTGTTCACCCCGATATAATGGAACACTAGTTTAAGCTGTTCTCTTTAACTTGGTAAAATACAACTGTTTTCGCTTCCAAAGTAGAAGTTGATTACTATTTTTGCCGTTAGAATGCGTAACTAAGTTTAGGTGCATAAAAACCACAGTAAATCAAATAACGAAAGTCAAATCAATTAACTGTAGATAAGTAGTTGAGGTGCGCAGCTGTCTCGCTGACGTGATAAAAGGGAATTTACAAAAGCATTTTTTTATTCTACTTTTTTCCGTATTTTTTAAAGATTTATTTTTTCGAATTACATTTTTAACTGTATTTTTAACTTTCGAATTACACTGGAAATACGAAAACGAACCTTGACCGCCGTCCAAAGAATGTCGTAATTTCAACTGACATTGAAAATTCGAAATGCTAATTTATGCTGTTTTTATGCTGATTAGGTGGTAAATAAGATTTTCAAAAACATTTAAGTAAAAAAAGTAACGAACTTTTAATAATTTGAAATGACCACCATTTTGAAACTGTTGAACGAATTTTGCTGGTTAAGGAATTTTTCCAAGCAATTGAATCAAGTAGGACTGAAATTACGAATGTGAGCGTGCTAATATATAAATAGCTAATTTTTCCAATGGAAAATTGTTAAAAAATGCCAATAAAATATAGGAGTAAGTATATTGTTTAGGAATCTATCCTAGCATGATGTATCTTTAACCATGTGGTATCGACATCCCCTCATATTAATGTGCAACGGTTTTTGAAATAAATATGAATTTATCCTGGCATCTCTCTTGCACCCTCGAAACGGGCTTGTAATGTATTGCCCGCCTCTCAATAATATTTCACAACAGGGTGGTTTAGCGAAATAAAGGGTAACTCCCCTTCTTAGTCTCGGACTTTCTTCGTATCTGTAACCCATGAATGTTAAATTGTGTAAACTGTGAATTAATGGTCTCTGTTTTTATTTCTAATGTAGCTTTGAAAGTGAAAACGTTTTGTATTCAGGAAAAGTTCTGCTTAAACGATTAAAAATGTTTTCCCCACAGTTTTATTGACAGTGTGTCCCACGAAATTTGATGCTCCATTATTTTCTCTTTCCTCCATTGATCATTTTGAAACTATACGTACTTTTCAAAAGAAGGTACCAGAAATAGTATATGAGAATTGCATCTGGATGATGTTTGTAAAAATAAAATGGCCGCCAGAATTAAACTTTAAATATGGTATAAAACTGATTTTATTATTTTTTGAAACAAAACTTAATTTTTAATTACTAATTTTTTTTAAATTTAATTACATATAAACTAATTAAAAAAACAAAATAGCAATGAACAGCATAAATCAAACCTATTCAAATTGGAGTCCATCCACATCTACACACTGATAACAACGCCGATTTAATTTTGGTGTACAAAGAGATTTTTAAGAGGGACAGAATTTATTATTTTTTTGCAGCCATTTTTTTCTACAAACGTGAGCTAAATGCAATTCCCACATACCGATTTTAAAAAGTATGTATAGTTTGAAAATGGAATGTAATGGAGAAATGGAAAATGGAATGGAGGAATGGAAGAACAATGGAGGATCAAATGCGTAAACCTCTTTATGGGACATATTGTATACTATAATAATACATTGAAATATAATAATATAAATAATAGTTACTTTTTTATTTATTTCAGAACAATCTGCATGCATACGTTAACACAATGAGTTCTTTACAATACAGCACAATACAGGTGAGTTTGTTTCCAATTTGGCCTTTACTTTCTATGATTACACTTAAATCTCTGGTTTCTGGTTCCAAGTTCATATGTTTATATTTACTGTTATAATCATACACTATTTATTTACATAAAATGTCTAAACGTATACTTCCTTTAAATCTAAGTTTAAAGAACGCGTTTGTATCTTTTAAATTTAAATATTTAAATCCTACTGTAACGGATTCTAGGAAACTACTGTGTTTAAATACCGTAACGTAGGCAACGGTAACCAAAGTAACGAGGAAGTACTTGGAGGCGTGATCAGCTTCAGTAATGGTGAAGCGGAGTCAGCTTCAAAACATATCCAGACAGAGTCGAATCTACGCGAAGCTGAGCCCAACAACGCCGTTACACTCAACTCAGCTCCTTTACGCTTTCAGTGGTCGCACTTACATTAAAAACAATAGGACAGAGTTTGAATGCACAGTCCACTCCACTCTGTGCTAGTCCACTCCGCTAAATGCTAGTCCACTCCGCTCAATGCTAGTCCACTCCGCATTTAGTGGCCACTCGGTCTAATACTTCAAAATTTAAGTTATCACAGATTATTACAAAAAATCTATTGTTTAAAAACTCACAAACATTATAGTTCTTTTATAGAAATAATTGTTTTGTTTTTAATTTGAAATTTATTAAATTTAGAAAAGTTTTATGGAAATGTTTTCAGGTAAACTCACAATTAAAACATGTTTCATATTACCTTCTATTGTAGGTCATTTTATTTGAGGTTATCTTAAGTTTACAAATTATTAATATTGTAGAATTAAAATTCTATTTTAAATATATGTATTTCTTGTTAAAAGTAATCCATTAAATTATTCATTAAAATATTATATTTGTTGGTTTTAATAAAAAAACTCTTTTAGCCTCAATTATGTCTCTTGTAATTCGTGTTCTACATAACAATACATTGGCCTTCTGCTTTGCATTGCTCCTTACATAAATCACAATTCCAGTGTTATATGTATGGCCTATACTTAACTGGTGTAAATTATCAATTTTCTTCATTTATCAACTGTTATCGTCCTTATTGTAATTGTCCTAACCAAATTAGGCTATTATAATTTGTTTGTTTAATCTAATTAAGTCACGTATTAAATATTTAAGCTTTGTAAATAGTTATGAAATATAATATTAACCTATATCTTCAAATATTAATCTATTTAACGGGTTGGCCTTTAAATATCATTACAACACTTCAAACTGGAATCTTGAAATATTCAGTTCATTTCGATACGAAACTTCTCTTTTACCGAATTTAACAATTATTATTGCATCTATTAATCTTTTTCTCTCAAAATTCAGCCGCCTCGGTGGCCTAGTTGATAGCGTACTGGGCTTTCACCCAGAGGACCCGGGTTCGATTCCCGGCCAGGTCTTGGCATTTTCACATGCTATAAATCATCCCATCGTCTGCATTAGCCCAAGTGGGCACAATAGTCGAACGTTAAACACAAAAAAATATCTCAAAATTCAACGATTTCCCTAAAATTGATCACCAAAACGAACGGAAAATAGTTAGTATTTAACAATTAAAAGTGTATAATCCAGCCATCAACTACGATTGAAAATAAAACGAACTGATCTTACCGTACAACAAAAAGGTTGGCCAAATTGAGCAAAACCTCCGTAAGAAGATTCAAGAGAGAGAAAAAAATGGAGAATGAATCAACATAGAATTGAGCAACTCAATGAGGAACTGGGAAGTCACCGATTAGAAGGGGGTGGGAACCATCCACCTTGAATCCTCTCCAAATTATAGATTAGACTAGAACTGAAAAAAGCGCTGTAACTGAGTATCTAATGAACACAGAAAAGGGGAACATCAGATCTTCAATGTTCACGTTGCATAGTAACCATAGAAATTCATTCAACCAGTATTCCTAATAATAAACTAAAAGGTCACCCAAGAGGCTTGCATGTCGCGGTGTCAGATACTATCAACCCCCGTAATACCAAAAACAAATACCTATGTACTGAAAAGAAAAACATTAATCTAAATTACTTCCGTTCAATTATTTTCCTCAATTAAAAAAATTGTACAGAAGTTACTGACAAAACAATCTCGGAAATTCAGTTCAATTTCTCAAAATCAGTTCTCAAAATAGCCTAATGAATTTGAAAAAAAATTACGTTTTGAGAGTAAATCAATAATTCGAGCCAATCCATCGCATTTTCTGAATTGTCGTGGCGTCAACTCTATACTCCACTAACTGCTTTGGAGTATTTTAAGTGTTGGTCGAAACAAGGATAAAACATTCCTTGTCGCAATTCTAAAATCTTTTGCTTTATTTGAAGTTTCGAGTCGTACCCTTAATTCCCGTTCAGCTATTTGATTCTCTTCTGTAAGTTTCGTACGTGAGTTTTTCTGAGGTGGGGTTTCTAGGCCCACGCTAAACCCATACCAGGAGAAACAGGGACTTTTCTGTTGGGGTTACCATTCCTTAGTCGAGAGGATCGTGTTTTAAGGCGCTGGGTACTCGCTCTCACTCATCCCCTTTAGGGGTTTGGATTTGCTGGTTATGTAAGTGGATAAGCCCACCAACTAGACTTTCTTGGTATTTAATGGTTGCAATTACTCGACATCAGGGCAACCACCAAGAGTCAAAAAACCGCCTTTCTCAACCGGGCTTCGGACTGGCTATGGCGGAGTACTGAGCGGGTTATAAACCCTTTTGACATTACGTTGACTGTTATAATAGTCATAAAGTATTTGTCAAAGTGTTAATTTACATATCGCATTAATTTGTCATTGGCACGAGGTCGTTAAACACAACACTGCATTGCTTTATTGTCGTACTTTGTTTGATAATACGTTTGGTATAACATTAAGCATTTTAAATTTTCATGATATTAACATTTTTAACACTTTAACACGCAAGGTTCAAATCATAAATGTCAACGAATTTTACAAAACATTAACCAAAACGCATTTGTTAAATTTTCATAACTCTACCACAATTGCATTTGTAAACTAATTTAAAAGTATCAGTATTCTCAGAAACAACTATTTCGCTATTTTATTGCAACAAAAACTTCATATATGAACTTAAAGGGATACTCGGTTCACTAACCACAAATCACAACCAACCCTAAAAACTTATTTCTTTATAAATAAAGAGTGTTCAGATTTCTGCCTTGATCAAATCATCATACACCTCCCCTATAATAAAATTACCCTTAAATTGATTGCCTTCCTTTTGATAATATTTCATGGTTACAAGGCCATAAATATAAAGGGTGTTTTCCCCTACTCCTGCGTTATTTACAGCTCGAAGATTTTTTTAAATAAGTTCTTTGAGCATGAATGGTCAATCGTGAACGGTTTTTGTTACGTAAACTTAAAATATACGGCGGATTGCATAAAATGAGTAATTTAAGTTGGCAGCAATGTGTTAATATCGCGATATTATACCAAGTGTTTTTGTCAATTGGTGTTAACGTATAGTGAATAATTTGTATTTTTAATTTTTGTTGACGGATTTGTGATCAGTGACTTTACCTGTGTTTATTTTGCAATTAATCAGCTGTTGGTATTTTATTACGTCAGTTATATTAACATATTTTGTTTTTTAATTTTTAACACCTCTAAATACACGAATTGTAGTTTAAAATTCATAATTTTCTCTGTCCTACCGACTGTTAGTGTTAATTTACCGAGCAAAGCAAGGTCTCTCTTACAACTCGACTGTTTGCAATTTGGTTTATTGGTTTGCTTATTTGTTTGATGTGCAGTTTTGGTCATTTTTGAAATTTGCTACGAATGTACCTTCTATAAAGTCCGAATGATATGTGTTCCGTTTCAAGATGGCAGCCTCTGATTTAACGATGACGAATGCAGTGGCTGGTTATTTTCTGTAACACTAGATGAACGGCAAGACCTACTATAACCTAGCATAATTTTATGCTTCACGAAGAAAAAGCATAAAATTTGCAATGAAGTTGGCCCAGTAACACTTTTTCCTAAATATTACAGTTACATATTGAATCGTCACGAGCACAGTCGTGGAACAGTAGCCAGGCAATTAATACAAAATCTACCTCAAGATCTTGAACTACTAGTTCTTTGAACTACTAGTAAATAGTACTTTATATAAAAATCATTTGCTGCATGTTGAATAAAACAGAAATAATTTGATCCAATCCCCGGCAGACTTTACAATTATTTTTCTTTGCAACCCTCCTCTAACTCATGAGATGAAACGTGACGTGCTAAGTCGCAACTAACAAGAACACGTGATCACGTTAAACTCTCATTACGTGTGAGTGACAGACGCAATGTGTAGGCCTACTGTGCATGCGTTGTGCACGTGATTTAAACAGCGCCAGATTTTATACTGTCAAATAATTTCATTGAAATTAGTCGTAAATCTATTAAATATTTCTTGGCTATTGCAAGTAAAAAAGAAAAGTCGAATGATTCGTATGTCGATTGTTTAAATCCGTTTACATAACGGCCACTGTGTTCAAGAGTCGTTTTTTTTTTTTTGCTTTGTTGTCTGTCCCAGAGTGAAATTAAGTTAGCTCAACCAAATTAAGTTTGCAGATAAGTAGTGTGTATTTTTATCTCTGTATTTTGTTCCAAACTTATGGTTTTTCAATCAATTTTCTGCTCAGAAATTGTTTGTTATTTATAAATAAGACTTGACATCTTTTCGCTACATTTTTGACGTACATATTTCAAAAAAATATTAAATGCATGTGAAATATTTCTCAAAATTTTTGCTTTCCCAATATTCAAAGTACAAGCATAAAAAAAAAGATGATCTTAGAGACCCTTCTTCAAGAAGCTTTTTATACTTTGAGATTAAAATTAAAAAGGGTATTTCTTGAAACTTTTACCTCAGAACATTCAAGTTCCCTTTCCAAGCACACGAAACAATACTTTCAAACAACTTGATCTAATCTCCAATTGTGAAAATATATTGTGTTAATCACTAACTTCTATGTTTTAATTTTGTTGCGCTAAAAAGCAGACCAACAAAAATAAACAATTTTTATCACCGGATAAACATAAACAAAATTTTATCACTATGTATCCGAAAACAACGATTTTGACATCGACGTTTTAACCTTTTCATTTTTAACAGCTCGCTTCCAATTACAATTGAAATCAAATGATAAACATACTCCTTCCCACAACGTCTTCCAATTAGCTGGACTTATATAAATCCACCCTGTGGGGGTGGGTACGTGACACGTGACCTAGACTTACTGGCTTAGCGAGGGTGCGCGGTCTTATTAACTTCTCATCACGCTGCCTGCATCATCAACGCACTCTGGTGGCTGTTATTAGAACATATTACATAGGTATTACTAAGGGCTGTTTTTAGGGGTAGACGGAATCAATTGGCTATTTTGAAAGTCCTCGGAAGTTGCCTATTGTTGTATCTGGTGTAAGGGATGGGTTGTTTAAAATAATCTTACGCGGGATTTAATCTTTGTAATAGTGTTCATTTAGTGAATATGAGGTAATAATTCTGATAATCTGCAATAAAGCACTGATAGCTTTTGAAATATGATCATCATTAAGTACAGAAATTTTCTTTCTCTTTTCATTGTAAATTTTCAAATCCATTACTACGAAAATATAGATATTCAGTTTGGAAAACAGACTTGTGGGGGAGCTATAAATGATTTGCGCAAACTCAACATTTTCCCTCAAAAATCACATGTGTACCTAATTTTTCGAAAATTTTTTCATAAACAGACATTAAACCCATATTATGATTATTTTAAAACACCTATCAATAATTCAAGTAATTATTAAGTAGCCATTTTTCTTCTGTCATAATTTTTAGTGAATTTCTCTTAAAAAATGTTCTTTTGGAGCACCATCACGGTTATACATCTGTTTGACGCAATAATTTCTAGTAGAAACATTGTTCTGACGTTTCGCCAAAATCGTATCTGACATCTTCAAGGTCGTTCTCGCTCCAAACGTGAAGTCGAACTGAATGATGTTTCTCCCATCATTCTTTTGATGTTTCTCCTTATATAACTTTTATATGACGAAAATAGAAAGTAGGCTGACCTTAGCTGACGTACATCGACAATGACTTTAGCCCGATTGCGTTGCTATTATTTATTGTTTACATATAATTGTATTTTTTTAATTCAAAATATTCAACACGCATTTCTTTTATTAATGTTTTATGAGTGCAGGTGTACCAGTTTCAGCATAATTTCTTTGTTTAGAAAGAAAACAATCTGATCCTGACTGAGACAAAGGTCTTAACTCGGCCCTGTTGTTACTACATTTAGGCTTTTACGTCTTTACTTTTGTATATTCAAACACTCTTCCAAATCTAAGAAACAGATCAGAAACAAAATTTGAAAATGTTTAATCGTTGTGCACTCTCTGGATATTTTCCTTGAGTTTCTTTAACCAAGCATCACACTTTAAAGTTGTAGTTTGAAACTGTGTTTAACATTAACGAAGCAAATTAACTCATAGCTTAAAAACTTGAAATTAAAAAACAATCAACTTTCATTTTATTACTTGTCGTTATAGGCGCTTGTTATTACCCTTACATATCCTAAAATTTTAACCTCAAAATAAAATTTCTTTTTTTGAGTTATGTAATCCTACCATTCAAAAAATACGTTATTTTAGATAATCACTTTTGTAACTTTAACTTTCTGAATATTTTATTTTGCTTTATAAAAAGAATTGAAGCATTACATGTTTGGTTTTAGTTCATCTTATTAATTTACAGTTATGTTGTTTTAATCAACTCCGAGATCATTTTTCCAAATTCCAGAATTATAATATAATCGTTGGAAACATATTCGAGAAAAGAAAAATATATACATACGTAGATCACTTGTTTTATTTCAGTACACATGGTATATGTTGACAATCGCATTCCTATTATATTAAATAAAAAATAACTTTCATTTAATAATACGAATTCAGTTTTTAGAATGTTAATTGACATTTAGGATTATTATATCAACTGAATTGAAAGTATTTATTCGCGCTGGTTTTACCATTTATCGTTAATATCATTATTATTATATTTTTAGGTAGACACCAATATGGCCCGTGTTAAAGGCGTTTTCTGATTGAAACGAATTTGTTCAAAGACGAGACCTACTTAAAACGATTTTTTCAGCTCAAAAGTGCTGTTTTCCAAAATTATATAAAAATCGTTATAGCCGTTTCAGAGGATATATGACAAACATTATAGAAAGTTTAATATTATAGCATTCTACAATGTATTATCAGAAGCCATATATGTTATTTTCAATAAGTATTTTTTTTCTATCATCTGTTGGTAGCGTGGTAAATTGTAAGACTTCCTGGTTTTGTTGAATCTTCGAAATGGTGTTATTTTAGTGAATCTTCACTGAACCGAAACTTGAAATGAGCGCAGATCTAGACCAATATAGACTACTTTTAGAGATGTAAAAGTTCTTTGTTACCACTCCCGTGTTCGCAATTTTGATTTGGCTGGTTGATTTGATTGTTCCAATTTTATTTTAATTTGTCTGACAATTTGATTTTGGTCATAGTTTAGACAAATTCATTCATTTATTTGGTAAGTTCACTTATTTGGTATTAATTTTTTGTTTTGCATTAAATTATTTAGTTTTAATTTTGTGGAAAAGTGTTATTGAATCACGTCAGCAGTGATCTTTGTATATTTATATTGTTTTAAACCCATTTTCATTAATTCACCAAAACGTTTCCATATTTTTCTACACATACATTCTACGAAAATAAACGGTTGTACAATAATTCGCCCCAGGCACATTTTTACCAATAATACCTGTATCATGTCCGTTTAGTCCAGTGGTACATTCTACCGAATAGCTAACGTATTATCCTCGTAAAACGACGAATTAAATGCGTGTAATTAATAATAAAAACAATAGAATTTAAAAACTTACCTTAAGATTTAAACTAATATGGTTGCGTATGAAAGGAGTTTTGCTTGAAATTTACTAACTATAAGAATCACTATATGAACTATATTTATAAAAACTATAAGTTATCCACTTAGTGAATAATACAGAGCCAATTTCGCGGGACTAATTTCTAACAAGGGGCCAATTGTTGCGGGACTAATTTGTAATACGGGGCCAATCGTACCGGGACTAACTTCAATAGGGATCAATAGTCGCGGAACTAATTTGTAAAACGAGACAAATCGACACCGACTAATTTGTAATGCGGGACCAATTGTCTCAGTACTAAATTTATAATACGGGACCAATTGTTGCGGGACTAATTTGTAATACGGGGCCAATCGTACCGGGACTAACTTCAATAGGGATCAATAGTCGCGGAACTAATTTGTAAAACGAGACAAATCGACACGGGACCAATTGTCTCAGTACTAAATTTATAATACGGGACCAATTGTTGCGGGACTAATTTGTAATACGGGGCCAATCGTACCGGGACTAACTTCAATAGGGATCAATAGTCGCGGAACTAATTTGTAAAACGAGACCAATCGACACGGGACCAATTGTCTCGGTACTAAATTTATAATACGGGACCAATTGTCGCGGGACTAATTTGTAATACGGGGCCAATCGTACCGGGACTAACTTCAATAGGGATCAATAGTCGCGGAACTAATTTGTAAAACGAGACAAATCGACACCGACTAATTTGTAATGCGGGACCAATTGTCTCAGTACTAAATTTATAATACGGGACCAATTGTTGCGGGACTAATTTGTAATACGGAGCCAATCGTACCGGGACTAACTTCAATAGGGATCAATAGTCGCGGAACTAATTTGTAAAACGAGACAAATCGACACGGGACCAATTGTCTCAGTACTAAATTTATAATACGGGACCAATTGTTGCGGGACTAATTTGTAATACGGGGCCAATCGTACCGGGACTAACTTCAATAGGGATCAATAGTCGCGGAACTAATTTGTAAAACGAGACCAATCGACACGGGACCAATTGTCTCGGTACTAAATTTATAATACGGGACCAATTGTCGCGGGACTAATTTGTAATACGGGGCCAATCGTACCGGGACTAACTTCAATAGGGATCAATAGTCGCGGAACTAATTTGTAAAACGAGACAAATCGACACCGACTAATTTGTAATGCGGGACCAATTGTCTCAGTACTAAATTTATAATACGGGACCAATTGTTGCGGGACTAATTTGTAATACGGAGCCAATCGTACCGGGACTAACTTCAATAGGGATCAATAGTCGCGGAACTAATTTGTAAAACGAGACAAGTCGACACGGGACCAATTGTCTCAGTACTAAATTTATAATACGGGACCAATTGTTGCGGGACTAATTTGTAATACGGGGCCAATCATACCGGGACTAACTTCAATAGGGATCAATAGTCGCGGAACTAATTTGTAAAACGAGACAAATCGACACGGGACCAATTGTCTCAGTACTAAATTTATAATACGGGACCAATTGTTGCGGGACTAATTTGTAATACGGGGCCAATCGTACCGGGACTAACTTCAATAGGGATCAATAGTCGCGGAACTAATTTTTAAAACGAGACAAATCGACACGGGAGCAATTGTCTCGGTACTAAATTTATAATACGGGACCAATTGTCGCGGGACTAATTTGTAATAAGGAACCAATAGTCGCGTAAATAATTTGTAAAACAGGACCAATCGCCGCCGGACTAATTTGTAATATGGGGCCAATTGTAGCGGAACTAATATGTAAAACGGAACCAATCATTTGAGAACTAATTTCTAGTACAGGACCAATTGTCATTGGACTAATTTTTAATACGTGTCAACCGTCGCAGTATTAATTTTTTATACGAGACCAATTTTGCCGATCTAATTTGTAATATGAGACCAATCGTCACGGGACTAATTTTTAATACGGGACCAATCGTCAAGGGATTAATTTCTAACGTGGAGCAATCGTTGCGGGACTTATAATTGTGGAACAAATTGTCCCAGAACTAATTTATAATATGGACCAATCATCACGGGACTAATTTGTAACACGGAACCAATCGTAACTGGACTGATTTGTAATAAGGACCAATCGCTGCGGGACTAATTGACCGGAATGAATAGTCGTGATACGTAAATATGCATGTATATTTCATAATTTTTCGTCTGCATTAGCCCAAGCGTGCCTAATAGTCGGACTTTAAACACAAAAAAAATTCATAATGTTTATTTGTTTATGTTGGTAACAATAATAACATATTATTACTTCTATGTTGCTTCAAGAAAGCTTTCACGTTGTGACCGAAACTATGAGTTTTAGAGTAAGGCTTACAAAGACAGATTAAAACAGAAAAAGACTAACCGAAAACATTCCAAGGAACCAACCTTAGAATACGAATATAATCAAATGTTTCTGCTGATTACTTTAACATTGCCTTGTAACTACGGGCGGGTAGGATGGTCACAATAGCCTATCTAACAAAGGAGATACATTGTTATCAGAGGCAATCCATTAGGCAGCCTAGCTGGAAGGAGATGATAGCGATTAGACGCTTGTTCAGTGGAAAGCAATACCGTGAATAGGTTTCGTTAATGTAGTACTCGGACCGCGTCCATTTTCTGAACGATCTGTCATCGATTGCATGGGCGGCCCCATCTGCAACGACGGCACTCTGAGATCGCCACAATCAATTTACAGCACTTCTCTTCAGGTTGTTAGAAAAAAAGATTTTTTAAATTCTTTTAAAATAATCTTCCAAACTTTGTCAAAACCGCATAACATTTTCGCCACGCAACTGTCTCGCTCACGTGATAGAAGCGAATTTCCAAAAAAAGTAATATCACAATAATTATTTTTGCTTATAGTTTATTGATAACCTCATTTCATGAATACATTCTTAATTAATTACCAAATATTTTTACATTGTAATTAAGAAAATAATTGTTGCACGTGACAGAATCGAATTTCCAAAACTATTTTCTTTACTTACTTTTTTTTTGAAATTATAATTTCAAATCATAATCAACATAAAATATGCTTAAATTAGTTTTTTAGACATTCAAATTATATTGAAAATACGATAATGTAACATGACCGCTGTCGAAATTAATTTTCTTATTTTCAGCGGATGTTGAAAATTCAAAATTCTGATTTATGCTGTTCGTAATGTTGAATACGATGGTCAAATTAGATTTTCAAAAATATTCAACACTCGTAAATTTTTAAAAATTCGAAATGATCGCCATTTTGAAACTGTTGAACGATTTTTGCTGGTTAACAAACTTGTCCAAGATGTTAACATAATCGATTTTTGTGCCGAATTTGAATCATTTCGTATCAAAATTACAAACATGAGCAATTTCATATGAATAAATGCATGAACATAAGAATCACTATAACCAGGCTATTCGTTCTTTCCTTATTTAGAATATCTTCTCAAAATTTAAAATAAAATATCGTAGAAACTATGGACTAAAAATCTCAGATTTAAAAAATTTATGAAAAAATAAAACTTAAGGTTAAGATTAATTTCTAGAAGTAAAGGGATTATAAACCTCAGTCATCTCGAGCGAGACCTATTGTGCAACTAAATATCTTGGTTACAAGTTCAGCCCTCAATGAGTTCCTGCAGTCACCAACTTACTTATTTTGCAGGACACTGGAAGCCAAGCATTCTTACCTTCTGCTGACAAGAAACTCAAAATAATGGATTATGGTGTCCGCAGTTTCGTCTTACTTCCTGCATAACAACACACGGTTCTTCTCTGGTTCATTTCTATCCTGTTTATGTGCTCTATAGTGAGTCTCATGGTGTTCTGGGTTGCCCTTAAACCCTGGATCTTCATCCACTGAAACTCGCCCAGGCGTTTCAGGATCAAGCCATCACCTTCACTATCTGTAACACAGCTCTAGCCAAAATCACCTCCAACTCTATGCTCACACCAGTCATGGAGTACAGTTTCCTACCAGTTCCTTCAGCCTCTGGAATTCTCCCATCAAATCTCTGCCTGTTGGGTGAGTCTGTCCTGCATTTCCACAGTCTGTTACAATTTACCGCTGGTGGATACCACAGGAAATAAAAAACTTGTTTCCATGTGGGTGTTAACTATAACACCGGTCTCCTCCTGTACAACACCTTGAAACCGCAATAGGGAAAGGTACTAAAGTTTTATACACACATGATGAGAGTAAGTCCTTCCTGACTTAACAAACAAATTATTTAAAATCTCTATATTATAAAAATTCTAAAAGATTACATCAAACAAATTAAATGAAGACTCCAAAAATGTTAAATTGATAAAGGTAATTTCTTAATAGAAACAAATTAAAACAGTACACCAACCACATAAAGGTTCTTGAGGACGTTAAAAATGTAAACTGACGGAAAAAAATAAAACTTTTCATTCTATAAAATTAAAGGCAAATTGAAAAAAAGAGGAGTTGAAAGAGGTATTTGTTTAGTCCGTAGTTTTATAGAAGAAGACAATTAAAGGTTACAGTTATTGAAATACAACATTAGTAGATTCTAAAAATCTACTATTGGTTTTTAGTGCTTAAAGTTCTAGATTCAACATTAAGTCACAAAATTAACAACTAAGTTCTACATTAAAAAATTTTCAAAAATCTCCGTTTTAAAATCATCGACAGTAAAACTGTTTATAAAGACACTGAAATTATTTTGACTTTCTTTTTACAAATTAATAAAAATGAACTAATTAATTTCCGTTTCTAAAATACGGAATGGTTTTTACTTAATTGTTATCCAAATTACGTAGCATTTAATTATTCCGTTATCAGTTAAACATTGGTACTGTACAATTACAATACATCATCCCTTACGACACTCAATAAACACTTCCCCGATATGATTGCGGGGCGGCTGAGCTAAGGGTGTACAAGATAAGTCAATTTGCACCCCAGCGTACCCTAGCAAAGACACCTTACTTGATTAATGTGAAACTCTTGTATACGTCTAAGTATGATGGTGAATCATAGACTATCTACTTTTAAGTAAGTATTAACGCTCTGGCAGGAAATTTTGACTTATTGTCTGCAACAATTCAATAGTGACTGAACTGATTAACAAAGCTGAGACAAAAATTTCAAACAGAATAATTCCTTCGGTTAAAGGACTTTTAACAAAAGTAATTTTATTAATTTAATAAGTAATTTTGTACGTGGGATGCAGTTTCTTGAAACAGATACATTAACTGAAATATCTGATCTTTCATGATGACCATAAATTTTGAAAGTACTTTCAGCGGATTCTGAAAATTCAAACTGCTAATTTATGATTTTCTTAACGTTGACTACGATGATGTACAACAACACATGATGATTACAAACACATTTTCAAAAAAACATTAAGACACGTTATGCATTTTTAAAGTTTAAATCACCGCTTTTTTCTACTTGTTAAACGAATTTTCTTTTTTAACAAACGCCAATATTTCACCATAACTGATGTCTATGCCAAGTTTGAATCATATCGGATCAAAAATGTTAACGTGAGCAATTTCATATGAATAAACATATGATCATATATCCAGACTATCGGTTCTTCCCAGAACATTAATTCCCCCGTATGTACATTCGAGGAAAAATAACAACGGTTAATAAGTAAGGTAACAAGCAGTTACTTCAAGACGTTTGTTATATTTAATAAATGTTCTTCAATTGGTGAAATAAGAAATAACAAAATTAATTGTCTTCTTGAAGTCGGAGACAGGGACATGATAACTTACTTCATCCCCTAGAAAACGTTCCCCTGGTCTGACACCTCAAGTTGGTAACGACACTAATTTGGGATTTCAGAAAGTCTTACAAGAAATGAATCAACGCTTTTACGCGTAGGGCGAAGTTCGTAATTCACGTCTTTTTTAAAAAAAGAGAAGAGTTGTTTCTTGAAATGTGATTAACAATAATGGATATAACTCAATCGTGCGGGATTATGTCTAACACGTACCATTTGATCTATCCTGGTGTAAACAAACATTTAACAGGCCTCAATCTGAGTCCGATGTACTTCTACATCAAATAAAATTTACTTGACTTTGTGTTTAAAATTTTGTGAAAATTTTACGATATAATTTGATTTTGTTGCTGAGTAAATAGTTTTGTGAAACTTATTTATTCCTTACTAGTATCATAAGAAAGGTACTGGAGGTCAGTGATTAGAGGTTTGTGGTATTATTGAAATAATGTAGGGGTCATAAAAATAAATATATTGTTTGTTAACGAATTGGAAAAATTAGCTATTTCCGTGGTCATAGTGGTAAGAATGAAACCCGAAGTAAATGGGACCTTGAAGTAAATATCGATCCTCATCTTGCAATCATTTTTTTAAAGAAATTGTTACAATTTTTACTAATAAAATACATAACAAGCTTAAAATTTTGACCCGATTCGATTAAAACTAAGAGCAAAAATCGATTATGGTAATACTTTGAAAAAGTTCTTTAAGCAGGAAAAAATCTTTCAAAAATTCAAAATGACCTATTAATTAATGCAGTTTTTAACGTTAATAACGATGGTGAAAATCGGATTTCCGAAATCATTTAACACAAAAAAATTATGATACTTTTAATAGACTATTTAAAATGGCTGCAATTTTGAAAATGTTGAACGAATTTTATTGGTTAAAACATTTGTCCGAGCTATTTGCTTGAATTTTATGCCAAGTTTGAATCAAACCGGACAAAAATTGCGAACGTGAGTGTTAAAACACACACACACACACACACACACACACACACACAGAGTGATCTACAGGTCAGGATTGGACTCATTTCAAGGTCCAGGGTCTGGGTCTTACTCGCTGCAATGGAAATTCGCTAAAAAAGAATACGGCATAGCAAAATAATACTCTAATTTTGCTTCTATCATTTTTTTGGCAGCTTCGAATTTGTTATTGTTTTTTAATAATTAATACATTGTTTTTGCTCTCCTAGTTTACGAAGCATATAAATATATCGTTATTTATATCATAAAAACTTTAACCAAATGGTCTTTATTGAAATCACATTTCAAGTCCGCTAATTATTTTTGTTTGTTGCTTGACTATTGTTTGTCTCTGTGTGTATTTTTGTTACAGTGGACATCGCTAGTAAGTAAAGAATTTTTAGATCTATGAAATTTAGGTTGTAAATGTAGTGTTTCCCTCTATTCGGTTTTATTTCAATAAATTATTTTTATTGTAAAATATACTTGTTTTAATATTTTCGATTAATTTTCGCCAATATTCCATTCTGGGGAAGAAGCAATATTTTTTTATATAAACCATTGAAAAATACAGTTTGCTTTTTACGTTTTGAGAATCGGTTATCTATTTTGAAGATCTTTGATGTATCTTCAAAAAGAGAAAATGTATATAAAATGTAGGCCTAAACAAAACAAAATCCGAACCCTTTACGACAAAACAATATTTTAAGATATCAAACATAATTTTATCTTAACAAATATCAGTATAATCTGTCCTATCGTTAATTAACATTAGACTGATAGATTAGGTTTAAAATTACAAACAGTGTCATGAAATTCACACCGCATTTCCATATCATATCGTAAATGATCTGGAAAGGAGTAAGATCAATAGACCAAGGTGTGGTGATATCTATTACCGTTCAAAGCTAATTTTTACAATCATATCTCAGCTTTTAATTACCCATTTATAGACATAGTTGTATTTCAGGAGTGTACACAAAAATTGAATATTTTTTCTGATCATAGTAACGTAAAGAAAATACTTCAAAACAAATAGATTCCAGCAATATATCTAAGGAAAATATGCTCACTGTACAAGGTTTAATTAATTAAATTTACCCCTGCGGTAAGGACAAAAATTTTCTTCATCGCCGAACAACGTTCTAGTTTCTCAGTTGAACCTTGTCCCGCCAGATGTCTCTGCCTGGTTTATTATTTTCTAACAGTTGCATACGGACGATCTCGAACCACAAACGCCAGCCAAGTGGAATATTCCAAACTGTTGAATTTAGTTCCACTTTCTATGAAATTAAACTGGATAATCTATGTGGAAATAATAAACCTGTTATTAAATTTTATTTCTTTGCAGGCGGTTTTATTGTTTGTGTTGTATTCTTCCGTTGCAGCATTACTTGTTTTCTTTATTCTTTTTTACCCTACAGAACAATGTATAGGTAATAAAATGCATACAGAATCAGTAAAAAAACTAATTATTAATTACAATTATAAAAATAAAATTAGTTGCTGAACCAACCATAAACTTAGGTTAAATAACCATATAAATATTTAAGGAAATGATTCAAAAACATTTAATTTAAACAATAAGATTAAAAAACTTTATCATATACAACTTTCTATAAAAACATACGGTTCAGAAACTACCCTTCTGGTAAAAAAAATAAATCCGTAAAATGTTTTTTAAGTTTTTTTTTATCTGAATTTTCTGAGTTTCCGTCGTTAAAGAAGAATTATAACTGAAGCCATTCAACAAAAACAGAGCCATTTAATATTCGAGAGTAAATTTAAAAGAACAAAATAAACAGTTTTTCAAGATTCGGGACCGAAATTTTGATACTGTTAAACGGATTTTTAAGGATTAAGTGTTTGTCCAAATCGATTACCACAATCGATTATCGCACAAAAATTGAATAAAATCACCACAATTGCAGCTCTAATTTTTAACGGTGCCACAAATGTTATCTAGAAAACATATTCAACGTTCACTTTAAGGTTAATTCTCTGGCTGTTATCATAATGATAATAAAATTTGCTGGTAATACCTAAATTAGTAATTCTAAATTAAAATAATCGTGCTTATTTTTGTTTCTTCATTTCGTGAAACAAATCCACTCGCATAAATAAAGCCAAAATAAAAACTTTCATCCCTACTAACGTTACTACTAGAGACCTCTGGTGGTACATGTTTAAATTAGCCACGGTAGATTCACAAACACGTTACAAAGTTATAAACTTGTTGTGGCAATTAAAGCGACTCAGGCGAGTTTCAAATTTAGATTAGAGTTGTAACAAACGAAATGATGTAAGGGAGACCATCAGAGGTTCTAAAAGTTTGAATTAATTTATAAAGTGTTGATGGATAGGTAATTAGGAAAAAACTGATTCAATAATATAGTTGTTTGCCTTCTCTAACTTCAACCCGTCAACTATGGTTTCAGTAATGCTTCTGATTAAACAATTTCCACTTGAATCCACTTCAATTACAGTACAATTGTTTAGTCGTAAACTGCTCATGACGCTGTCTGAGCTTGTACAATTCCGGCAGAGGCAGCTTAGACAAGCAACTGATGAGCTCTAGTTCATACTACACTGAAGTGTAAAGCGATTCCTACTGATGGAAGGATTGATACCAGTGTATTGGTGTACCAGAGAACGACCTTTAAGACAAGAGATGAGTACCTTAGACTAACTCATGAATACGGGGCTCTGAATTAGTATACCTCAGCTGATCATGAGTAAGAATGTAAAATAGAACAAACAGGATTTAACCACACAACAAAAAGCTGGCCATACGGAGTAAAACTTCCGTGGGAAGAGACAGAGAGAAAGAAGAGCGAGCCCAATAAGAGAATAATAAGAGTGAGTCAAGAGATATTGCAGAGCAAGTTTCTGCAAGCATCTCATTAACGAATTGGGAAGCCATTGATTAGAAGTTAGAAGTTACCCAACTTAAATCCACCGCTTAGATATATCCTCCACTGAGCATCTGACCAATATATAAAGAAACATGATAGATCTCAAAGGTCGAATTGCAACAGTAACCTTTAAAATGAATTCATTCATTTATTCATTAAAGCTAATACAGTAAAATTACCAATCATATTCCTAATTGAAGAGTACCAATAAATTCTTTAGTTGTGTGCATTTCCAATTACACAAATAATTTCTTCTTATTGATATTGATCAATGACAGTGAACATTACTCTGAAAAATCAGCTGTTTGGATAGATCGCACTATTTGTGTGTATGTGTGTGTGTGTGTGTGTGTGTCTCTCTCTCTCTCTCTCTCTCTCTCTCTCTCTATATATATATATATATATATATATATATATATATAGAGAGAGAGAGAGAGAGAGAGAGAGAATGAATAAATTAATAAATTAATGTATTTTAGACATAGATGGGACCATTAAGTCTTCTCTTCACTTAACCTCGTAACTTCTTATGATTTGCACGTACATGAACAAACTGAATTATTAAAATAAAATTTAAAATTCTATGATTATAGTTCATTGTTTTAACATAAAACAGAACCTCTATACTCAATAAATAATATACAATAGGTACATATTGTTGCGTAAATGTAGGATTTAGTCCAAGTAATAATAACAGTTTTGAAAATAAGGCATTCAGCTGAACGGTAGAGTTTATTTGGCTTATGCTATTGGAAGAACAATTAAATTACGGCTCACCATCTATTGGAAGAACAATCTGGTAATAAAGATAATTTTGATCAGTCAAAATTCTATAGACCTATGTGGCAGAATGTCCTGGATGTCCTTGCGTACTGTACAGTAGCTAGTGTTTGGGCGCTGCGGTCAGGAAGGTCACTGTCACTAAACGGCAAATTTTGACTGTATCATTCTGATAAACCGTAAAAAAGGAAAAGTGTTTTAGTTTTAGAAATACCGAACTGATGGTCGGAATTAGTGGAAAGTCTATCTCTAGCTTATATAGTGGAAACTAGAGATAATGGTAGAAAAAAGCACTAACGCGGCGAATCTGCGCGGACTTTTCAATAATCACTTTTGGAGTAGTTGAGAAGTGAGCCAGGCGGTCAGTACAGAGAGATCCTTAGAACCGACCTGGCTGCTTTAAAAAATTATTCTTGGATGTTTGGTTAAGGAACAATTAAAGTTACTTTACGTAATATATATATTTAAACATTTTTTTTTAGAAAAAGAAGACAATAAGAAAGAGAGAGAGAGAGAGAGAGAGAGAGAGAAAGTACATATATAACTTCTTGATTATGAAAGCACTTATGAAGTGTATATATACATATGCAAATAGATTAAACAAAACAAATATTTTGCAGTTTTAAACCGAACATGTTAAGACAAACTAAAAGTGTTCTTTTACTAAAAACACCTAATAATTTGATAATCTATAAAAAGGTTATGTATAAATATTGTACATGTTTACTAACAAGTATTTTGTTCCCTAAAAACATGTATATTTCCAAAGTGGAATACATAGCAGGGGTCGAGGTAATTAACGAACGCAAAGAGCGTGGTTACTTGGCGAAGGGAACAGAGGGTCCCATATTTTAATCAATTTCACAAATTTTACAAGAACTCCTATTGTGTCGCATGCTACAGGCAATACCTTAAAGTTTCTTTTCAATTGAAAGCATCGGGCGTTTTAAAGCTGGAAATAAAATCTATTTGTTAACGGTGACGTAATGAAGAGACTTTAACGCTCGGAGATACGATCGCTACATTTGACCTGTGCAACGTCTCCAGGTTTGAAAAGTAATGAAACCCGTGTGAAGCGGTGCGAGCAGCAACTCAAACACAAGGAACGAATTAAAGCTCGCGAACGCAATTCTGTTCCGCTTCCTTCTTATCCTTTATTGGGTTTAAAGGTACTACTCCAATAAGTATTTAAATTTGCAGCCTAACTGCAAACTTTCACAGAAAATTACAACTAATTGCCCGTCGATGTTGAATTTAAATTTGTATTCAATTATTTCTGCTATTACGTTTATCCAAGAAAGTTTAGTTAAGTGTAAAAAAAGAATTTATAAAGGAAATCTCTTATCACAAATTTAATTTAATTAAAACACAGAAAAAATGTAATTTATTGTGTTATTTTGATTTATTCTTGTATTATTTGATAGTACGGTCACCATGTTCAGAAGAAATAAAAAAATAAACTGAAGGGATAAATAACAATTGCTTTCCTCTTCACTTTCCGGCGGAAGCAGCTGAAGTGAGCAGCTGATGGTCTTAGCTATCCTACCATACCTCTAGTTCATATTACTCTCACCCATCAACTCTACATAGCTGGGCTAACTCTAAGTGTAAAGCGACCCTTGTTGATGGAGGAATGAACCGGTCTAACGGTGAATCAAACAACGACCAATAAGTGTATCTCAGACTTACTCATGCATGCCGGGGTACTGAATGGGTGGACAGAGTACAACTTCCGTGATATGAGTCCATAAAAAAGGAATTATTAGCAGAATAAATATGTGCAAGCATATCAATAAAGAACTGGGAAGTCACCAGTTAGAAGTGGGAGAATTTCCCAGCTTGAATCTTCTCCAAATCCTAGACTTTATAAAAAGAGACTAGAGCTGGAGAAGGCGTCGTAACTGAGCATCTTAGGAATATAGAAAAAAGGCACAATAGATCCACAATGGTCGCCGTGCAATAGTAACCCTAGAAATTCATAAATTCTTCCCTAATTTCCAGTTATATCAGTTACATCATAAATATGACTCTTATAGCGACATACCTTACGAAATTGTTAACTGTACACAACTAAAATTATTTGTAAAAAAATTACGCAAGAAATAGATAGAAGTGGAAATAGATCAAGTGGAACGAATTTGTCTAAGATGGTCGGGTATGTAGTAAAATGGAGTTAATTTGAATTTTCCAACTTTATGTATATTAAGCAAAACAATATTATATTTTTTGAAAAAAGTTAAAGTAAGTGTTTAGAAACTTGAGATTCTTAGTTTTTTAAGCAGACATAATAACACTGAACCACAAATGCAGTAGAAAGCTGCTCACTGGTAGACTCAGTTTGAACTTGTATTTTCCATCTCATACAAACGTTTTTGGCCCGCCTAAAGACGTCTTCACTTCAAAAATTGTTTATTGCATTTATTGTGAAATTAATTGCATTTTTTCGACGAAAAACCGTTAAGGTTGTCATCGCCGTCTAAATTAATTGCATGGAAGTGTATTATGGATATTGTAATATTACTGACATATACGTAATAATGTTAAAATTAACGGTCTGATCTATCAACAAAAGAGACTTTTAGTTCAAAAAGCTTTACGTTTTGCTTTTGTGTCCGTCTGTCCAGATCCCCTATAATGCACGAAACTGTAATTTATTTCCACGGCAGAAGTAGCCTGCTCCTGCAGATATTGTATTTAGCATTTACTCGGAAACAATACTCGAGAAAACAAAATGTATCAAGTCATGTATTTATTATCTATCTATCTATATCTACGTAAATACATTTAAGCCAAATTCTATTCATCCACTCATACCTGTTTTTTCCAAATCCACCAAACAGATTACAATAAAACGTGGCAAACACCTACTGTAAGGTCCAAGACGCTCGCTAAGAAACGTTTTTAAAAAATTCCACCTCTAAAGGGTTAAAATGAGGTGAAAACGAACTTCACCTTTTTTTCTGTATCTTCAAATCCAAATAAAGTAGAATTCGAATTCAGTATACAGGTTTATCTCAGGATTTTAAGGTGCACAAAGAAGGGATTTTCCGAAATTCCACCATTGAATGGTTACAATGGGGTAAAAAAGAACTCTACACTTTATCTAAGTATTTCTACACCTAAAGGACGTAGAGAGCTGAAATTGCATATTCAAACGTATTTTAAGCTTTGAATTTTCTCAAAAAATTGTTTTCAAAATTTCACTCCTAGTAGAGTAAAAATGAACTTTAAATTTTATCTCTATATCCAAAAGACGTACAACTGAAATTTCGCAAACTGGTTTATTTCAGGCTTTGAAGCTGCAGTGAGAAGGAATTTTCTAAAATTTCACCACCAAAACAATCAAACCGTTATTTTTTGGGAAAATAACTATATTCTACCAAAAGCAATAACATGCTTTTTAATTACAAAAGCTTCTCTTTCGAATATACAAATTTACTTTAAACTACAGTAACACTGAAATATTGAATTTAAAAAACTGAACAAAATTCAGAAATTTCAACACTAAGAGACAAAAAAAAGTAAAGACGAAGTTTACATTTTATCTCTGTAACTCTACATCCAAAGAAGTAAAACGGAATCTTTGCACACAGGTTTACCTTAGGCTTTGGAAGTGCTAAATTAAGGGATTATCCAAAATTTCAATCCTGAAAATCAATCTGTTATTTTGGCGAAAAATTTATTATATTCTACCAAAAACAATAACTTGCTTTTTAATAATAAAAGTGTTTCTCTCCAACGTACAAACTTATTGTAGTTTATACTAAAACTAAATCAGTAAACATTAAAATCAGAAAACTATCAAATCAGTTACCAATTGTGAACTATCAACTATCACGTCAATTACCAAATTAACTATCAAATATCGACTAGTAAATTACCTTCTTTTTCTTCGGCAAAAAACCGATGGGGTTATCATCGCCGAAGTCAATTATCAAATCAAATCAACTACCAAATCAATTGTCAATAATTAAGTCAAGCATCAAATCAACAATCAAATATCAACTGTCAAATAAAAATCAAGTATTAAATCAACTGTAACTTTTATTTCCTGAAAAATATCGTAGTGAAGCTCGGGTTGTAAAAACCCTGACAAAAATATGAAGTTTTGTAGAACAAATTTTTACAGATTACACGAATTTGATTAGTTGTAAGATATTTTCTTTACGTTTATTTCTTTATAACATTCGAAATTAATTTTAAAACAATTTACATAGCCTTTGTAACTTTATACAAAATATCTTCTTTGTTATGTACGTTTGTAACGATTAAAAAAAACTTAAAAATCCACTTTAAGTTTAAAACCTCAAAGGGTTAAGTTTGATAAGCCTGAATACAAAATTCGACCATTTGAAATGAAAAGCTATCTTCATACAGTCGTATATTATAAAAATATAGATCTACAATTAAAAAAAAACGAACAATTCTGAAAGTTTTTATTTTGAAAAGTGACGTTTATTTAAGAGCCCTGTTGAGAGTCTGATTGAGGCATCAACTGCAGAACAATGGATTTCCAACGCAGTAGGGAAGGGGTGGCATCCTCGCCCAATCTAAGGGTTGAGGGATAAGATAGGCACGAACATTAAATAAGTTCACAATATTCCACCAAGATTATAACTTCGTGTAAGACCAGAGTTTAGTTTTATATTAATTAAAAAACAAATTAGTGCACAGAATTTTAAACAGAACACAATTACGGTACGGTTGTAAATTCAAAGGAAAACGAAATCACGGATGATTTAAAGGTTTGTTTTGTTACTTATCCGTAAATTTAGTTTGCTCAAATTTGGTACACAATTAAGTTATGAAGAAATTTAGCTAGTTCTTCGGTTTTTGTTAGCTAGTTCGAGAATGTTTTTCTTTCGACTGGCTAATGTGGTTTATAATTTTTTTTTATTTTAATCAAACATTGTTGGATTAAATTAAAAAAAAATTTAGTTTGATTACACAAAAAAAGGCTTTAAAATATTTTTTCTAAATAAAAAAATATAGTTTCAAGATTAAATTTGATCAATTTATGTAAGTCTCCATCGAAATAAAAACAAAGGTTTGCCACATAACAAGGTAAAACCTATTTTTTTTTATACTATGGCGATTGAGAACGAATAACCTACGTCTACCATAATCTAATTTTTCTTCCACTGTCAGTACTTTCTCACTCTACAGTGTACAAGATTACATTGTACAGACTATATAGTAAAATATTTACACTAAAATAAAGTACTATTAGGGCTATAATTATGGTGTTTTTATTTTATAAAAAAACATAGAACCCCAAACTTTAATCGAAAAAATAATCAAAATTTAATTCGTTATTCTCTTATAATTTGCAGACATATAGACAGACATATATTTAGGTCAAAATTACTTACTTTAATTCTGAAAAATGAAAACAAATATGCAATATCACAAAATCTTATCATAAGAATTTTAACAATCGTAAAGAACTATAATATAGTTACTACGTTATCTTATATATTAAATATTATGTGGGAGATATTAACTCCATTTTAGTTCTTGTTCTTGTATGTAGTTCTTATTCTTCTTCTTTTTGTTGTACTTTATGTTGTTGTAGTTCTTCTTCTTCTTCCTCTTATTTTACTATTACTACTTATTCTTCTTTTTCTTTTACTTATTTTTTCTTTTTTTACATTCTTCTTTTCCTTCTTCTCGTACTTATTTTTTTCTTCTTTTTTCTTGTACTTTTTCTTCTTTTTATTCTTGTTCGTGTATTTTCTTCCTTTTCTTCTTCTTTTAGTTCTTATTTTAGTTTTTATAGTTATTCTTGTCCTTGTATTTGTTCTTTTTTGTCTTTACAGTTCTTCTTCTTCTTTGTCTTTTCTTTCATCTTTTTCTTTTTGAAGTTTTTTTTTCTTCTTCTAGTAGTTTTTCTTCTTTTCCTTCTTGTAGATATTCTTGTAGTTAATTTTCTTCCTTTTCTTTTTCTATAGTTCTTTGTTTTTGTTCTTGTACTTATTCTTGCCCTTGTATTTATTCTTGTTCTTTTTTTTTTGTTCTTATGTTTCTTATTCTTCTTCATAATATTTTATGAATATTATCCGTTCAGGATTTCTTCAACTTTCCTGATACTTACCTCCTATGATTACTTTGTTGACCCCTGCCTTTTATAACTGCGTTATACTCATACGACACCATGTTATATCCGAGTATTGTAACTTACTTATAGCTAGTATTTCTCGTTTGTTTTCCCCATTTAGTAGAATTTCGTAATTCGTTACTCGATCTACCATGGAACTCTCAGGATTCCAAGGTACAGCCACATTTCAAATGTTTCTAATATTTTTTTCTGTTGTGTTTGTCAATAGCCAAGGCTTAGCTTTACAGAGAATAATAGAGAACAATTATCTCAAAAATCCGATTTTTGAACTCAATGACAAATCCTGGCTTTTGAGAATAACGTTTATTTTATAGAACACAACTTTCTTGCTTTCTCAATGCAAATTTTCTTTTCTTGTAAATGATCGGTTCACTTACGTTAAGTTACCGATGTGTGTATATGTTTACACGTTCATAGAGTTTTTGATAATCTGTGGACATCAAATTTTACATGTGTGTATGTTGGTCTTACTTTATCATTACTTTAAATTATCATGAATTTTGTTTTCTTTATCTTAATGTGTTGAACTTATTTGCTTATCATATATTAACTGTTTAGAGTATTTTATTAAAACTTATCTGAAAATAAGTTTTTTTTTAATATTAAAAAGTATTTAGGAAAATAAATCTGCAAATAAAATGTCATTAAAATCGACCAATTAGTTTTGATTCTAGCAATACGCATAAACGGACCAGTAAACATAAATGTTTGAAATCTGGTGTTTAAAAATTGGTACATCACCACTAATCCAAATATTGTTTTTCTTTATATTAGGTAATAACTGATACAATAAACATAAATAGCCTATTTGTTCTGGGATATAAAACTATTAAAACAGTTACCGAATGTGGAGAGAAAACACTGTTTGACTTCGGATTCTCGTAAACTAAGTAACGCTACAGTATATTAATACCCTCCCTGCACCCCTCACTCGCTCTGCCATCCCATCCCCGGCAATCAAGGGATGCAGAGAAATGCAAATCATTTGACGCTCGGTTTAATTGCTTAGGCGTTTCTATTCTCGTTTTAAATTTTGACAATGCTTCTAATTGTTTTAAGAATTAGAGCAGTTACATTATAGCAGTTGAAATTTAAATTATCACGGTTATATTTAGGAATATTTTAATAAACTAATAAATTTTAATTTAACTGATAGCCAGGTTATGTGTTTTGTGAATTTGTAATTTAGATGAATAAGGTACGCTGAGAATAACATTTGGTTGTAAAAGTCTTAAGGTGGATATTATAGATTTCTGTATTTGTAAAGAAAATAGAAAAAATAACTAAAATAATCGATTATCTAACGAAGCTTTCTAATAGATTAGTAGTAAATATAAAACTAAGGACGCTGTCGTGGTGTATAAAATTAAAAATAAAAGTATTTCTTTGATTAAGAAATCTGTTAATGAAATTGTGCGTAAAATATTGTCTACAGGAAGGTTCCCATCAGTTTACTAAATGTTAAATAACGAACTTTACCTTCTAAGAGCAATCAAAGTTTTAAAGCTAGTCAAGATTGTTTTCGTTATGTTTTATATAAACTTAAGCAGTACATTTCTTTTGTTTCATATTGACACTCTGATTTTAATTTTGAATTTTTATATTATTCAAGAAATCAAACCAATTTTTAACGTTTTCTGACAGTTTCAGAATCGCGGTTTTATTAGAAGTGGAAACTATAGAATATTCTAAAATATTTATGCACTATTAATTAATATATTTCAAAAAAAATATATGATTTCAAAAAGATAAACAGATCATTATATCTAACCAGATTTCCGGAGAACGTAGCTGAACTGAGCAACTGATGGGTTTATACTAATGATAACAGTAATTAAACTGTTTATAATAATGAAACAGTACCTGTAGCTCATACTACTCTCATTAATATACTCAGGACATACATACGTTCACTACTCTACATATTACATCACTAACTCTAAAGTTTAAAGCGAACCGTGCTGATGGAGTGTGTGACACCTGCCTATGGTGTATCAAACGTAGCCCTAGCGGCCTCCCAGTGTACCTTAGTGTAACTCATGTTCCCATGAGTAAGAATGTAAATAAAATGATCGGGAACTCACCACAAAAAAAAGTAGCCAAATCGGGCACAACCTCCTCGGTAAAGGTCAAGAGTAAGGGGAAGAAGTTTACAATTTACAATTTGTTAGGCAATTAGCAGAGCAAGCATCTGCAAGTACCTCCAATAACGAATTGAAATATTACCAATTACAAAAGGGTAGTTACCCATTTTGAATTCGTTCAAAATCCTTGACTGTTAGACGGGAAAAGGCATTGTAACTGAGCATGTCAGGAATATAGAAGGGATGCGAAATAGATCTACAAGGTTGCAGTGCAATAGTAAACCTAAAAAGTCATCAATAGCCTTACCAGGTTACCGAGAATTCATAAGAAAAAAACAAGTTTAACTTCTTATAGTTGGTATTTTTTTTAAAATTGCAAAATTCTGCAGAACCAACAAGATTTTGCTCAATAATTTGTCTTTTATAAAAACTCGCAAAGTCAAATTAACAGCTAAACAGTAAATCGCAAAAAATGAAACTGAACTTTGACCGCCGTCGATAGAGATTCATAGGTTCGGTTCTACCAAAGGCCGATTGTACTGGTTTGAGCTTTTTCAGTCAAATATGTCCAGTTTTCTAGATTTTACAATTCTGCATACAGCTCTAACTTTGCATTCATTAGTTTATCACACTCTTCTTCGTATTGACTTCTTTTGTTTCATCTGCATGTTGTGTAATTTTATAATCGATTTTGGGGTCATCAAAACTAATTTTGTATTTCAATTTGCAACCTAAATGCGATTATGATTTTAAAGTATTAATTGTAACGAATGTTTATAATCTTACTTGCTTTATTTTTGGCGTCCTTAGCCCTTATGGATTCGTGTGTGTGTGTGTGTGTGTGTGTGTGTGTGTGTGTGTGTGTGTGTGTGTGTGTGTGTGTGTGTGTGTGTGTGTGTGTGTGTGTGTGTGTGTGTGTGTGTGTGTGTGTGTGTGTGTGTGTGTGTGTGTGTGTGTGTGTGTGTGTGTGTGTGTGTGTGTATGTCGATAACGTTATTCGTATTAGTAAAAGGTGTGACCAATCACTATAAAAGCTGTTGAATATGGTCTTTTCAACTTTCCATAACTAAGAAAAATATGAGTATTTATCATCTGAGATTAGAATATAATGTTCAACTTTTCATTTCCCATCACGTACTTTGACATGTTAGGTTTCAGATATATATATATATATATATATATATATATATATATATATATATATATATATAAAAAAGAATTATGAATACATTTCAGACAAAACATAACACGTTTAAAAAAATCAATATTAAGCAATTTTTATGACATGCTCTAAATAAAAGCTTGTTTTGAAAAATTTACGTTCAACTTTAGATTATTTTCTCAACCATTTTCAGTGTTGAAAAAAATAAGTAGAAAATTATTTTTAAAGTCACTTTGTTGTTTGGGCATTAGAAGCGTTTCAAAAATGAGTAAGTATTTACATTGTAGGCTCACACAACAAACGGTACAGTCCGCGTTAATACGGAATTCACTTCGTTAATAGTTCATATTCATGTGTAATTTCCTTATAACTTTTAAAATATGAACTTAAGTTTCTATTTAACGGTCGATACTTCCAGTAAGTGAAAAAGATAAAAGCTTTTCTGAATCGGTCAACTGTTGTTTACGTTTACTGTATCTAATCCGTACGCTGTCAGAGACGATACCAAAACACACCCTTACGGAATCACCCCCGTGGTCAAGCAGTCAGATCACGAAACGAGAACGTTATCTCTGGCAGAATCATCCCCCGGACAAGACAAGAGCGAAGGAATTAACCTCCCCTTAATCTGTGTAGGGGTGTAAGATTAATACGCAATGGTCATGTGATACAAGATGGCGGATAAAAAGGTTCTGGCACGCGTGGAGATTTGCGATAAGGGCTGTTTGTTCTGTTCAGATTATTCAAGTTACAATATTATTATAGTGTTATTTTTTTAAGGTATGCCAGGAGGTTTTGTGGAGGGGAAAATAAGTTGATTTCAGGTTGGTTAAAAACGTAGTTGACACGTCCAGACTCCAAACGAGAACTACCAAATAAGATTTTTGGCGGAACGTTCAATGTAATTCGACATATAATAATAAGAATTCTCTCTCTCTCTCTCTCAAACACACACACACACACACACACACACACACACACACACACACACACACACACACACACACACACACACACACACACACACACACACACACACACACACACACACACACACACACACACACACACACACACACACACACACACACACACACACACACACATACACACACACAAAAGCAGGTACGCGCGCGCGAGCATGCACAGTAAAAAAAAAACTACTAATTGATTTATGAAGTATTTATACCCAACCAAACAGTTTCAAAACGTAAGTTTTAAAAACTTTTAAATCCTATTCCACCCGTAATATAAACAGCTGTCAGGATTCAGTTTCTAGTTCAATTAAAGTTTAAATTTTAATGCTATATAATTATTTTTACACATTTAAACTCCAATTCTAATGTAGTGATGAAATCATTTTTTTATATAGCAGCGTAAAAGGATATTTTTTTTAAATCCTTTTATTTTGCTAAATTACAACAGTTTTTTTTTAATTCTGGAAATTCGGTTCTGTTACGACAGTGATTAATAGTGAATTTCCATTAGAGCAACCATAATTGTAAAAACCAGACCCGGGACCTTATTACCGTCCTGACCACTAGGTCACTTTTTCAAGGGTTGTTTTACGGCATTGTTAATGTCCTAATGTTGGTCTGATTTTGATTGAAATTTTCCAAAAAAACAGATTTTTGTAATAGCATGTACAAGTTTTCTAACCAAAGATATCCACTCAACATTCTAAAAATGACGGCCATTTAAAATTTTTAAAAAAATCATAATTTTTTATTTAATATTTTTGCAAATCTGATTTCATATCGTAATCAATGTTAGAATCTATTTAAATAATCATTTTGAACTTTCAAAATCTGTTAAAATTAAGACGCCAGTCTTGTTGTTGATAAAAAACACTTTTGGAAATTCGCTTGTATCACTTCAGCGAGACTGGAATTACTTTCCCTTGTGATTATTTAAACAAATAATATTTACATATATGTTTAACAAACGGCTTTGTAAGACTCAGCAAATATTCTTGCTTTGTAAAACTTCTCGTTAGATGTTCTTTGCAGCCTTCAATCCTGACTTTGGTATCATTAAGCCCAAAACTTGTCACATTTAATGAGGAGCCATGTCACTCGCATCCCCGGCTGCAGGGGACGCACGCTACGGCTGAAGCTAAGATACGCAAATAACAATACTCTAGTCATTTGTATCTGTGATAATGATATGCGTTTATGTCATTACCAGGAAAGTAAACATTGACGTGATAGAAGCGAATTTCTAAAAAGTAAAAATGTCACAATATCTTTTGTTGTTTTACCTTTTTGAAAATATATTATTATTGCAATAGTCAAGATTAAAGTTTTGCATAAGTTAATAAATGAACAAATGTTCAAATTACGTTGTAAATGCAGGCGATATTATCGGATATTTAATGAAATTTGAAGTTTAGTATCCTTACGAGTTTAAGTTTAGTATCCTCGTATCTATACATCTCTCATGTGGAGAGATTTTGCTGGGTAATTAAGAGTTTCCCAAACTATTATAGAAATCAATTTCCGTCTAAGTTTGAATAGAATCGGACCTACACTTGCAAACGCTAAAATATACAAAACACACACAATCTTTTAGATCTATAAAATTATGGGTTTACATGAACAGTTAAATAAGGTACTTTAATTCGTCTTGTTTGATAAAATTTTACAGCCATTTGCCAATATGGCAGCACACATGAATTGCTTACTGCAAATCGCTATATCTTAGGCGGGCGTCCACCAAATTCTGAACGGAGTTGCACTGAGTGGAGCGGATTGAGCATTCAAAACCTAACCTATTGTTTTTTTAATATGAGTACGCCACTTAAAGCGTCGGAGTGAAGCGGGCGTCGCCAGGTTCCGCTCCGAGTAACTTCGACTCTAGGTTCGGTTTCGAGGCTGCCTTTGCCTTCAAACTTATTATTTCTCGTTACCTAGGTTACCGTTGTCTAGGTTACGGTTTTAAAACATAATATAGTTCCTAGAATCCGTTGCGGTAACTGGCGATAAATATTTAGATTTAAAAGATACAAAGGCGTTTTTAAACTGACTAAACTGACTCCGCTTCTGGTCTTCTTTCCGCTCAGTACCGCTTCGCTTGCCTCAGCTCAGCGCTGCTCCGCTCCTAACTTGGTGGCCGCCTTGCCTTATACGTCTTTCAGATTAAACATACTCTTTTAGTCTCTTTTGTTCCCTGCTGTTTTCTGTTCACGAATTCGCTTCTTATCTCGTCAGCGAGACAGTTGCGTGACATGATTTTTTTCTCAACTGAAGCATATCTAAGAAGTTTTTGAACATGAACTTTTAATTTTCATCTGTTTTACAATAGTTTTTTTTAAATGCCTGCTTTTATTCGAATTGAAGAACGTTTAGAAGGTATACATTAAGAGTTGCGGATTCATTGTTAATTTTAAAGTCTGCAGCCTTTTTTATAAAACTATGATAATATTCTTATATTTATCTTAACTTGAAATGCTATTTTTTGGCCTTACAGTATCTGCAGCTTAAGATCCTGTATAAAAGAAACATAGGAAGGCATTTTTGAAGAAACGTTTTTAAGAAAATTGTAATTATTGTATGAAATACGTAAGTTGATGAAAACCGTTTGGATGATAAAGTACATTATCGGCTTTTATTAAATGTTTTAATACATTTGTTGTTGGAATCACTTGTCTATTTGTGTGGCATACGGTATGTTTTAGTTTATGTTGGTCGCACTGCTTCCATGTACAAGGGCTTGAAATTCAAATAGACTGCTGCCTGGACGACAGGACTTTAAGAATGGTCATAATTTACGTTTATTCAGTAGCACTGTAACATTATGGTACTTAAATAGCGCTTAATTAGGTAAAACGTAAAGATAACATTCGACCTGCCTTAGGTTGAAAAGGTTAATTGTGATTTGCGTTGAGAATACCGGGTATGTAATATTGTTTCATATATAATTTGATTGGTACCTTAATGTAATATTCCAGTGTAGTGTAAACAGAAAAAACTTGTGTTTGAATGAAGAAAACGAAGGAAAAGATAAAATAAGAAAAGGACGAAGTAAAAGAGAAATCAAAAGAAGAAGAAGAAGAATAGGGGGAAAAAGAATAATAAAAAGAAAAACAAAATTAAAAGATGACGAAGAAGAAGAAGTAACGGAAAACACGAAAAAGGAGAAGAAAAAGAAAGAGAAGCTGAAAAAGAAAAGAAAACGAAGTAAAGGAATGTTAAGAAGACGAAGAAAAAGAAAAATAAGAATAAGACGTAGAAGAAGAAGAAGAAAACGAAGAAACAAAGAATAAATAGAGGAGGATTTGAAGAAGAAGACGAAGAAATAGAACATCAACAAGAACATGAAGAAGAAAAGAAGAAGAAAAAGAAGGAAAAATGACGAAAAAATAAAAAAATAAGAAAGTGGAGGAAACGAAAGTGAAGAAAAAAATAGAAGAAGAAAGAAATCAAAGAAGACAAAGAAGAATAAAAACAAAAAGAAAAAGATGTATAAAAATTGAAGAAGGAAAATAAAAACTCTTGCATTGTTTTAGTATGTCTAATTTAATGCTGCTTACTTACCAAGATAATTATAGAGGCGTACGAATTAACCTAAATACACAAATACGAGTGGTTTTACATATCCATTAAACCACTCTTTTGGCAAAAGAGTTAGTACTTGGTATTAAGTATAAGCAAGCATTCTTTTGCAAATATATTTCAAATTTTCAGCTGATCATTAGTGTGTTAGTTTTGGGTACCATAACTATTGGGATGGTAATTTAAACGGTCAGGAAATGTCAAAATTTTGAAAAGATATTTTATGGATTAATACAATAGACAAAATAGTATTGCTATGAAATAAAAAAATATATATCAATCTGTGCAGACAGTTTAAAATGCAATAGGCACAGAATAAACAACAGCTTGACAAAAAAAAACGCACAACAAAAGCAATAAAACAGACGCAGTGACTTGCACAAGCGCAGGTAAACAGAGGGAGAACGGATTTCATTTAATCTTATTGCAAAAGTATTCTGCTCTTTGTTATCGGCGCATCAAAGGCACAAAAATGGCGGACATTAAACACAAAGCAAATTGTGATTCCTGTTTCTAGAGCTTCACTTTCTGCTGTTCGCTCGGTTTCACACGGGTTTCATTACGTTTTAACCTCAAGGCCACGTTGCTTGTGTTCGAAAACTAGGTTGTATTTCGGTTTTTGGTTGCGTTGTGTATAAAAACATTTATAATTAATATTAAACTATTGCAAATAACAAAATAAAAATGCCAAACAGATGTGTGTTTGTAGGTTCCCTGTTTCAAATATTCGCGACACGCAGGTATTGACGTGATAGAAGAGAATTTGTGGAAGTATTTATATTTCAGTATATCTTTACGATTAGCATTAAAATCTTCATGTATTAGATTTTAAAATTTCAAATTACATTTAAAATGCGATAACGATTCCTGACCACCAATAAAACATTTCTTAAATACAAAGGATTTTGAAAATATAAAATACTACTTTTATGCAATTGTTAACGCTGTTCACAATAGTGAAATAGGATTTTCAAAAACATTTTAGACACAAACGTTATTAACTGCTAAAGGTTTGTAAATGACCGCCATTTTAAAACTGTTGAAACAATTTCGTTTATTAATAAACTTGTCCAAAGAATTACTGTAATCGATTTTTGTGCCCAGTTTTGAATCGAATCGGACCAAAATTCCGTAAACACACACACAAATACCCACCCACCCACCCACACACACACACACACACACACACACACACACACACACACACACACACACACACACACACGACTGCTGCATGCCGCCATGATAACACGTAACTTCCCCCCACCCCATACTGAAAGCTGTAAGACAATCCAACATTTTTTTTGTTAAGTGTGTGCCACTTCAGGTGAAATACCCAGATTTTTTGTTCTATTTGATAGAAAAAACTTCTTTGTTAAATAGCCTGTACAGTAGACCTAAAAATAACAAGTATCATTCAAAATTATAATGGCATTAATTTTTTTTAAAGCCTCGACATTTATATCTCGGATGATTGAGATATCAGCTGGGGAACAATGGGCTTCCAGTGAAAGTAACCCACCCTTTTAATTTAAAAGATGATCTTGACAACGCAAGATTTGAAATTAATTAAACATTCTGAAGCCGAGGCACATCATTAGGGCTTTAGATTTTCCTTATTTTAGCGAGAACAAAGGCGGCGCCAGCAAAAATCATTTCTAGGCATTGTTATCTTGTTTGTTGTAAATTAATTGGGAAAAGAAGTGTCAAAGTTTTGTTGACGTCATTCGTGTGGATTTCGGTTGTTATTTGAGGCACTGTTAAGATTATGCATGATTTGTTTGTTCAGGCAGGTGTGAGTGACTAGGTTTTAAGATAATTTGCACATGTATTATTTTTCGTCAAATTTCCTTTGGAATATGAGCTACTTTAGGTGCTATCATTGTAAGACCCCGGATTTTGAAATGAGCACCTGGCCTCTAATTCTTTTTTTTTGAGTCGAAGTATATATATATATATATATATATATATATATATATATATATATATATATTGACTAGCCTGGTACAAACTAGCACAAAATCGATTTTGGTAATAGCCTGGACACGTTCGTTAACCAGCGAAATGCGTACCTTTTTTTTGCCTTAAAATGTTTAAAAATTTGATTTCTCAATTAATATTTTAGCGTTAAGAATTGCATAAATTATCACTTTGAATTTCTAAAATAGGTTGAAATTAAGAATTTTAAAGGCGGTCAGTGTTCACGTTTATATTTTCAATGCAATTTGAATATATAAAACGCCAACATGTGCAGAGTTTAATGCTGATTATGATGGTGAAATCAGTGGTTCAAAAAGAGCGTAAGATGAAACAAATACTCTTCAAAATTTTATCACGTCAGCGAGACAACTGCGTGCAGAGATTATTTATTTATTATAATTAAATTGGTTTTGCCTACATTTTAAAGCAAATACAATAGAAAAATGTAATTAAAATAACTACGGAAATATCGGCTATTTTTTGAGTAAAGTTGATTTTCTAATTTGACAGCTATCAAAGTAAAAATTGTGTGATAACATTTCACAAAGTTCTCACATTTGACAATTTGTTTTTAAAAAAATCTGTTTTTGTTATATGACGAACAAGTGAATGTAACATGACTTTATGTGTCTCCTAGAACCTATAAGTTCTGTTTTGGTAATTTGTAATTACTTTTGAGTAAAATTATACCAACACTCTTATACTCGATTTCTAGAATTTCCGATTCGTACAGAAACAGTTTTTTTACTAAAAAGATTTTTATATTTTTCTTCATAAAAAAAATTAAAAACTTAAACGAGATATTGGCAAACAAGACCTACATGTACTCAGTCATACTCTCTCTCTCTCTCTCTCTCTCTCTCTCTCTCTCTCTCTCTCTCTCTCTCTCTCTCTCTCTCGCGGGCACACACACATTTTTGTTTCTCAGGTTCCCAAAGTCGTAAAGATTCGTACATACAAGTCTTGCGTACAAAGTCTCGAGATCAAGTTTAAACATGCTTTAAAATACTTATAGTGAAAACGTAATAGTCTGAAATTCAACCAAATTACATACTGTTGAAATATCTGTCAACTCCTTTCAAGGTATATGCAATAGCGAATCGTAGCTTCATTTTTACAATTTTGGCACATAAGTTATGGAATTTGTATAAGAAAAATGTTGGTCTCATTTTCATTCCCAATCCATATTAAGTTAAATGTCATTTTCATAATATTGCAACTATCATATAGGCTGAAGATGTTTTCAATATAATATACAAATTGAATTATTTCACTAAATGACTAATGAGTAAGAAAATTAAAGATGAATCAATAGTTTGTAGAGGAGTAAGAACAAAAAGAAAAGAAAAAAAAAATAAAATAAATACAAAAGGAGGAAGTCAACAAGGAGAAAGCCATTGTGAATTGGTATTATTCTTGTCTAAACATCAGAAGAGTGAAGATCAACAATTTGAAAAAGGCAGTAATTAAGTGATTACTTTGGGGAAACAAATTAAATAACTCGAGACTGCGTTGTAACGTTTTATTCATGATTAAACTTAATTCACTTTACAAAAAGTAATAACACAAAATATGTGGTAACTTAATTATAAGCT
Organism: Callitettix versicolor; assembly: GCA_022606455.1. Taxonomy (NCBI): domain Eukaryota; kingdom Metazoa; phylum Arthropoda; class Insecta; order Hemiptera; family Cercopidae; genus Callitettix; species Callitettix versicolor. The sequence goes on along the minus strand of CM040185.1, from coordinate 36,774,969 downwards.
TCAGAAACTTAGTGAGTGATACTTTTTAATAACTCACTAAAAATTTCCCCAGTGTCTTTAACTACAAGACTTGATAACGTAGGTCTAACGAAAGTCTTATAAACCCTTTTTTACAATCACTAAAATTTTACTGACTGTTTTAAGACTAACCTTAAATAGCCTAAATGTAAATAAATCTTTTTATTTTGTTAAGTCATCCATGAATCACATCAGTTCTTTCACCCACCTGGTTAGTAAGTAAAGTAAAATATTTTTGGCATATTCCTTAGAATTTACTTACAATATTCCATAAACAGTTTGTTTAACTACATTAAGTGATTCTGTATGTGAAAGCTAGCCGAGGCACAAACCGAAATGAACATTGAACACCAAATTTAATGTATTACAAAATTAAATAAATAAATCAGTTATTTTTTTAAATCACACATATAGTAATACTTATTTACAGTAAATATAACACATTCCAAACTTGAAACATACAGTATTTAGTAAACCACAGTGTTCCAAGAATGGTGCATGGGATGACAATTCCAACAAATACCACAATTCTCTACACGAAATACTCCTGTGCTGATTACAGTAAGAATATGTATTAACCAGAGTTCTAGTTAACTATAGTTAAATTATAACGTAACACATCATAAGTAAGACAATCAAGTTTTACCTTCCAACAATTTTACTGCAAGTAAAACAATAAAGCTTGAACAATTCATTGTATAAACGCATAATATTCAGGCTGAAGAGGCCTGAGTAATTAAACACAATATCGTCAAGTGATTTGCATTTCTCTGCATCCCTTGATTGCCGGGATGGGGTAGCGAGGGGGAAGATATTAATACTGTAGCGCTACTTCATTTACGTCGAGTTGAAGTCAAACACTAGCGCTGCCTATCCGCCACTTTGTTAAGCTTTCAAATTGTGTTTGCGCATGCGCGTTATTGCTTTGTCAGGTTTTATTAAAGTTTACAGTCACCCTTTATAGCCCCGCTGTGGTAAAGTAAAGAATCATTGTTGGTGCAACTCTTAAAATGAATTTGAAAGCGAAATTTAATTATTACTAATTGTTTTTAATAATATTGTTACATAGAATTATCGTTTTACAATTAATAACATCAAAAAAATGTTCTTACATTCCATCTTATAGTACAAATAATGTTAAATTAAAGGCACATGTAATAAGCACAGCAGTTGGTAATAGAATTACGACACATTGAGGAATTTGTTAACTCTGTGATGTGTTGATCAGCTGTTTAAAACATTTGATTTGTTTATAACCTTAAAATCTCTTTTCAAGATGGCGAGCTTACCTTATGTTTACGAATCGGTTGAAGAGCAAGAAGTGATCAGTATTTTGCTTTGTAAAAGTAAAAAAACTACATTATATTGTAGGCTATGACATGGCCAAACAATACATATATATATATATATATATATATATATATATATATATATATATATATATATATATATAAGTACACACACACACACACACACACACACACACACATATATATATATATATATATATATATATATATATATATATATATATATATATATATATATGTGTGTGTGTGTGTGTGTGTGTGTGTGTGTGTGTGTTTTAGCACTTAAATGTTCTCAATTTTTGGACAATTTTCTTACGTAGAAAAATCAATTCGAGTTTCGAATTGGCAGCCATTTTAAATCCATATAAAGTATTTGTAACGTGTTTGCCTTAAATCGTTTCGGAACTGTATTTCATCTCCGTAATTAGCATCAGAAAACTGTGTAAATTTGCATGTAAAATTTTCATAATCAGTTGAAATTATGAAATTTAATTTGACGGCGGTTGTGGTCCATTTTGGTGTTGTCAAATAAGTTTGAAAATTTTTAATGTTAATATACGCAGGTAATAACGACGATTATGATGGATGTGGTTAGTGTAATCATAATTTATAAAAAAGCGTTAATGCGTTTTTTTTGTAATTTTCCCCATCATCTTAGCAATATTAAACGAAACTTTTAAGTAATTTTCCGTCTAAAATTAATTTTCGGGACAAATTATCCGTAGTTTTAAACGTAGTATAGTCTAGAAACTTCTGATTTGATTCTTTAGGAGTAAATTAGCAATTTGTTTTCAGTATAATGTGAATCGGATTAACCTACAAATACGTTATCCAGTATTTCGGAAAATATGATTTATGTGCGCTTGCAAATTTTGACACCCTATTGTGTGGGGTGGCTCTGAATCGTAAAGTAATTTGTTGCTTTTCTATTGTCGCGAATGAGGAAGGGTGCTTTCATTTCGCCCCATCGCCTCTGTCTTGGATGACAATTATTTCTGAAAAGCTAGGGGGAGGGGCTGTTTTCCAATTCGGCAAGTAAGCAAATCTTAATGCCTAAAGATATATTTTTACTTGAACTGCGTGTAATTGTGTCGGTGAGTTTTTGCTGGAGAATAATCTACTTCACCGGTCGTCGTGACATCTGGAACACCTTTTGACAGGTTCTTAAAAACGTTATATATAATAATCGTGGCACGCAGCTGTCTCGCTGACGTGACAGAAATGAATTTCAAAAAGTATTTATCATTATATTAACTTTTCTTTTTGAAATTGTGATATCACCATCATAATCAGTATTGGTATGCACTAAGAATTGGTATGCACTAGCACAAAACTTTCAAATTACATTGGAAATATGAAAATGAACCCTATCCCTACATAATTTTTTTTCGATTACAACGGATTTTGAAAATTCACAATACAATTCGTAACTCTAATTATCATGGTGAAACCGGACTTCCGAAAACATTTTAGGCAAAACGGTTATGAATATAAAAGAATTTAAAATCGCCACAATTTTGAAACTGTTGGATGCTCGATTTTTATGCCATGTGTGTGTTAAATCGGACCAAGACTACAAACGTGAGTATGCAAATATAAACTTTAACGACCCTCCAAAAGTAATCTAAAGGACAGTATCGATGCTTATTTCAAGATTATAGGTCTAGGTTAAGTTCCAGGTTGTAAGCCATGATGGTCACTCCAATGGCTGTTTTTCCAACGAAAATTCTCTAATAATAGGCTTTCACAGACGTTTTGGAAGTGAATTTACAGAGTATTTGTTTTTTAAATTTAAATTAAAACTAAGTATAGACATATACTACATACCTAGTAGCTTTCATTTCGAAGGTTGACACTGTTTTATAAATTCATTGCTATGAATAACAGACTAAATACTCGTACATAATCTTGCTGTTTTAAGAACTGACATATCGCTGCACCAAGGCTTCCACTCCCCATCTCTGCGTCTCTGCATTTCCTGTACAGAGCTACAGGATCGATGTTTTTCCGATCACCATATTTTATTTCTACTTCGCATAGCGAAATATAAAAAAAACTAAATAACATTATTGCAACACAACCACCGGACCACATATATAGTTAATTAAGATTATTGTCTATTTTCCAGTCTAGTGGTCTATTTACTCATTTCGTAAATATTACCGCAGTTTCGACAACTTACTGTTTCATCTTCAGGCCGTAATACAAAGTGTAACATACTAAACGCAATTTCACAATTTAAATGCACACGATAAAATTTGATTTGGCAAAGCTATACTTGCAACTCTTATGTCGTTACATTTTGGACTGCTTATAGTTTTTAGTGCTTGTAACGTGTGTTTTCATTGTTTAACTTTATGGCGACCTCGACAGAGGGATTTGACAATTTGTATTACAGTCTGAAGATGAAAAAGTAAGGTTTAGAAACCGCGGTAGCCTTTACGAGGTGAGCAAATAGACCACTAGACGGAAAAATAGGTCATAATCTTATAATTAAATCCCATACTTCTCAGAAACCGTTTTACAGAATTTTTACATACATGAAAATCATAACTGAATCCAGAGTGCTAAACTTTAAATTATCAGTTTTCAATGATATTACCAACCATAACCTATAAAATAGCGAAAGTATCTTGCATCTTCTATAAAATTAGACAATCCGGCAACACTGGATATAGTCGTTTTGATTTCCCCCGAGTATAAACTCTAAATCCAAAGCTGTTGTTGCTGTTAATTGAGTTTAGTTTGCTTCCCAATTTCCTTACAATAAGATGTTATAAAGTGTGTGTTTGTAAAATCAAAAGTTTACTTTTAACAAAAACTCTTAAAACCGTTATTTTTCACAGTTTAAGTTTCTTTTAAAGGTTTTATTGTTTTTTCAATTAATGTTTATGTTATTAATTGAATGAGTAAAATCCTTTACAAAATCTGATTTGATTGCAATTTTTAAAAGAAATACACTGATAGATTATACGTTTTTGCGACTAAAAACAAGAAATGTCATACTGAATAATAATTCAGAAACAATATCTATACTTATAAAAAGAAATGCCTGTGTGTTGGTTTTTTACACAAATTTAGAGTTTCTTTTGGAACTATTGTACTTGATCTTCAAAAAAAGAGGCAGATATAATTGATATTTCTGCCCAAGAAGAAAAACACCCTATTCTACTTTACTATTCATTAAAGCAGATATTTATTTTTTTACAACTTAAGGAAGACTGACACACGTTACTTTCAAAGTAAAGGACTACTGCTATCTATAACTTAATAATCCAGGCAACTACAGATACTTTTACTGGTCTAGTTAAATATAAGATCGGCATTTTCATTTTTATTGAAATTTAAAAGTAATATTCAATAGATATACAAGAACCGGTGATTTGATTAAAATCTAGAAAAGCCAAAAATCTGACAATTGTTCAGTTAGTAATCGAAAAGTCATATTGTTTGTTAAAATATATTGTTTTAATATTTGATATTTTTAGCTAATTATTTATGCAAAATCATAACACTACGTCCTAAGTTCTCTTGCAGAGACACATAAATTGACTCCTGATGGCCTTACCAAACCCACCGTACCTCTAGCTCATACTATTCTCACTAATCTATTAAAGACACACACACTCACTACTCTACATAGCTTGGCTAATTCTAAAGTGTAAAGTGACCCATGATGATGGAGATCAAACGAAGCCTGGGATACATAGCGACCTCCCAGTGCACCTTCATCTTGCCAAGTATGGTTCTGTATAGGCAGACATCATTTTCCTTAGATACTCATGGGAACAACATAAGTAACAATGTAAAATAGAATGAGCACAACAAAACGTTGGCCAAATGGAGCGAAAATTCTGTAATAAGGGTCAAGAGAAAAAAAATTAAAATTAAATTAGCTGAGGAAGCATCTGCAAACAACTCGATAAAGAAATATGAAGTCAACAGTTAGCATTAGGGGAGTTAACCACGTTGAATCCTCTACAGTTCCTAGGCTTTACGAAGATACTAAGTAAGACCGGAGAAGGCGCTATAAATGAGAATCTCAGGAATTAGAAAAGAGGGTCAACAAACCAACAAAGATCGCAGTGTAATAGCCCTAAAACTTCATTCATGTTTTGAGTTTGAAACTTTTTCATCTTTTCTCTATTATTCACCATCATAATATTAAACATTATTTATAATTAAAAAGTGCTTTTTAATATATAAATATAAGTAATAGGTATAATTATAACATTTTCTTTCTGACCTGTTTATTTAAACGTAACAAGCAATTTATTACAGAATGTGAATGTTAAAGGCAAGAATAAATGTGTGTGTGTGTGTGTGTGTGTGTGTGTGTGTGTGTGTGTGTGTGTGTGTGTGTGTGTGTGTGTGTGTGTGTGTGTGTGTGTGAGTGTGTGTATGTGTTTTATTTCCCTTGTGTGTTCACAATTTTAATCTGACGTAGTACAAAAATTGGCTTCAGTAGTTGCTTCAAAGCTTTGACAAGTTTGTAATTTAAAAAATCAGTTTAACCTTTATAAAATAGGCCTATTGATAATTTAAAATATTAAAAAACTAAATAATTTTACATTTGTATTAGGTATTTATCTGCCATTATCAGTTTAAAAATAAGCACACATTTTAAACCTTAATTAAAAATATGAGAAAATGAACCATAAAAAAAAAACTTTTTATCAAACACAAAGTTTGTTTTTTTCATCGTCTTTAGCTGTAATATCTACTTTAGTATTAGGCGTTTGTTTAATCAACTGATTTCAAAACGGTCTGGGTTCATTTTATAATTAGTATTTAATTTAATGTAATGACAGTTATGCAGATTTTAATACTGACAATGATTATAAAATTAGACATTTAAATGATTGTTACGATTTCAAAAAATGTAGGACGTTTGCTACCATTATGTCAGCGACACAGTTGAGTGCAGCGGTTCTTTTGAAATTTGTATTCTTCAAATACTGTATTTCTTTTGATTTTTTCTACAGCTGGTTTGACATTGTAAGGGCATGTTAGGACTATTTAATTATTTTCTACATAAATTATCGTACAACACTGTAAGTCAGGGTAAATGCAAATTCAGATGTCTGCAGACAAGGGAAGGTGTTTTAATAAGTTGTGCCTATTGTTGTCACGGCTTACAGAACTTCCTTCATCCCTCGAATAGGGGGTGGTTTAATTACAAGCTTTGCGCACCCTAGTAGCTATACAAATTGAGTTAGTATTTTATATAAAGTAGCACCGACGTCTCAGCGGGACATCGGAAGACGTAGAGAGAGAAGTCCTAAGGATGAATAAGTAAGATTGTTGGTGACAAAGATCTGAAAAAAAGTCTTGCAGGATATACTCATGGAAGTGAAGGAGCTTTTATTTTTTAGCGTGATCTTTCAGAAATACTTTTTCTGACCAGTGATCAATTTTCAAGCCTAATGATGTGATTCCTACGGTCCGTACGATTAATACTTACTAAATTCTTGCTTTTTTACTTAACACTGCCTTCTAATGATCTACTAAACATCATGAATTCTAATTCAGTAGACTGGTGCTCTAAATGGAGTGTAGCAGTTCAAAGATTAGCTCATTTTGCTGGCGGTTCTTACGATCCTAGAAGCCAAACATATTTTGCCTCCTGCTGCCATTTGGAATTTCCTTCCCTGTACCACATAGTCGACACACTGTTTCTTCGTGGTATAATGTTCCTGATTGACAGCCCTTCAGCCTTTGAGTGCGGTTTCCGTCAGTCCTGTCATTTCAGCCTGTAAAGGATGCGTTTCTCACTTCAAGGTCCACATACTTTAAACATTCTGTGGGTTCTGATGGTTGGTTTCCAGCCATAAAAATCCCACAGTAAGTATCGAAATAAAGTGTCCACTAATACAGAACTCCGCATCTATACCTATATTAAAAATGGAGGTTGCCTGGTATCCAGAATCCGCATACTCCTTTTAGCCACGCAGTGTTCCATCCATAAAAATCCCACAAATAGATAACGAAATAAAGTGTCCACCAATTCAGAAATCCGTATCTATACGTAAGGCTAGATTAAAAATGGAGGTTGCCTGGTATCCAGAATCCGCATACCCCTTTTAGCCACGCAGTGTTCCATCCATAAAAATCCCACAAATAGATAACGAAATAAAGTGTCCACCAATTCAGAAATCCGTATCTATAAGTAAGGCTAGATTAAAAATGGAGGTCGCCTGATATCCAGAGTCCGCATACTCCTTTTAGCCACGCAGTGTTCCATCCATAAAAATCCCACAAATAGATAACGAAATAAAGTGTCCACCAATTCAGAAATCCGTATCTATACGTAAGGCTAGATTAAAAATGGAGGTCGCCTGATATCCAGAGTCCGCATACTCCTTTTAGCCACGCAAAGTTCAGCCTATGCCGTTCCAACTTATCTTTGGATGAATTAGATACGAGTAGATGAAGAAACGTCAGGTTCAGATAAGGAACCTCGTGACTGCCAAAACTGTATTCACAATGTGCGAGCAACTTAGTATATTGTATGACAGAAGTACTAATGAATATAACAGTTTAGAGTTACTTAGTATCTCTTACGTTATTGGCTCATGGAGTTTGAATTCTTTGTAGTTTTTAATACTAAACAATTATTCCGCTTTTCTTCAAATATCAAAAAGTTTCAACCAAAAATAAAAAAACTGTTGTTATTCTCTCTTTTTCATCTCAGTTTGAGATTTTCCTGAAGATTGATTATGTATTTACATTTGTTTTCTAACGTGCAACAACTTTAAAATAATAAGTTGGCTTTATTAGTGAGAATCTGCAAAGAGTTAAAAAACCCATAACAGTGCAAAGCAAAAAAATGTTTGTGTTAGTAAATTTCTTTGTCTTACTTATAACTTGGAATAAAGTAGCCAAATGTATTACGAAATGCTATAATACGGAGAATATAATAACCAAATTACAGGGCGTTTTGAATCAAATATGTATAGGGCGCAGACCATTAAGGAAAATATATGTTGCTTAATTGTCCAAGACATTAGGGTCTGGAACGTAGGGAAATTTCGTTCTCTCTTATAATGCTTTATCTTAAAAACGGAAATTTTTTTGTTTCCCTTCTAAAGTATGTAGATATTGTGTTTTGTGGTGACAATATTCAGTTGTAAAACATGCAATGTATCCGCAACAAATCAACTGCCGTGTACGAGATGAACGGGATATTGAAAACCTCTAAATAAAAATAAAACAGATAGAAATTTAGCGTTTGTATTTTAAAGTGCTATTTATGAAATATTTGTAACATTATAATTCTATTGGGTTCGGAAAATTACGTAATATAAGATAAAAACTTCCTTTAAATGGAATCTATGTAGAAATAGAAATATAATCACGATGCATGTAGCTGTTTCATTGATGTGTTAGATTAAAAATATCACAACACAGAAGAATAATTGGAATTTTATATATTTAGGCTACATTTCAATGTTAATTTTTAGCCAATATCCATTATAAAAATGTACGATTGGAGCAGCCATCATGATAAGACCCAGAAGATAACTGTTGATATATATATATATATATATATATATATATATATATATATAGAGAGAGAGAGAGAGAGAGAGAGAGAGCCTATATTTGTGTGTGTGTGTGTGTTTTTGTGTTTTATCTACCCCTCAAAAAGTGATCTAGAGGTCAGGATCTGTGCTCGTTTCAAGAACCCGAATCTGTGTTTTACTATGATGGCTGCTCCAATAGCTCGTTTTCCCAATGGAAATTCATTAATAAAGTGAGAAAGTTAGTGCAATACATCACATCTTACTGTAGTATTTCAATCAGCATTCTATTATTAACGAATGTAAATCCCAACATGGCGGACGTACCAGGGGTGCATATGATTATTGTGATTAATTTGACAGAATATTGCTTGTCCGGTCCACTAATCTGTTATCATCCCTTGAAGGGAAAGACTTCGCCCTTACTGGTTGCAGAGTAATCATACTTGTATGTTAAAAAGATTCGTCGGTAGTATTTTATAATTTTATGATAATCTAGGCTTATTTCTGAATTAATTATGAGCGGAAAACACAATTAACCTATTTCCGGTTTTTTTGAATTTAATGTTTTTTTATATTAAGTCAATATTGTGACTGGTAGACATTTTTTAAAAAGTATTTTTTGTTCTTTCGGATTAAAAAACTGAGTAGTTTCTCTACTTTGAAAAAAATATCGTATAAAAAAATTTGTTTTGTGAAAGAAAGGTATGATTTACAAATAGTATCCCTTAATTTATAAACACCAATTATAAAACTTCAAATAAATCCAATTTTGCGTAAACTTAAATGTTTATAGTAAAATAAAATCGCGGTAAACAGCTGCCTCGACTACGTGATACAAGCGAATTTCCAAAAGTAGTTTTATCCCTTTAGTGAAACTGATTTCAACTTTGTAAGCAGCAATAAAATATGAATTTGTAAATTGAATTGAAAATACAAAAATTTGTTTTGACTGAGTCGAATTAAAGTTCCTAAATTCAACGGATTTTCAAAATTCAAAAATATATGCATTTTGAAACTGTTATCGAGCTCGCTTTAGCAATAACAAAATCGATTTTTGTACCGTTTTAATCAAGTTAGAGCGTTCTAACACCTCTCTCTCTCTCTCTCCCCCCTCTCTCTCTCTCTCTCTCTCTCTATCTCTCAATCTCTATCTCTCTCTCTCTCTCTGACCTAGCTCATTGCTCACCTCCCGGTCATGAAGGACGGTCGCTCCAATTGCTCATGGAAATCCGCTAGCCAATAGAGTTCTGCAAATTGTCCAGGTCGTAATTATTGAGCTTGTAGAATCAAATTGAAACAAATCAAAGAGAGATTAAAACAATCTCTCCATTATGAGGTGCATCAGTTTGATTCCAGGCACTGCTGACTGCAATCAGGATAATTTCCCGCGGGAGACTGTCTGACTGTCTGACTGTCGTGTTCCTGTTAATTAAGATAGGGTCTGTTTCCAGGATGCATAGTGTAAGCAGGGATAAGTGAATGTTATGCCGTCGATGGACAAGGTTAAGAAACTTCGAGAGAAATTATTGTTGACCCTACTTTGTAGTTTGTAAGATTCTTAGATTCAACCAGGAGTATTTTGTAAGATGGCACTGTTTGTGAGTTTACAAAAAGGTAGTTCAACCTTCTTATGAGGAAGTCCCAGTTTTATTATGTGTGAATACCACAAATAATGAAATGTTTACAGGCTACAATGGCATGAATTAATGATATGAGAAAGGTGGAATAATAGTGACACACAAATGTCTCGCTGACGTGATTGAAGCGAATTTAAAAAATTATGATTCGTAATTATCCCTTTTTGTATTTCTGATTTCACTATCATAATCAGCATTAAAATATGCATATATTAACGTTTGAAACATCCGAATTGCGTTCAAAATACGAAAATGAACCCTGACAGACGTCAAATTCAATTAAATTCCAACGAATTTTGAAAATTAAAAATTTTAATTTATGCAGTTTTTAAGGTTGATTACTGTGATGAAACTATATTCTCAAAAAAATTTTAAACAAAAAGTTATTATTTAAAAAAATTGAAATTGCCGCCATTTTGAAACTGTTGAACGAACGTTGCTGGTTAAACAACTTGTACAAGATATTACCATAATCGGTTTTCGTACAAAGTTCGAATCAATTCGGACTAAAATTGTGAACAGACACGTGTTAAAACACTATATCCACAAACTACATACAAATTTTAACGTTATTGGAAATTTTATGTTCTTTTTCCTTGACGTGGTCAAAATTGTGATAGGTCTTTCCGTTGAGCCAATATTTCAGGAAATAGCCAGCAACTACACACATCATTGTTAAATCAGAGATCGCCATCTTTAAACGGAAGCGAATGGAAAAAATCCTATAAATATTTCGTTCGGTCTTTAAACAAGGTACCTTCGTACAAAATTTCAAAATTATCGGTCAATGCGTTTGGCCAAAACTGCGTCATAAACAAACACACAACCAATAATCCTATCGGTCGAGTTGAAACAGATATACAATCAACAGACATACGGTCAATTATACAACATATTATACTGTATTATGAAACATCGAGAACAACCTGATTAAACGGTTTCGAGAAAATATGACGCTTTTTGAATAGTTCGTTTATAATGCGAGAAAGTTTGTGCAATTTTTGTTGTCCAATCTATTTTGTCAGGAAACGTTAGTTGAAGAAGAAAGTTAACGGCTTGAATATATTTCTATTTTATGCAACGGCGGCTCATGTCAGGAGAAAATTAAATTTTCCGTCAACAAGACGCAATTTCTGGGATCGTGAAAGTTTTTCCGGAACATAGTACAGTGTTAGGTCTAGTTGAGTGAATAGAAAATATTTTGTTATACAGAGATGGAACTTTAACTCCCAAATGTGTACATCTAACCGGTACATCACTGGTAACTTTTAAATGTAAAATTATTAAAATAAGCGCAAACATATAGAGGTCAAAAAGTAAAATTTTATTTACTATTGTCGTTATTTCAATTAAAAAGTAACATTATTATTCGCAAATTTCCTTTGGAAAATGAGCTACTGAAAAAGCCATCATGGTAGGGCTCAGTTCCGGGATATGTGCGCCGATCGTGACTATATATATATAACACTTTTTGATAGGACATTAAAATGTATATAATTCTATCTAGAACGTCATCTATTTGTATATTTCTCCCTCCCCGTTTCTCTCTTTCTGTTTCTGTGTGTGTGTGTGTGTGTGTGTGTGTGTGTGTGTGTGTGTGTGTGCGCGCGCGCGTGTGTGTTGGCAAGGCAATTTTTGTCGTGTAGTGAAATCAAATTTAGAGTAACGTAACAAACAATTGACAATCGAGGGGCAAGTACGAGTCATCAATCTTATTTAAAGTCGATCTTGAATACCGGTGGATTTATTGCGAAGGCGCGTAGTCTTTAAGCACATTTTTTTTAAATTTGTTGCATTGAAAAAAATCCAACACCAATCTTAAATTAATTTATGTCTAACAGAAGGTGCTTACGTTAAAATATCACTTTTGTCCGCTGTCCATTGCTAAACGCCTTCATCGACAAGTCGGTTACCGAATGACAAGTCGATTTCCGATTGTCAAGTCAATTACTAATCGACAAGTAGACTACCAATCGACAAGTAGATTACAGATCGCCAAGTCGCTTATCGATCGACAAGTAGATAACCGATCGTAAGTAGATTACCGATCAACAAGTAGATTACTGGTTAACAAGTAGATTACCGATCAACAAGTAGATTACCGATAAACAAGTAGATTACTGATTAACAAGTAGATAACCGATGTAAGTAGATTACCGATCAACAAATAGATCACTGATTAAAAAACAAGTAGATTACCGATGGACAAGTATATTACTGATAAACAATTAGATTACTGATTAACAAGTAGATTACCGATCGTAAGTAGATTACTGATCAACAAGTAGATTATTAATTAACAAGTAAATAACCGATCGTAAGTAAATTGCTGATCAACAAGTATATTACTTATTAACAAGTAGATTATCGATCGTAAGTGGATTACTAATCAACAAGTAGATTACTGATTAACAAGTAGATTACCGATCTACTAGTCGATTATCGATCGACAAGTCGATTTCCGATTGACAAATCGATTACGATCGCAATAACGCGTAAAGAATGTCTGAAAAAACCTTACATTAAAATTTCAACCGAACTTTTTTTTTAAGGCGAAAAGCACATTGAGGCTATCATCGCCTCCCTAAATGTAAGTGAGAGTGTAAAGTGTTAAAGTCGTAAGTGTATTGTTGTAAGTGTAAGTGTGTGTTAGACTCGGGTACCGTGATGGATTCAATCGAACAAATCGCGATCCCGTGGGAAATGGTATTTCCACATTTGCACACCAGCGAGAAACCCAAACGTGTTCAATTAAGCCTGGAATTATTTATAAAGCATTGAGATGTCACGTGACAGGCAACAGCTGTTCGCTGAATATTTTCACCGTAAATAAAATATGCCATTGATTGGAGACTTATCGGAGAATTGTAGGAGCTTTTATCCCGTTGGAATTTATTACTGAAACAATTTAATGAAATCGCGCACGTGAAACCTTTTGTTAAAAATGCACAGTGTGTAGAAACTGCAAATAAAAGCGTACGGGACGTTATTAGTGAATACAGAATACATTGTGTTTGTTCGGTTTTTTCTTGTTTGGCGGTGTTTCAGCTAAATTAAAAATAGATTATTAAAAAAAAATATCGATTAGGAAAAATAGCCATGTCACAGTCGCCACGTTGACCTAAAGAAAGAAATTCCTAAAAACTAATAGTATCGTATCGCATTATAATAAATTTATTTTATCTTATACGTTCTGTAAAATATAATTTGCAATTGATTTTAAAATCTAAAAGTCAATTTTTACATATTTGTACGCTATAGCGTTAATAAAAACGGTTTTTGTATGATTAAATATTATTTTTTAAGATTTTAATTTAAATGATCGACAATTTCAAACGGTTGGACCGATTTTGCTGGCCAACAAACTTGTTCAAGATATCAAAATCAATTTTTGTTGAAGCGTTTGAATCAAATCAAACAATAAGAAAAGTGAAAGCGCTACAATCAACAAAATTAGGAATGCTAGAATGCACATATGTACATACATACATAAATGAACGAATGAAATGGTAGCCTTATTATTCCACTGCGATCTTTGTAGATCAACTGTGCCCCCTTCCTATATTCTTAGGTTGCTCAGTTACAACGCCTTCTCTAGTCCTAGTCTTTTCATAAAGTCTAGGATTTGGAGAGAATTCATGATGGGTTGCTCCTCCCTTCTAATTGGTGACTTCCCAGTTTCTTATTGAGGTGCTTGCAAATATTGAGCTCTGGTATTCTCTTTCAATTTGTCTGCTCCATTTGACAAATCTCTTTATTGTGCTGTGATAACCCGCTCATTCTATTTTACATTTTTGCTTATGAAAACACCCACAAATAACTAAGAAAATGAGGTCCGCACATACAGAGGCATCGGTAAGGCTAAGGTAAAGTGGGAGGTCGCTAGGTATCCCAGTAGTTCGTCTGATACACCATTAGTTTGGTGTCGTATACTCAATGAGCACGGGTCGCTTGACATTTTAGAGTTAGCCAAGCTACGGAAAGTAGTGAATGTGTGTGTGTGTGTGTGTGTGTGTGTGTGTTTTTGTGTTTATTTTAACTACCTAGCATTCGTTTAAAAACGTATTAGTATGTGTTTTATACATACATACATATATATATATCTTATATAATATATATATATATATATATATATATATATATATATATATATATATATATATATATATACTCTCTTAAGAAGTGTTATGAAGTTCAGAACTGGAAACATTTAATGGTACTAGGTCTCCCAAATGGACCAATGATGGTCTCTCTAATAGGTAAATGTTTCATTGAAAAATTCACTAATACACGAAATGTTAGCGGAATCGTTGTTTTGATGTGTTATTAGCAAATGGCACAATATATTCTGAAAATACCTGGCTAACAATGTAAGTTTTCATTAAACATTAACGCAAACTTTTTATACTGAACATTCTGTTCCCGCATTCCCGTGCACCACTTCAGACAGTTTAATATCTCACTTGCTGTCACTTTGCAGTACGCAGATGTGGTGTTTCGTTTTAATTTACCTCCTGTTTCCATTACGTCTAAAATGTACAATATGTTTTGCCTGGAAAAGTAGATGAAAAGTTGCACTTTATTTTTGTGTCATGTAACATGTAGGCCTACCTATTAAAGTTTGTGCACCAGTATGCTGAACTAGAACCCAAGAGGCTTAGTTGCCTAATTGGTCCACTGACCGCAGTGCCTACGGTTAAAATAATCACTTCCATCACCGTTAAACCTATTAACGTTACACGGTGAATTTTGGAGATACACGATAAAATTAATGTTAACATAACCTGTTTAAACGTTACGTGGTTCAAAAATTTGAAAAACGTACACGTATATAACTCGGGGAGTTACCGACAGAAACGAAGTTTTTGTTGCTGAATATCTTTGTTGAATATATAATTAGACTGAAGATTTCTTTACAAATATCTTGTTTTGTTTAAATAAATAAATACGTGAACTTACGAGATTTACTGTAGTTATACCATAAGATCAGTTGTTTTATATTAATTCCTAACGATCAGCTGATTTCATTGAACAGCTGATAGGCTATAATAAGTTTTAGGTTATGTTGTTAAAAACAAGTAATAATAACAACAATTATTTTACCAGTTAAACCAATATAAATTTCAATATTAACAATAAAGATTATTTCATTTTTCAATTGACCTAGCGAGGCGAGCTCTCCGTCTCAATTCAACAGTTCAGTCTGTTGTGTTTGTTTGTTACGCAATTTTGGTCAAACGCATTGACCGATTGTTTTGAAGTTTATTACCAAGCTACCTTTTATAAAGCCCCAAACAATGTAAGCGTATGATGTTTTTCCCATAGATAACGGCCTCTGATTTAACGATGACGATTGTTGTTGGTAGTTATTTCCTAATATTGACAGAACGACAAAACCTATCATAATGTTGACAGCTTTGCAGAGGAAAGAGCATACAATTTCACGTAAAATTGGCCCAATAACATTTTTTCCTAAATATTACTGTTAAGATTGGTGGAAAAAGAAACGACCGTTGTCTTGTAGCGGTGGCGAAGTTATTAAGAATATATTTCCAGATCTACTGTTCTTAAAACTACTAGTGTGTGCGTGTTACTAAATAATAATAATAAATTTAATCTTTATTAATATTAAACTGTTGCAATAAACATAACCTCACTTTAAGCAATTAAAAACAATTGGAAGAACCAGAACCTCAGTTGAATACAGCATTATCGGAGGAACCACTGTGGTTTTGGAATCGCCTATTCAAAAAAAAAGCATTGTGGGGCTGGCCGACAAAAGGGACTATCACTTTTGGCATACCTGACAGTATACTTTTTCACTATTATGATTTTTATAATGCATGCAGGAAAGGGCAACTCTTGAAAATTATTTTCATTAAATTTCGCGTGTTTGTAGGTACGCAACTTAAAAATTAACTGAAACTGTCACAGACTATGAATTTGAGTATCTTAGGTTATAAAAGGGACTTCAATAATTAATCAGTTTATAACCCTACTTTTGACAGTTATACTGTCTAAGTAAAATAATAAATATAATATTTGTGATTATGGCATTCAAAAATTGGTATTGGTCATATACATTAAATAATTTAACCACACAAATTTTAAAAATACACATTTTAAAAATGAACAAGAACAATAAACATAACCTCAATTGAAATGATAATGAAGCTATTGTGCGAAATCAGCTGTTTAGAAGTAGTCACTTCCAGTCTTTCCAGTGACTTGAAAGCGAATGTTTATACCCATGTTTTGTCAACCGCGACCATACAAGTTTTCACTTCAAAAATACATTTTATTAATCACTAAACAAAACAAAAAAACCAATCGAATCGGTAAATATTGGTTGCCTTAACATGAAATTCAGTAAAATCATTCCAGACTTGTGCCCTATAGAAGCTTACATATAAACAAATCTAGTTATAAAATACGTTTGTTAAAACACAATGAACTTAAAAATTAATACATGGACAAAACAATACACATAGAAATTGTAACAACTTAAAACTTCAGTATGTACATCTTAAGTGGAAAAAATAATGTGTTGTAATAATAATGTTTGGAACAATAATGTTCTCCAGAGTGCGCGTATGGATGTGTTAGAGCGTTCCTTGACGGTAGAGCATGACGGAAAACTGAAATTTCCTTGTGCAAAACATATACCCCTACCCTGCGATAAGAATTAACTTCAAATAAAAAAAAACATTGATATAGAATTTATCGAACGATTCCGGTCATATTTTGTTAATACCGTACTGTTAAAAGCGAGAAGTAATATAAACAGAGGTACAAAGTAAACTCTACGCCTCCTGGATTATTTTACTTGCAAAACAAACATTTTACTGAAAGAACCACCTGCGGAGAGGGGTGCGAGGAGGGATGACAAACATTGACAGCGTCAAGTGTTTAGTTTAGTCTTCAACGCCGATCCATTTCATAATTACTTCTATGAATCTGTTGATGTTCCACCGAGAGTACCTCAAACTCGGAACACTATATTAATTTGAGATTGTTACAATATGTGTTTGAATTACACGCTGTTAAGTTTTGATTTTCTTTTATTCTCGCTATTTTGCGAATTTCCATTTGTCAATTAAATGTTGCAACTGCCATTTTGGTAATAACCAGACTGTGGAACTAGGAATGCAAGCCTGTTCTGGACATCTAGATCAAGTCTATAATGTATATAAAATACTCGGTGGTTGACTTGGCTAAAGCACCGTTCAGTCTACCACGTTTCTGAATTACACACATCAATTTTCTTAGATCAAAAGTTTCCGGAAAGTACGTACAATATTTTAACGTTATTTTTTCAAAATATTCACCTCCTGCACGTACATACTTCTTCGACCGTTCGTACAATTGTTGAAAACACTCTTGAAAGCAATTTTTTGGAAATTCCGTTAAGCCGCTTCGCCACATTTTCCATCCTCTCTTTCAAATCAGCAAAATGACGTCCTTTAATGTCATTTTCAATCTTGGAAAGCTAAACGCCTTCAATTATACCGTAAAATATACAAATAATTTTTTAACGATTTTTAAAAATTAGAGGTCAGTATCTGAGCACAACTGTACCAATAACATTTTAAAATGAAAACGTTTACTAAGCGATCTTGTCTTCTTATGACAGTAGTAAAAAAGTTGTACTATCGATACTTCATCTTTGATAATTGTTAATCAAAAGTTTGTGGTTTCTATTATAAAGTGTAGTTTGTGCAGTGCAATGGTTAGTAAAGTACAATATTTCAGCTAAAGAGCTTTAATCGGTAGGGTAGCGGCAGTTCGCAATAATTCGGACTAGTACGCAAGTTCGAAACTAGTTACTACCGTTGCCTTTCTGTTTGTTTCTTTCCTCCGTTTTTCCTCCGTCTGTATTATATAACTGGCATAGATAAATAAGTTAACCAATTTAAATAAATGTTGAATGCTTGACGTTACACTTCGGATAGGTTTACAATAAACACACACACACACACAAACACATTTACATTTCAACTGGCTGCTGGGTACCAAGTACTGGAAATTATTTCCTAAAATTTAATAATCAAAAAGAAATTCTTAAATTTTTTGGGGCAAAACAAATAAATTGGAAAAAGGTGCTTGTAATAAACCTATTTAATTAAATCAGAGTGAAACGCTGTAAAGGTTCAACATTTATTTCCGTTTGTAAGGCAACGTTTCCTTCCTCAGCTTTCAAATCAGTCGAGCGTTATTCCGTAACTCAAAGTATGCCTTTAATGTCAACAAATTTGTTGGTAGACGCTGTATATTGCCGACGTCTTGAGATCTTTCGCTTGAAAATAAATACGCTGGAACGGTGTATAATGTATAAATGAAATAGGGTAGAAAAATATTATGAAATTTTTGCCATTTAGCAGAAAAAGTATCATTAAATAGAAGGAATGAATTTTGTACTTAATTTTCTGATTTGTGACGATTAATACCCAACATAATTTACAGGTTTTTATAGGTAATAACTACTACATTTCAACCGAATTTT
The DNA here is from genome assembly GCA_022606455.1 of Callitettix versicolor. Taxonomy (NCBI): domain Eukaryota; kingdom Metazoa; phylum Arthropoda; class Insecta; order Hemiptera; family Cercopidae; genus Callitettix; species Callitettix versicolor. The sequence continues at coordinate 36,755,975 of CM040185.1, read as the reverse complement.
ATTAAAAATATTTTAGCTGATTTTAGAGAAAGTTTTTTTTTTTTTGTTAATACATACGGTTTTGTTCGATCGATTGATTGTTAATTCTTAACATAGTGATGTTTTTATTCGATGGGATTATACAGTACATATTGCCTTTCCTAGCGTCAAACACTTTATATTTATTGACGTTTTTCAGAATACTTCCATTTTTAAACTGGACGAAAATTTAAAACTAGTTATTTTGAACACATACGATCACTCAAATATCAAATGAACGACTCAAATTACGCTAGACATTTCATTAGATAAAACCGTGCACCAGAATAAATGAAAATATTATGGAGATAAAGAAAGGCGTTTAAGTATTTTTAAAAATTTAGAAATATGTAAGTTAAAATCGAAAGTGGAGAAGTATAATAAGTGACCAAGTAATTTCACAAGCAGACGTTATTTTTCAAAGACTGAAAATGTTCACAAATTTTATTTGATTCTTGGATGATCAATCAGAATCGAGCACATCAATAAATAGAAAATGACTCGGCGGTAGAAGTAGCTATGGATAGGGGTTAAGATGGTCTAAAAGAACGAATCTAGAATTGGTGGAGCAGTAAAAAGTTTTTGAAAGTGGAAGTATTCCGGAATGCGTCATCAAAGTCATAAAGTGTTTGTTATTGGTTATGAATCTAATGTACTCTTACGCTAACCAAGGAATCTATTGTGCAACTAAGCCTCTTAGGTTCTTGTTCAGTAGACCCCAATTTGTGTGAACAGTTCCACTGACTAATTTGTCCTCAAGGTCCTGGAAGACAAATATCCTTTGCCTCCTGATGGCGAGAGCCTTATAATCATAGATACCACCTACTTGCTTTTCTTCCTACATAACCTACACAAGGTTTCTCAGTGATGCATTCCTTATACAGCGCACCGTAATGTTCCCAATGATTTTCTGAGTTACCGTTTAACCAGGATCCTTACTGTTACTCTATGTTCATCTTGAATACGCTCTTTTAGAATATACCTAATAATAAATTACCTCTAAGATTACCATCTTCCCTAATGTTGCTTGCGGATCAAAGAGTTTGCTTATCTGGAAGAAGGAAAGGCGCGGCCCAACTTATATAAACAAAACTCTTATATGGTAGAAGCTGACATGATCTGGTGAATTCTTTGTGACTTTCATACATGAAAAAAATTGCTTGCTACTTTTTTCTTGCTATGTACAGTATGCGTGTGTGTGTGTGTGTGTGTGTTTAGCCGAAAATGTTATTATCATTAAAATTGTTAATTAGGTTTAAAATATAATCGGACGACGAATTGTTTAAACAAAACAGAAATGCTTTAGCGAGAGATTCTGACAACGCAAAAATTTGCAGTTAGTTTTAACCAGAACACTCGTAAGTCAAAAAAAAAAAAAAAAAATTGCTGCTGATTACGCTTAAGACAAACAAGTAACATTTTATGGCGCCATTATGAAACTAGCAATAATTACAATAGTCACATTTAAATGTTTTGTCTTCGCCTTATAAACAAATCAAAAGTTTCGAAGTCTAACATAAATTAGTTTTAAAACAACTTTGCATAAAACCGTAGCTTATGAAATTAATCAACGAATAGAATAAGAGTCTTCATCAAGTTCCGTTTGCGTTTAAGATTTTGCAAAAAGTCAAACAAAAGCGCAGTCTCATTGTCAATAAAATCAGACTGTACAAACCCTACGTAACAACTCACGCTACGGAGCGTTTACCTTGTTACTCACGGATGAATCAATTTTGCGCATTCACAGTTGAAATCTGGCAACGTTGTTTCTGCATTTAAGAATAACAAGTAGGCATACTACAACACCACTGACTGACTTACTGACTAATTAAATGTTGGGTTTTGCAAACTTTCTATAAAATTAAATATCAATAAAATAAAAGCAATTTGCTTTCATGGAAACAACGTACGGCATTTCGAGAGTATGAATCGATTCTCGTTCTCAAGCCTGACTGCCTAAGTCTATGTTAAAATACTAAAAACTAACAACAAACATTCAAGGCTGATACACTGAGTGATAAAAAATAACAGTTAAGACTTACAAGTGCTCATAGAAAGCACAAGGTGCTTTGGAAACGAAAGAGTTGATACTCTTTTTTTTCTTTATATATATGAGAGATATATATAAGAGAGATATATGATCTCTTATATATGATATAAGATATATATATATATATTTATTTATAAGAGATATATATGGTCTCTTTACACGACTGCCGTACGGTCATATTGCTCTCATGATAAAGTTATACTGGCCTTAGACTTTACTCTCAAGGTCCAAGAGGTCCCTAAAATCTTGTCAATTAGAACCTCCTGTGAAATGGTCAGTCCAGAGATTCTGTTCACTTTTTGCTCAAAAATCTTATATTCAAGGACTGGATATTCTGTATAGTCTGCATTTTCTGCACAGGTCTGTTGTAAATACTCACCCTGTACATGATATTGTGTAACTTGTTCGTACTTTCTGTGACTTTGTTGAACTGGAAGAAATACGTGCTTCTAGCAGGTAGACCGCGGCTGCTGAGGCACTCTTTCGGTTCGGAATGTTGAAGTGAAAGTAAGTTTCTTTGTTCTTCTTTAACGTTAGCTGGATTCCTCCCTATTGCAAGTTGTGATGTCTTGTAGAGGAATTCCGCGTGTTTGAAGGCTGTCGTGTAGTTGTTCTGTGGTGAGTGGTCCTCCTCAATGATTTTCGGGCCTGTATTTATACTAAAAATCATGGTTGGAACTATAATTTCTCAGAAATCTATTGTTAAAATCACATACAGAAAGCACCAATCACCATGAAGCTACTGTGTACTGGAGATGCGTAGTGCACCAGCAGTAATGCCTGAACAGCAATGCAATAATCTAGCGTATATTAGTCTCGAGATACGTGAGCACTGCTAACCAAACACGGGAGAATTGTGAACATTGTCCGCAGGCGTTGGTTGTTTGAAAGTCCGGAAAGAAGTACGGGAATTTTATCGTGGATGTGTTTTGGTGTTAGCGAAACTAGGTTGTGTAACTCTGTTCCTGTGTTGTTAACAAACAGCCAATGACAATTTGTGGTTATTTGATGAGATGTAAGTCTTCGTTTCTATTTTTGACGGCTCGAGTTATCTGTCTGTAGTGTGTTTTTAACACAGACGTACGCTATGTACTAGTTTCTAAATTAATGTTTGACGTCAGACAACTTTAAAAATAAAACAAATATTTAACCAATAAGTAATAATTCAAAATAGGAAAAATTAAACTCATTAATTATAACTATTTATATATTTAAAATGACTAGGTAAACTATAAACAGTATTGCCAATTTGAGGGAAATTTTGAGAATTGCGGCTAGTCATGTGGGTATTGAAAGAAAAGCTGTTAATAGGGGGTAATTTTCTTCACACCAAGATATACCAAAGTTATAAAGAACAGTTGTTTCACTCACGTTCCTCTTTTCATTCCATTTAAAGCGTTGATATTTTTGTGTAATATAAGCTAATTTTTGGTCCTGAATAATCTATATATATGATACATGTTTCTCAGTTCGTCATTTTTAGACGAACTGTAATTTCAGTTAGCTCATTTGTAGCTTAATATTTTTAAATATTATTTTCCTGCTTGTTTTCACCTACAATGTAAGTTTTATAGCAAACTAGCCGTGAATACTCTTATTATTCGGGTCTGGTTGAAATGATTCTTTCCTTACGATAATTACGAAAAAAAATACACATTTTTTGAAAAATATTAATAAATTCCATTTTTAAGGATTGAAGAAGTTTGATTTTTTTGTTATTTTAACGCGAAAAAACATGATGCTATTATCGCCTCCCTAAATGTAAGTGTGAGTGTAATGTGTTAAAGTCGTAAGTGTAGTGTTCTAAGTGTGTGTTAGACTCGAGTATCGCAAGGGACGTCTAAAGCCTCTCAATAAGTGCAGCTAGTCTGCACCACCCTGCGGAGAAGAAGTTTGAGAAGACTCAAGTCAAGAGTCATTGTTAAAGACAGCAACATTGCTAAAGATAGCAAACAAGTATCTCTTTTCGCTATCATGATATAACTGATTTTAAAAAATAGTGATTTGTGGAAGGGGTGGGTGTGAAGGGTCCGCACCTCCACTGTATTTGTCATTAGATTCTTAGAATCTAAACAATTACTGTGGGAAATGTTTTACGAATATCTCAAAGATACAAATTTCTTTACAGAAAAATAGACATAGAAAAACTCTCAGCTTTATGTATATAGTTTATTTCGTCTCACAAATGCTCACTTCAAGGTCATTCATTCGAAACTGCATTTATTGCCGGTAGCTTTATTATCCTATCCTTCCGTTAACGCTGATCCCTCGTAGTCATTGGTCTAGCTGGCGTAAATTATGAACGCCAAGAAGCTGTACTAATTCCATTCTCGTCTGCCTTACAGCAGTTTAAATCCAAAAATTTGTTACGTAAATGTTTTAAAATAATGCAGAGTGCATGTGAAAAAATATTATGCCCTTTTTTATTTGATGCCTTTTGAATAAATATTAAAATATTCTACGCGAATATGCAAAACAATTTCGGAAAAGTGCAAAGTTAAAAATCTTGTTTCATTCTTCTGGCTCGTGAATATTTTCTTTGAAACTTTTCCTTCTGCTATTATAATTTCTACGCCTGAAATGTAAATCAACCAAGGTTATTAAAAATATTGGCTTCTGGCCTCGTTATTTACATAGCACTAAAGGAATGAAAACACAAAATACAATAAAATATACTTCTTTTGAAATATGTGTTTGTGTGCGCGCGTGCGTGCTCGCGCAAACAATTTATGAACAAATTTTATTCAGGCCTGGTTTTATAAATGTGTGTGTCTTAAATTTGTTGTTTGTGTTCCCTGTAACTAATGCAGCCTCTGAATTTATGTGCGTTGCTTTCCTTCAGCAATTATAATGAACTTATCCTAAATAGATGTTGAAAATCATCTGTTCGCAATAAATTTCCATATTTTCTCGGGTTGGCTTCAACGATTTTGAACACTCAGTGGTAGATGTGATAAGGCACCAGTCAGTCCGATGCTTTCCTAAACTGCGCATTTCAAGGATTTTAGTTCGAGGCGTAGTTACTGCCGTTGATTTATCGTTTAACACTGATCCCTTATCTTCATTAGTCTAACTGGTATAAAGTATGGACGTTAAGCGAAAAAAATAAATTAAATCAAACGATTTTGATATAATTTTGGAATATAGTATTTTCTGGCACAAATAATTGATCTAGATGGGCCTCATCTTAGAAAAAAATATTTTAACATGGGTCACATAAGTATTGACATAACAATATATTAATAATAATAATAAAGACAAAACCAATGTGAATGAATACTGCTCCATCAGCTGATACTTAGATGTTTATGAGTAATCAGGTGGTGTAATAATAACAAATACCAATTACCTTTTTCTGAACTGATTTCATATTATTAAATGAGATTTATTAGTATATTTAATAATAACCTAATATTTGTCAAAATGTAAAATATATATATAATGAATTGAAAGCAAGCAATTTAAGAATGTACAAGTATCATTTTTTCTCAGATAAGGCCCTAATCTTTGGAATATAGAATGTTACATTTTCGGACACTATAAAAAAAAATCTTGGTGTTTCTCGTATTTGGAGAACTTTTAGAAAAACCTCGGGCCATGTACCCTTTCCTATAACTCCCTCAACGACTGATGTCCGTTATGCTATAGCCAGTAGTATAGTAATTGTCAACACGAAAACCTATCTTCTCGAGGCTATCAGTGAGTGAACGTTAGAAAATTCGTGATGCTAAGAGCTGCAACAGTGGGGTAGCGAGTTGGCGTGGTTCCTATTGGTTCCTTCAAGGTCAGGCTGTTTACAATAGTCCAGGTAAACATCCTGTGCGTGGATAATACCCCACAAGCGCTCTCCAATAGTCCAATAACACATAGTCGGCCAGTCTGATTCTACAAACTGTTACTACTCAGCGATAATGAGGGAAAAGGATAATTATTATATATTATTATTATTTATTTATTTATTTTGCATTATTATGTATATATTTATAAAATAAAAAAGTCTCTTCTATAAGATAAAAAATAAACGATAGGTGATAGGTTAATATTATTTTTAAGGTTTCTGCGTTCTTTTTCCATATAATAGCGTCTATACAAAATTTAAGGGAGAAACTCTTACGTATATTTCCATAGAGGCGAGCAAAACTTAAGGGGTGGGGGAGTTACCGGGTGACCAAGCGTGAAATTATGCCACCTATTGATTTATAGGCGGCCTAAAGTCAGACCGATAGTTGGTAAATTTACGGCGCCCAACGGCTCGGAGCGAAACAAAAATACTTTGTTTAGTTAGCGTAACCTAACCGAAAACAGTATCGCCTGTATAGTTCAATTCTTGTAAATGATTATTTTTAAATAACCTAGAATTATAACTTAATAAATGTAACATACAATGATCTGGACAAATCTGTTGTGAAATGTTGATTTATATATGTATGCAGTAACTAGTTAAGAAAAAGATTTTTACTTGGATGTTAAGTAAAATTTTTACTAAGATTTTTACTTGGATGCACGCACGCCCGCACGCACGCACTCACGCACGCACACACGCACGCACACACTCACTCACTCACTCACACACACACACACACACACACACACACACACACACACACACACACACACACACACACACACACACACACACACACACACACACACACACACACACACACACACACACACACACACACACACACACACACACACACACACGTGTGGTAAACGAATGACCAATTTTGAAGAATTTGGGATGTAGTCTTCATAGGACTATATGTTATGCTATCTCTTTATTTGTCAAAAATTCGTGTATTATTTTTTTTGTAAAAAAAAATCTACGAAATTAAAAAAAATGTTGTTATTTTCAAAAACTAAATTGACGGATTTTAACAGATTTTCCTGAAATCTTACTTAAAATGTATATAAGCAAACTTTGTAAATAACCATGTTTAAAATTTTACAAAATAAAAGATTCATGGATAATTAAAAAAAACTCTGGCCGCTGTAGGAATTTTGTCTCATATTCACGATTTATTTTTTAACAGAAAATATTATTTTATTAAAATTGTGCTGAGATGATTATAACGTTAGTTTTTTTATCGTTCCACTCTTAGTTGTAGTTGGTAAACTGTTAGATAGATCGATAGGGGCAGAAAAATCACAGAGAACGAAAAAAATTTATTTGCAAAATTAAAGTCTGAGACATATTTTACAGGAATATTAATAGGTTGAACTACATGATTAATATAATACAAAAATAATAATTTTCTCAAAATTATATAAATGCATTATTTAATTTTTGAAACTTATTTTGAGAACCCCTTATCAGTGTTTCCAAAGAATAAGAATTTTATTTATGTTTGATGAAAAAATTCACAGTAGAAAAACCGATAATTATTTGCCAAATATCCTCAAAACCGTTTCAACAGATTTTGATTGTATAGGCTTGTTTTTATTTAATTGAAAACAAAGTAGCAAAATTAAAAATAAGTGAATATAATAAAACGTAAATATAAACTGAATCACTTTTCGGTCTCACTGTAACACTCAAGTTCTTAATCAAAGCTTACGGCACTGATGAATGCACATATTTAATGGCAAGAAATCCTGCTCCGTCTCTGAATTTGCGCACCTCATGATCTTAGGTTCAAAACAGCAGTTATCACCGCAAATCGTTCACTTTCCCGTTATGCCGAGCACCCGTCTATCTCGCTACAAAAAAGACGTTAAGGAAAAAATAAAGATATTTGCGACGTAATTTTCAATCCTGAAATTACGAGTTCAATATTTGTTTAGTTGCAGAAGACTTTTTTTGCCGAAGATAATCATGATATTTTTTTGAAGAAAAAATCAAACAAAATAATCATCTAACAATTTACCGGTTATTCTTGAGCCCAGTGGGTGCTTTATCACGTGACTTACAGTAGTCTTCCTTTGATCCTGGATATAAATTCGTTGAGGGGGCATAATTTCGCGCTTGGTCACCCTGTTACCCCTCCATCCCTTCTGATCTACTAACGGATATTAAAAGAAATATTACCTCTAAATTCACTTCATTTAAATAGAACACTTACACCGAGGCCAAACGTTTTATTCATTGATGCAACTTTCTGTTTTTCACCCCTCAATAAGAAACAGCAATCTTCCTCTTGATAGACTTATATATTATACAATGTTGTCAGTAGCCTATACTATGAAAGAATTCCTAATTATTCGTATTAACTTGTCAAATCTGAAACAACAGAAATGGGCTTTTGAAAAATTAACTTATTTATTGGTAGGCCTACAGACTGGATAAGGAGGAGGTTCAGTTAATTGTAACAGTGTTACGTTGGGCTTTGCTTGCAATTATACTTGGAAATTTACGGAAATAATTCGAATACAAGATTAGCCGGGGAGGATGGATTAGAGGCTTTGTAAAGTGAAGCGAAAAAAATAAATAACGCGTAAAGATTACAAACACATTCAAATATTTAATTATTTTTTCAAAAAAGCCTTACCGAAAGAAATAAAATAAATTGACAATATGACCTAATTAATGAAAGTAAATAAGGAGTAAAAACAAAACAATCTAAACTAAAATAATTAGCTTTAGTGTTTTTTATTAATTTCCCAAAACTTGTGAGCGCTTTCAGTTTTAAATTTGGCACAATATTTTGAGTTATAAATCTCTATATACGAACAAAATTTTCAACCAACACACACACACACACACACACACACACACACACACACACACACACACACACACATTAAACACACATTCAAACAATTAAAAATACGCACCTATTTTGAGAATTTGTGCTAGATTTTGTCCGATAGTATCAAAAGCGCAATATTTCGGGATATATAGACATTTCCTTTGCTTATTTATGAACTAAATTTTAGTAAAATCGTTTGAACAAATTTTGAAATAAAAATGATTTTTTAATTTTTTTTACAAAACATTTTGTTCAAATTCAAAATAGTTTCGTAATAATTGGCCGTATTTTTTTTTAATTTAAATAAAAATTTTAAACACTGCTTTTTTCAAAACTCCATGCCAAATAAAATAAAAATTTATTGATTGTATTTCAATCTCCTGCGGTGTACGCACACTCGAACACATATCTAAAAATACATTTTAGGAGCCAGGATCGGCGTTCACTTCCAGTATCCGCATCTGTACCTTACCATAATAGCCTCTCCAATAGCACATTTTCCAATTTAAATTCGCTAATGCATCCAACTGAATACAAAGCGACTGGCATTAAACTGCCACTTGTGTGTTTTCCGATAAATTTAACAGTAATTTTAAATTTGCTCACATTTTGGCGGCTTCTTAACCACGCGAAGCACTTCTATTGTCCGGACAAAATTGGCATCGCCCTTTCTTTGTGCTACATTCTACTAAGTGCGCCCTTCGGAAGCATTTACGGGGTGTAATTCTGGGTGGCCCGAGAATCAGATGACACGAAAGTAACTCGAGGATGTAGAAACGGTTTGAGTAGGCGTAGTTGTTTATAAAATATTAATTTATGTTAATCGTTATACTAGAATACTAGAAAAAATATATAGTAGTACAAAATTATCTTAATAAATGTATTCCTTTTTCTAATTTTAACATGTATCAAGTTTTAGGACTGGTTGTGATGAATTTGGCGCGTTGCGTGCTACTATATATATAAAAATATAATTGTGCCTACTTTTAAACAGCTGATTTCGTATATCAGCTGTTGCTTCAATATCATTTGAATTGAGGTTATGTTAAAAATTCAATTTCTAAAGAAGAACAATAAAATTATTTAAAAAAATATGTTTTAAATTAAGAACCAAGATTAAGAAAAAATGAACGAGAAAGACTGCGACGATTAGAAAATTAATTAAAACGAAAAATGAAAGTAACGATGAAAATGTTACATTTAATAAAAGCATTATGACTGAAGAGTAACATCATGGATTAATACAAAAATGAGGAATCGAGACAAACGTGATTTTTATTTTTGGTTTGGTAACAGAAATAGTTTTAGCGTCTGTCCGTATGTGTCTACATAGCTGATGACTAAAAAAATGTCCCATTTCGTGGAAAATTCGTTTGCATTATAGTTTTCCTTTAGTCCGATTTTGCGGTTAACTTTTCGAAATTGACGTATCGAAACACTTTATTGGTTACACAAACTATAACAGTTACGAATAAATATTGCTTAAATGTAGTTCTGAAGAACACAAACAAAATGGTGTCACACTATTGTCCCTCCCCCAAAAAAACTGCGGGCTGCACTCCAGGAGTTCCGACAAAAGTGAAAATTTGAACTATAAAGTTGTGCATTTTTGAATGTTTTGGAATGTTTGGGGAATAATAATAAATGTATATATGCGGCCGTTTTACTGAGATAGGGTACGGAAAGAGGCAAGGCGGTGAAATCACCTTCTAAACTTTGATAAGATCAAACTAAAATTTTCACAGAAACCGGTTCAATAGTTTTTTTGCGTCTATAGAGAAAACACACACACACACACACACACACACACACACACACACACATATATATATATATATATATATATATATATATATATATATATACGCGTGCATCTTGTACTATTTTATATACTATACACAGTATACATTATATATCTCATGGTAACTGTGACGATGTCGCTATAATATCTGACCCGAGTTCAATGCTTTTTGCCCATTCGAAAAGTGCACAACATCGCTAATGAAGTTTTCACATTAAAATTTTATAACAAAAGTGTTAGTCGAGAGAACGGCCGTTAAAACATAATTAAAATTAAAACACTAATGATATTAAACAAAACTAACACTTATCTACATAATATGCAAATATAAAACATCAAACTTGTATAATATATCCAACTGTTAATGCTCAAATATTTGTAAATGGATGGTCTGTGAATTCAGTAAAATATAAATGCATGCCAAACTTATTTATATACAATGTGCAAGATATATTTAAATTGAAACGCTCCAAACAACTTTGTGATAGGTAGGCCGAGTATGTCGTATAATGGCGTTAATTTTGATATTTATTATTTACCTTATTTATGTACGTAATTTTAAATAAATTTATATTAATAGTACAAAATATTTAACGTTAGTAGCGAGTTTTGAACTCACGTCTATTAGTATCATAATCAGGAATCATAGCTCGAATGCTCACTGATAGACTAAATTGACTTCAATAATACTAGCAATTTGTATACGGCAAGCGTTACGTTTTTATATTTGTTATTCGTGCAATCCAAAGTTAATAATTTTCCCTCAAAATACGTTTGCCCTCATAAAAATTCTGGAACCATAAAAAAATGGAAAATAAATTCTCCATAACTTGTTTAAAGCACGAATACGCACAACTTGGTTCTTAAGAAAATATACGAAAAAGAATTCTCTTTGAAAGAGAGATATCTTTAAAAGCAAAAACTGCATCATTATATAAAAATCGAAACCCATCCCTACATGCAAAACCTTTAAAATTGGATAAGACCGATAAGTAATTTGTATTGGTAATTGACATTATTCTTATAGCGAATAAATTCAATATGGTCAACAGTGTCCCCAAAGCTCACCAACTCTCCATTTTCTTCTGGCTCATTTGAAATCAATAAGAATTTACATGTGTGCACTCTATAAACATAAAATAAAACCCTAACCGCTGTTTATCCCAGGGTATATAGGATTTTCATTAAACTTTATGGTTTATGGATGAACGAACTGCACTTACACAATGGCTGCCAATTTGTGGATTGGAAGAATTTGTCAAGCCAACATTGACTAACGAGAGTTTAAAACATCGGTCACGTGACTTAACGGGTACAATCAATCTTTATTGAAATGGACCGTATAAAGTACACTCACGTCTATTGATAAATTGTCATTAATTTATTTATAAATTGTCATCAATTTCAAAACCATTGAAAACATAAAATTCAATAAAAAATGTCTAGAACTTAACGTAGTACCAAAATATGTTTCTATAAAAATTAAAAATAATTCTTTTTCGGCGATGAAAACTAAGAAAGTGGCGGAAATATGCTGGATAAAGAATGAAATAAAAACTTTATATTCACGTAAAAACAAGTTAAATTCCACACTATACAGTACACATATCGATCTGTTAAAGAGTCCCTCAACCTGCTCAGCAATTCATGAATGAATTGGAGGCACAAGTTAATAAGCAAATTTTATTTAAAAAAGATACACACTCATCGAAAATTAACAACTTGTTAAAAACTCAAATAGACAAAAATTCCGTAAAATGAAACCATAATTTTTACCCGAGTCGTAAATAAAACTATTTTTGTTTTTACAGAGGATGAATGAATGTTTTAAACAAAGGACTTAATTTTAACTTCCCTAATAATAAGAAAAACCGCTTGCTGACTGAGTTGATTCATACGGAAGCCGCAATAAAAACTTTAAAATCCTATGAATTGAAAGATACAGCCAGTTTCATGGTGCAAATAAAGTTCAAAAAGTTTTAAAAAACCCATGTTCGGTTTTAAAGTACGTTTTAAAATACAAATCAGCGAGACCTGAAACAAGCTCAATGATCATGACGCAATGATCACAATAGCAGATAAGGGGAACACAATAGTGATCCTTCCTAGTACCGACTATGTAAACAAAGTTCAGAATTTCGTTACAAACAATAACATCCAACCATTAAATTAAGACCCAACCTTACCTTTTTCCAGAGAAATCAATAGAGAAATAAACAAGTGCACGCCAATCTTATCAAAGGATTGCATTAGAGCTTCAAAAGTACCGAATCCACATGCCCCAATATTAAGGGGACTGCCAAAAATACATAAACCAAATATGCCTATTCGGCCATTGGTAAATTTAAAACCTTCTGCAGCATACATTATGGCAAAAAAGATTGATAGAATAATTAGAAACGAAATAATTTAAGCCTGAAGAACAGCTTGGATCTGGTTGAAAGAATTAACGAAATAAATATAAAAATAAAAAACAACTATAAGTTAGCCTCATTTGACATAGCCAATTTGTATACCAGTGTACCCATCAATGAAGCCATGGTTATATTAAAAGATAACCTCACCAAGCATTCTTCGCTCACAACGAATGCAATAAATGATCTAATTTCGTTGACTAAAACTATTCTAAAGCAAAATTATTTCGAGTTCAATGATAAATTTTAAATTCAAAATGAAGGTTTAGGCATGGGCTCCCCTCTTTCCGGCATTTTGGCAGTATTGTTTTTAAACCATATCGAAAATGAATTTTTATGGTCGGATAGGAAGTACAATAGAGAAAAAGTAGTTTTTTATTACAGGTATGTTGATAATATAATTGTACTTTTCGAAGGCAATAGTAGACAATTAACAAATTTCAATAAATTTCTTAACACAATGCATCCGAACCTTCATTTCACACTGGAAGAAGAGACCGATAATAAATTAAATTTTCTTGACCTATCCATTTCAAAAGTAAACAATAATTTCAAATACAGTGTTTATAGGAAACCTACCACAACCAGCCAAACAATTCATTCTTCATCCCACCATATCCATACAATATAAAAATGGCAGCTTACAATTGTTTGGTACACAGGTTAATTTCACTCCCTATGGACAAAGGAAGCTATGGAATTGAAGTGAACATCATTAAGTACATAGCTGTTTCTAATGGATATAAAAGCTCAATTGTTGATAGGCTTATTGCCAAAGACAAAAACAAAAATTAAAAAATCGTTCCTGATAAAAAACATACATCTCCACGCAATACGGTTAAACTTTCAGCCACACCCTAAAAAAAGAAATAGCCAAAGAAAATATAAATGTCTCTTTCAGAACAAGTAATAAGTTATCAACATTATTAAAGAAGACAGTTGCAAATACAAGTAGAGATAACTTTGAAAAAACTGGCATATACAAAATGAAATGTAGTGATTGCCTAAGCTTCTATATCGGTCAGACATCTCGCTCTTTTAAGAAAAGATCGAAAGAGTACATACCCAGAAGTGCATTATCGACAAACTCGGCTTTCGCAGAACATCTTATGGACAAAAACCATAAATTTGAAGACATCCATACCGACATGGAAATATTACATTTGTGTTATAAAAGTAGTTATATGGATGCGATTGAAGAGTTTGAGATTTACAAGAGCAAAAAAACAGACCCCCAGAACATCCTTAATGAAAAACTTTCATTTAAATCAAATTTAATACATGACATCGCTCTAAGGATAAGTGATTTGAGTAACAAAAACCAACCGTAACTGATAACAACGACGGGCGCGCTACTAATGATGGAGACTCCGCAGTCCGGAATGTAACGACGTACGAGTCGCGTGTGTAGCTTGGCCAAGCCAAATTTCATGATGAATATTTTAAATGTGTAATTGTGCTTAGTGTTTATGATGTATGTTTCATGTTTTGTTTATCTTTGTGACGACCTAGACAGAGGGATTTAACATTTTGTATGACCTGAAGATGAAACTATAGAGTTTCGAAACCGCGTTAGCCTTTATGAGGTGAGTTGATAGACCACTGACGGGAGGAATAGTTCATAATTGTACTATTCCTTTTGATTAGGATTCATATTGATTAGGATTCAAATGATAATCCTAATCATTTGAACATGTGGTCCGGTGGCTATTTTACAATAATGAAATTGTCATCAGGCTTTCATTTATTGTAATTTTTATCTGGTGAGACGAAATGCCGACAGTAAAATAATCATGCATCACGAAGTGGCCTTCATAGGACTTACGGTGATTGCATCATAAAGAAAATATGATTCCTCTGATTTTCGGTACGCGAATATTGTCTGTGCAAAAGCATTGGAGACTGGAAAACATAACCAATGTTCACGAAAATTGTTGTGAAGACGTGCTTAGCTTGAGAATCTGCCTGCTTTATTTTTAACATAGCTTAAAAGTAGTTTATAATATTTTTGAAAAAATACACTAGTAGTTCAAAAAACAATAGACCTCGCAGTCTAACCTTAATTATTATACAGAGCGCTCCACGACAGAGCTCGTGACTTTTTCCGCCAATTCAACCGGTAACCGTACGAAAAATGTTACTGGACAAACTTTATTGGAAATGTTATGCCCTTTCTCAATGCCGTTCAGATAGTATTACAAGAAATAACTAGTAACTGTACGCTTAAAATCCAACTAATCCCCGCCATTTTGAAACGGAAGTGAATGGGATAAAAATTCTACATATACATCTTTTGGGCTCCGATTAAGGTATATTCGTACCTACTTTCAAAATAATTAACCAATGAGTTTGAAATTGTGTAAATTAAAATTGTAAACAGTCGTCAACGTTAAATTAATGACCACCATCTTGAAACGGAAGTGAATAGGAAAAAATGTTATACATATATCATTTGGGCTTTATACAATACACATTCGTAACAAATTTTAAAACAATCGGTCAATGAGTTTGGCTAAACCTACGTACAATCTACATTTTACATCACAGACCACCATCTTGAAATGGAAGTGAGTGGGAAAATTCTTACACATACCTTGTTTGGGCTTTATGAAAAGCACCACCGTACCGAACTTCTAAACAAACGGTCAATGCGTTTGTCAAAAACTCCGTAACAACACAAACTAAATACCAAACGGTCGAGTTGAAAAAAGTACCTCGCTTCGCTCGAATAGTTATGACAATATTCCTGCTTATTTGAAGATTTGCTACCATTCATATAAAAACAACACACAATTTTTCGGAAGTATGAATTTGGTTCTCAAATGCCTAAGCTAAAACCTAAACATGCAATTAAGGCAGAAGCTAGCATGCTTTCCTAAGAGTGTTTTCCTTAGTTTTTAAGTGTTTTAACATAGACTAGGGCACCATCCAAGCTTATTTTCTAATCACATGTTTAGGTTTTAAGTTAAGCACTAGACAACGAGAACTGATCCATACACTCGAAGGAATAACTAAATAACCACTTTCTACGGGTTCAGTCCGAAAATACCTAATAAAATGTTCAAGGTTACGATATCTTCAAAAACAATTGGCAATTAAAAAATGTTTCCAAGTGCAATTATTTAATATCTATTTCCTCCTTTTCCTATATATTATATTAATTATTCGGTCCACCGCAGAAAACGAGGTTAGAAAAAGTATTTAAATTACATAATATCAATCGTATATTCGTAAAAAAACTATTTATATTTGATGATTAAGAAAATTTTCTTCAGTAACAAAATAACAAAAAATTATTAAAATCACATAAATGTCCAGTTTGTAGTTTTTTCATGTAAACAATATATTAATGCGTAGGTAGGAAATTATTTAAACATCACAATTAAAGTGGTTCTTACTGACTGCTACTTTGACTTTCATCTGATTCTGAAGACGTGGAATCACTTTCACCTGTGCTGACTTGCTCGTACGCTGAAACACAAATGTTAACTTATAAATTTGGCAAATTAAACGAAAGTTTTTTTTAAATCATTAAATCTGTAGATATTTTGTTTCAGTAGCAATTATTTCAAATTCTAATAATAATAATAATAATAATAATTTAATTTTACTAACTGCTAATTTTGCTTTCATCTGATTCTGAAGACGAAGAATCACATTCACCTGTGCTGACTTGCTCGTACGCTGGAACACAAAATTTAACTTATTTATTTGGCAACGTAAGCAAAATTTGTTTTCAAATCAGTAAATCGGTAGATATTTGGTTTCTGTAGCAGTTATTTCAACTTTTTATAATAATAATAATAATTTAAATGTTAATTCCTAAGATATTTTAACGCTGGTAACCACGGTGTAATCGGATTTTCAAAAAAAAGTACAAATTATATACTTTTATGTATTTAACAGTAAGACCGAATGTCTTTTTGGAAATAGAACAACCATTTTGAAACCGTGAGTTTAGGATATCGGACTGCATTTATCGTGAGTAGAGCTATTAAAGCGGGAACGAATTTGTTTTCTTTAATGAGTCTGAATTTTTACACCAATATTTTCTGTAATTGTCTTACGCAGCCGTATTTCGTTTATGCGTATAATTCCTTAAACTGGTAAACAAATAAAATTTAACTAACGTATTTTTTACCTGACATAAAAGACTTCATACATTGACCCGTTTTAAAATTACGGACATTTAAAAATAAAAAAAAATCGATAACGTTAAAGTTTAGTGACAAAAATGAAGGCAACTTTTTCGTTGTCCTTTTCCTTTCCTATGTAACAATATAACTATTAATAACTATGGTGCGAGTAAAACAGCAAAACTGCGTGAAATTATTCCATTAACAAATTACTGTTTGACTCCTGCAGCATGCTTACAATATGATATTGCACAGGTGCGAAGCAAAACTACCATCAAGTAGGCCTACTTACATCCTCCGTAACACTGGTTCTTCTGTAACATTGTGCAGTGGTTGTACATAGTCTCTTTTTTGTCGGTTTTGGTGTCTCGGACGCAGACAGGGCTGAAGGGTTGTTTGCACGTTAAGCTGCAACGTGGAGCGGCGAACACTGCTGCCACCACACAAACTGAAAAAATAAATGTTTTAAAGAGTTCCAGAATAAAAGAACGTTTTGTACATCGCTTATTATAGTTGAAGGAAACCTGTAGCAATCGGTAGGAAGTATATTTTTACTTTCTCAATATAAAGTTTAAAAAAAAATCTGTATTGCACCAAAAACAAAAATCATTTATCATATTTTGTCTTATTTTTTATTGTAATTATTATAACTTGTTCGAAAATACAACAAATTAACATCGATAGTTTTTAACAACAAACCCGAAACTTATTATATTATCAGCTATTCAATAAAAACAG
Source organism: Callitettix versicolor (assembly GCA_022606455.1). Classification (NCBI taxonomy): domain Eukaryota; kingdom Metazoa; phylum Arthropoda; class Insecta; order Hemiptera; family Cercopidae; genus Callitettix; species Callitettix versicolor. The sequence goes on along the minus strand of CM040185.1, from coordinate 36,738,126 downwards.
TTGATCGTTACTGTTACATATACATCAAAATTAAATTAACGATTCATTTCATGTATTTACATCGGTCAAACTTCTTCGTATTTTCCGTAGTGTAGTGGTTATCACGTGCGCCTCACACGCGCAAGGTTCCCAGTTACATTACATTAAGAATAATCATCCTTTTTTATTACTGTAACCTTTTAACATTTACGTGTTAAAAGGTCAACCACATTTCCTCATGCCTTTAAATGTTGTAAAAGATATGGTCGCAAGGAGGTCAATTCAATAACCACCATCTATACAGTGATTAAAGAAAATGTAACCTAAATTTATGTTTCTATGAAAGTCTTCAATTTTCGAAGTGACTTTCAAAAAAATTTGTTCAAATTACAAAATAAAATATTTCACATGTTATTACGCTAAGAAATCCTATCAGATTTTTCTGAAATAAACAACTGCGTTATTGAAACCACATATATGGGATACCTACTGGTTATATTTTCAACTGTTCAATTTTAAGGCACTACAATAAAATAATAGCGTCTTAAACAAAGAATATTAAACAAAATTCCAAGAGTTAATAAGATGTCCTCATGAGAGTGCAGCACAATGCAGACATAGGTGACAGAATAACTATATGTGGACCAAAACCACTCATTACAAAACATACACACACACACACACACACACACACACACACACACACACACACACACACACACACACACACACATTAATTTTTAATAGTAACACCTTTTATATATATTTAAGTTATTACTGAATTCGAGACAAATAAATATTTACTTAATCGGTTTTGAAAGTAGAATTGGTAAGACAATCTAGACCAGTTCCAATAATGTAAATGTTATTAAAAAAATCCGTTTTTACTAATCAGTAAATATTTTAGCATAATTTAGGTATGAAATGTAAAATCCGGTTATATTAGGTTACATCTGTAAATATTTCCGTAAGTTCAATGTAAGAATTCCTTAATTAATGTTATAGGTTATGGGTCTAAAAAGAAAATAGAACAAAATAAGGTCTACTGTATTAAATAATCTAAATATAATGAAGGAAATTATTTTAAATATCTAAGGCCTTTTGCTGTACATTATTCTATATTATTCGTTTCTTTTTCCAATTAGCTGTGAAAGGTCACACGACTCTACTCGTATAAATATATATTACACTAAGTAAATGTATAACATTAGTCAAGTTATAATTAGTGCGTTTTAAATCGAAATAAGTTTTGTTTAGTTCTATAACAAAAAATAACTTACAGTTTATTAAACCACTTTTAATATTTAAGTTTAATGAAAAAAAAAGGTTTACACTGTTTTATAAATGGAACGAAGAACGAGTTAAAAGAACTTGGTAGAAATACACATTGTAGTAGGACAAACTGTGGAAACATCAACATTGAAAAAAAGCATATTTAGTTTGAAATGATTAAAAAAAGATCAAGATTATTAGAGACGAGGGAAAAGTAATCAGGGAATGAATTTAGCGTATCAGGAATATATAGGTGCAAGAAAAAATACACAATAATTTTAATGGCTAAAAATGTATCCTTGAAATTATTTCTCTTTTTCCACTAGCTGAATACACGTGCTTCGCTACGGTATTCATATGTTGATATTTTTTAAGTATATCATTCTATAAGCGTTAGTTGGAAATGGAGAACTATAATATCTTAATAACTGATCTAGACAAACAATGTTATACTATTTAAGAATTTAAAAAAGCTAATTGAATATAAAATATTTGCTTTTGACTGGATGGATAAGGTTTTCTTTTCTTTCTGATATGAAATTTGTTATATTTTTGTTGAAAATTTAATTTTATGTTGTTTCGAAATAAGCCGAGGTAACTTTCGACTGGTGCAGCAAATACGCAGCTTTGAGTTTATTAATTAAATTAAATAATACAAGTTGTAGTGTCGGCAAGTTGGGCCAAAGTTTTCAAATCAGTTTGGTGCAGCCGGTTTCCTAGTGTAACATAAGTCTACAGTTGTTTCTACATGCAAGCATCTTGTTTCTACTTTTTAAACTTTCTTAACAAGAATTTTAAAAATAACGAAAATCTTATTAAGTTTTTTCTTGTATCTACGTGACACAAACAAACTTTGCAAATCATTCGCGCATTCAATTATTTCACCCAAATAGTCAAATTCTGTAAACTAAAACAAAACTAAAAATATGTTTTCAAAATTGATTTATCAAATTTTAATCTTACTTTAGTCTTAGTCTTATGTAAAGAATAACAACATCTCAAAGCTAAGTGCCTACTGACGGTCTAACAGGAAATCCATTCAAAAAACATAAAACTCCGACAGTGGTCACAGTTAATCTTTGTTGAGTTAATATCGAATTGAGAACAACGTAGCTAAACTAACTTACTTCGGAAGTTTATACCTCTACGCATAATTTATTATATTTCGAAATCCTGAAACACACATACCTACACACACACACACACACACACACACACACACACACACACACACACACACACACACACACACACACACACACACACACACACACACACGATTTGCATAAAATTTGAAATGATTTATGCAAATTTTAAGATCAATATTTTTTGAGATTGCAAGACTTTCTTTTTAAATTGAAAAAAAACTAACAGCATGTAATTACAGTTTTCTTTGTAATTACATGTAATTACTTTGTTTTTGATAAAAACAAAAGTAATTACTTTTCTATATATCAAGTGACATTTCTTTGAAGCTCACCAATTCGGTAATTACGTGTTTGGCAATCCCGAGTTAACCTAGCTGGATCTAGCCTTTCTTCATCTGTCTGCTCTTGGGTTGAATGCCTTCATTTCGAGACGGTGAACGCCAATGGCAGTGTAGCTGAGGAGAAGTTTAGCTTAAGTATGCGCACTCAGGATAACAGGCAATCTCTTGCTTTACTAGAAGTGAACAAATATTTATAAAATTCGTATTTTGTGAGATTTCAAACATGTATATATTATTATTATTATCTGCGCATAGACCCTGTTGGATCACGCAAAGCACTCCGACTCATGTCTTGTTCCTTCTAATCCTCCACACCTCCCTCATCCTGTCCCCATGGATCCTCTTCTGCTCCTCCGTCCATTTTACCCCTGCTCTCTTTGGGATTTCATTCTCTGGGACCTTCCAACCGAGCATCTTTCTCCTGTATGCGCGCCTGTCTTCAACATCTGTCGAGTCTATTCCTGCGTCATGTAGGTCTATTCTGACTTGTGCGATCCACGACGTTGTTGATTTGACACCTTGTATATATATATATATATATATATATATATATATATATATATATATTGTGTGTGTGTGTGTGTGTGTGTAATTAATAGCTTTTTTTGTAATGGAATTTATACTGAAAAAGTTCCATCTAATTCAAAGAATGTAAATTTAGATCTGTAATCAGTCTTTTTAGAAATTTTTGATAATGTTTATTAAGATTATATTCTGATCCTTTTCGTAAGAAGAGGATTATATTCTGAGACATAACACCATCCTTCCCATAATTCTAAGGACAGACTTGATAAGGGCAGTAATAGTCTAGGGATTAACTTCCCTCGAGCAGGACTCTATGTTCAACGTAATTATTTCAAATTGCTTTAGCTGCCGTATTTAATCTCGGTAAACCTCTTTGGGGAGCATAATCAATCTATTTTTGCATTGTAATTTATTTTGTACCGATTTGCCAAATTGTAGCTGTCTTCAAGGTAGATACGAAGTAACATTTACTTTTATAAAGTAAAGAAAACAATATTCGCTGTATATACAAGATTATTTGAAGTACGACGTTACTTGTAAAACAATCTGTATGCAGAAGATGCGAATGTACAATCTTTACAGTACGCGAATATACTTATGGTGGTGTTTTAACATTTCTCTCTCTCTCTCTCTCTCTCTCTATATATATATATATATATATATATATATATATATATATATATATATATATATATATACTATATATCAATATGTAATATATATACTATTAGGTTAATCAAGCTGTATTTAAAAACATCCATTCAATCAAGACCTCCAGACGCCGTGGTTAACCTACAGTTTGGAACCAGTGAGCTACTGGATACTCAACGTGCAGAAAAAAAACAGTTTTGATATATTTATTATGGCAGCCGCCTTGAGCCGCGTCAGCCGATTTCTTCGCGCGTTATTTATTGCCGATTTGTCTGTTATAAATCCCACCCTTGTCTTATTTCTAAACCTGAATTTATTGGTTCCCAACCAGAACAGCGTTTTTATTCTGTTAGGTTATAACGCTTTGTGTTCAGTGAGCCTGACATGTAATTATTAATATTTAACTGACATTAGTAATTTTAATTTTGAGACTGCGTTACTAACTGTGTATTAATTGTGAGATTATATTGCTAACATTGTAGTCATCGTGACATTGCATTAATAACGGTTTATTAATTGTAATAAACTTATTAACTTATTTTTATTTGTAAGATTGCGTTACTAACTTGTATAAATTGTGAGCTTGCGTAACTAACTGTGTATTAATTGTAAATTTGCGTTACTAACATTATATTAATTGCAAAATTGCATTAATATCTTTGTAATAATTGTAAGTTTAAGTTACTAGGTTTATATTAATTAGGAATAGTATTATTATCTTTGTATTAATTGTTTGATTGCGTTACGAACTTTTGATAAATTGTGAGTGTGAATTATTAACTTTGTAATAACTGTGAGATTTCTTTGTTAACTGTATATTAATTGTAAGTTTATGAAGTTTGTATTAATTGTAAAATTTCATTACTATCTTTGTATTAAATGTTATAGTGAGTTACTAACTCTATAGTATTTGTGAGATTGTGATGCTAATCTTGTATGAATTGTAAGATTGCATTTATATATTTGTAGTAATTGTATAATTGCAATACTAACTGTAATCATTGTGTCACTGCATGATTGCGTTACTAACATTGTATTAATTGTGAGATTGCGTTCTTGTATAAATTGTGATGTTGTATTATTAACTTTGTGATAGTTGTGAAATAATGTTACTAACATTGAATTAATTGTAGAGTAATGTAACATTTAATGGGTGCTGCCCTACAATAAAACAAAAGCAAATATCTTAAAATCTTTCTATTGTGTATCTTTTTGATTCTTGTAAATTGTGAAACGATATTGGTGCAGACAGATGCTAGTGACATGGCTGCTCAATGAGTTTTGGGTTTAATGTTACCAAAGTCAGGATTTAAAGTTGCAAAAAACACAAGCATCAGTTGTATTCATTTTTGGTAGCCGGTATACAGAGCTACCAATAGAAATAGAGTATTTGTATTCAAAATTTGTAAATTTGTATGCGTCTACACGAAAACTTTATTATAGTGCACACACTTTGATATATTTTTCAAAAAGAATGACTAACTGTATTTTCCTTAATTTTTCCTGAGAGTTACTCTGCGTAAAATAGTTGTTTTTCAAAAAAAAAAAATATTCACTAAACTGTACAAAAATAATACAGATATCTGCATTCCAAATGTTAGGATTGGCTGGTTAAAGATACTTAACAAACGTTTTAATTGCTTACAAGAAACTGAAACTCAGTTAAACTCAGCCGAAAAGGTATGTCAACGGGAAAAAATTGAGAGAATCATTTTTTTTATTTCGCTTAATTTTTAAATTTAAAAAATGGCTAAAAATTTAAAATACTAAAAACTAACAACAACCATTCAAGGCTGTTACACTGAGTGATAAAAAAATAATAGCTAAGACTTACATGTGCTCATAGAAAACACAAGGTGTTGTAGAAAGCAAAGAGTTGATCATTTTTTCCCTTCTTCTTTATATATATGATCTCTTTGCACGGCTGCCGTACTCTCATGATAATGTTGTACTGGCCTTAGACGTTACTCTCCAAGTCCAAGGTCCAAGAGGTCCCTAAGGTCTTGTCAATGAGAACCTCCTATTAAATGGTCAGTCCAGAGATTCTGTTTATTTTTTGCTCAAAAATCTTACATTCAATGACGGGATATTCTGCATTCTCTTCTTATAGTCTGCATTTTCTGCACAGGGAGACGGTCTGATGTTAATACTCACCCTGTACATGGTATTGTGTAACTTGTTCGTACTTTCTGTGACTTTGTTGAACTAGAAGAAATACGAGATTCTAGCAGGTAGCTAACACTATCGATTGGGCTGCTGAGGCACTCTTTCGGTTCGGAATGGTGAAGTGAAAGTAAGTTTCTTTGTTCTTCTTTAAAGTTAGCTGGATTCCTCCCTATTGCAAGTTGTGATGTCTGATGTCTTGTAGAGGAGTTCCGCGTGCTTGAAGGCTGTCGTGTACTTGTTCTGTGGTGAGTGGTCCTCCTCAACCATTTTCAGGCCTGTATTTATAATAGAAATCATGGTTGGAACTATAATTTCTCAGAAATCTATTGTTAAAATCACATACAGAAAGCACCAATCAGCATTAAGCTACTGTGTACTGGAGATGCGTAGTGCACCAGCAGTAATGCCTGAACAGCAATGTAATAATCTAGCGTATATTAGTCTCGAGATACGTGAGCACTGCTAACCAATCACAGGAGAATTGTGAACATTGTCCGCAGGCGTAGGTTGTTTGAAAGTGCGGAAAGAAGTACGGGAATTTAGCGTGGATGTGTTTTGGTGTTGGCGAAACTAGGTTGTTTTGTATCTCTGTTCCTGTGTTGTTAACAAACAGCCAATGACAATTTGTGGTTATTTGATGAGATGTAAGTCTTCGTTTCTATTTTTGACGCCTCGGGTTATCTGTCTGGAGTGTGTATTTAACACAGATGTACACTATGTATCAGTTGCTAAGTTTATGTTTGACGTCAGACAATAATAAAAATAACACAAATATTCAACCAGTAAATAATAATTAAAAATATGAAAAAGAAAACTCTGTAATTTTAACTGTTTACGTATTTAAAATGACTAGGTAAACTATACACAATCGCCAACAGTGTTGCCAATTTGAGGGAAATTTTGAGATTTGCGGCTATTTATGTGGGTATTGAAAGAAAAGCGGTTAATAGGGAGTAATTTTCTTCTCACAAAGATGTACCAAAGTTATCAAGAACAGTTGTTTTACTCGCATTCCTCTTTTCATTCCATTTAAGCGTTGATATATTTGTGTACTCTATGGCTAATTTTGGTTTCAAAATAATCTTTATACGTAATCTATTCTCGGTTCGCTTTTTCAGTACGTCATTTTTAGAAGAACTGATATTTCAGTTCTTATATTTAGATTAACTTTCTAAATATAAGCAGCTCATTTTTATATTAACTTTCTTTATCAAAACACTTTTTAACCTATGCACAGCGTTTAAAACTAGAGGCTAGATTTAAAGCAAACTAGCCTTGAATACCCATACTGCGTGTGTCTAAATAATGTAATTTTATTATTTATTTTTTTTTAAGACGAAACGCACATTATTATCGCCTTAAAAGGCTTTTATCGCCTACTAAATGAAATGGTTATTTCCCTACCATAATTACAAAACAATACAATTTTTTGAATAATATTAATAAAATTCATTTTTAAGGGTTGAGGAAGAGTTTCGAAAGACTCAAGTCAAGAGTCATTGTTAAAGATAGCAACATTGCTAAAGATAGCGAACAAGTATCTCTTTTTGTTTCGATGACATAGATTAAATGAGAAAAATAGCGATTTCGGGGGAGGGGTGGGTGAAGTATTCAACTCCTTCATAGTATTTGTCATTAGATTTTTAGACTCCAAACAACCACTGTGGAAACTTTTGTACGGATATCACAAAGATAAAAATTTCTGTTTGGAAAAAAACAGACACAGAAAAACTTTCAGTTATACATATAGTCTACTGCGTCTCACAAATGCTCACCTCAAGGTCATTTGGCACTACTTTTATTACCGTTAGTTTTACCCTTTCCTTCCGTTAACACCGGTCCCTCGTATTCATTGGTCTAGCTGGCGTAAATTATGGACGTCAAGAAGCTGTAATAAATCCATTCTCGCCTGTTTTACAGTAGTTTAAATCCAAAAATTTGCTACGTCATTCAAAATGTTTCAAAAAATAATGCAGAGTACATGAGAAAAAAGAGTATGCACTTTTTTATTTGATGCCTTTTGAATAAATATTAAAATATTCTAAGCGAGTATGCAAAACAATTTCGGAAAAGTGCGAAGTTAAAAATCTTGTTTCATTCTTCGGGCTCGGGAATATTTTCTTTGAAACTTTTCTTTCTGCTATTACAATTTCTACGCCTAAAATGTAAATCAGCCAAGGTTTTTAAAATATATTGGCTTCTGGCCTCGTTATTTACATAGCACTAAAGGAATGAAAACACAAAATAAAATAAAGTATACTTCTTTTGAAACGTGTCTTTGTGTGTGTGTGTGTGTGTGTGTGTGCGCGCGCGCACGCGCAAACAATTTATTAACGAATTTTATTCAGGTTTGGTTTTATAGAGGTTAGTGCTTTTAATATGTTCTCCTGTTTTCCCTCTAACTAATGCAGCCTCCGAATTTACTGTTCTTTGCTTTCCTCTAGAAATTATAATAAACATAACCTTAAAAACACATCTGTTTTGTTTAAAATCATCTGTTCCGAATAAATTATCAGTGATAGTGAAATAACTACATACTTTGAAATCATAGAATATTAAAAAATCAATGTAGTTTGTATGTACGTCCATATTTTCTCGGGATCCTAACGATTTTAAAGACTCGGTGGTCGATATGATAAGGCACCAGTCAGTATGATGCTTTTTAACACTGATCCCTTGTTTTCATTAGTCTAAATGGCATAAATTATGGACATCAGGCGAAGAAAATAAATTAAATCAAACCATTTTGATATAACCTTAGAATATAGCATTTTCTGGCATAAATAATTGGTCTAGTTGCGCCTCATCTTTGAAAAACATTATTTTAACACGGGTCACATAAGTATTTACATAAAAATATAATATAATAATAAAAACAAAACCAATGCGAATAAGTACTGCTCCATCAGCTGATACTTAGATGTTTATGAGTAATCAGGTGGTGTAATAATAATAAATACCAATTACCTTTTTCTAAACTAAATTCATATTATTAAATGAGATTTATTATTGTATTTAATAAGACAGGAATAGGGTAATATTTGTCAAAATATAAAATATATATAATGAATTGAATGTAAGCAATTAACGAATGTAAAAGTGTCATTTTTTCTCAGATAAGGCCCTAACGTTTGGAATATAGGCTGTTACATTTTCGGTCTAAAAAAAGGAATCTTGGTGCTTCTCGTATTTGGAGAACTTTTATAAAAACCTCGGGCCATGTACCCTTTCCTATAACTCCCTCAACGACTGATGTCCGTTATGCTATAGCCAGTAGTATAGTAATTGTCAACACGAAAACCTATCTTCTCGAGGCTACCAGTGAGTGAACGTTAGAAAATTCGTGATGCTAAGAGCTGCAACAGTGGGGTAGCGAGTTGGCGTGGTTCCTATTGGTTCCTTCAAGGTCAGGCTGTTTACTACAGTCCAGGTAAACATCCTGCGCGAGAGAATTCCCATCAAGCTCTCTCCAATAGTCCAATAACACATAGTCGGCCTTTCTGATTCTACAAAATACTCAGCGAAAGTGAAGGAAAAGGAGCGAGATGTGGTGAAAGAGTGGAGTTTCCACCTCTCTCTTGCACATTTTTCTCTCTCTGTCCCACTGGTGCTCTTAGAAGGCCGTTTTCTAAGCGGCTGACCTATAGCTCCTACCTCAAGAGACAGGACTCGAGGCGCTCCCTACAGTACACAATTGTAACAGAGCTAAGCTACTTAATAAAAGATATCCATAAATTATTTATGTATTTTTGTATTATTATGTGTGTATTTATAAAATAAAAAAGTCTCTCCTATAAGATAAAAAATAAACGATAGGTTAACATTATTTTTAAGGTTTCTACGTTCATTTTCCATATAATAGCGTCTATACAAAATTTAAGCGAGAAACTCTTACGTATATTTCCATAGAGGCGAGCAAAACTTAAGGGGTGGGGGAGTTACCGGGTGACCAAGCGTGAAATTATGCCACCTATTGATTTATAGGCGGCCTAAAGTCAGACCGATAGTTGGTAAATTTACGGCGCCCAACGGCTCGGAGCGAAACAAAAATACTTTGTTTAGTTAGCGTAACCTAACCGAAAACAGTATCGCCTGTATAGTTCAATTCTTGTAAATGCATTATTTTTAAATAAACCTAGATTTATAACTTATTAAATATAACATACAATGATCTTGAAAAATCTGTTGTGAAATGTTGATTTATATGTATGCAGTAATTAGTTAAGAAAAAAGATTTTCACTTGGATGTTACGCACATACACACACACACACACACACACACACACACACACACACACACACACACACACACACACAAGCACACGCGCGCGCGTAAACGTATGACCAATTTTGAAGAATTTGGGGTGTATGTGTAGTCTTCATAGGACTATATGTTATGCCATCTTTTTATTTGTCAAAAATCCGTGTATTATTTTCTTTTGTAAGAAAATCTATAAAATTAAAAAAAATGTTGTTATTTTCAAAAACTAAATTGACGGATTTTATCAGTTTTTGCTGAAATCTTACTTAAAATGTATGCATAAAAACTTTGTAAATAACCATGTTTAAAATTTTTAAAATAAAAGTTTCACGGATAATTAATAAAAACCCTGGCCGCCATCGGGATCTTGTCGTTGCTTTTTCACGATTTATTTTTTAACAGAAAATATTATTTTATGGTGAGAAGTCGCCTCGGTAGCCTAGTTGATAGCGTACTGGACTTTCACCCAAGGACCCGGGTTCGATTCCCGGCCAGGGCTTGGCATTTTCATACGCTATAAATTATCCCATCGTATGCATTAGCCCTAGTGTGCACAATAGTCGGACGTTTAAAACAAAACAAGAAATATATATTAAAATTGTGCTGAGCTGATTAGAACGTTAGTTTTTTTTATCGTTCCACTGTTAGTTGTAGTTGGTACAGTGTTAGATAGAACGATAGGGGCGGAAAAATCACAGAGAACGAAAAAAATTTATTTGCAAAATTAAAGTCTCGGACATATTTTACAGGAATATTAATAGGTTGAAGTACATGATTACCACAATACAAAACAAAAATCAATTTTCTCAAAATCACAATAAATGCATAATTTAATTGTTGAAATAACTATTTTGAGATCTCCTTCTCCAGTGTTCCCGAAAAATATGAATATGGATTTTTGACAAAAAAATCCACAGTGGAAAACCGACAATTATTTGGCAAATATCCTCAAAACCGTTTCAACAGATTTTTATTTTGATTTAATTGAAAACAAAGTAGAAAATTAAAAATAAGAGAATGTATTAAAACGTAAATATAAACTGAATCACTTTTCAGTCTCACTGTAACACTCAAGTTCTTAAACAACGCTTACGGCACTGATGAATGCACATTTTTAATGGCAAGAAATCTTGCTGCGTTTCTGAATTTGCACCTCATGATCATAGGTTCAAAACAGCAGTTATCACCGCAAATCGTTCACTTTCCCTTTATGCCGAACACTCGTCTATCTCGCTAAAATATAGACATTAAGGAAAAAATAAAGAAACTTCCGACGTGATTTTCAATCCTGAAATTACGAGTTCAATATTTGTTTAGTTGCAGAAGACTTTTTTGCTGAAGGTAATCATGATATTTTTTTGAAGATAAAATCAAACAAAATAATCATCTAACAATTTACCGGTTATGCTTGAGCCCAGTGGGTGCTTTATCACGTGACTTACAGTACTCTTCCTTTGATCCTGGATATAAATTCGTCGAAGGCATAATTTCGCGCTTGGTCACCCTGCTACCCCTCCATCCCTTCTGATCTACTGACGCGATATTAAAAGAAATATTACCTCTAAATTCACTTCATTTAAATAGAACACTTACACCGAGGCCAAACGTTTTATTCATTGATGCAACTTTCTCTTTTTCACCCCTCAATAAGAAACAGCAATCTTCCTCTTGATAGACTTGTATATTATACAATGTTGTCAGTAGCCTATACTATGAAAGAATTCCTAATTATTCGTATTAACTTGTCAAATCTGCAACAACAGAAATAGGCTTTTGAAAATATAACTTATTTATTGGTAGGCCTACAGACTGGATAAGGAGAAGGTTCAGTTAATTGTAACAGTGTTACGTTGGGCTTTGCTTGCAATTATACTTGGAAATTTACGGAAATAATTCGAATACAAGATTAGCCGGGGAGGATGGATTAGAGGCTTTGTGAAGTGAAGCGAAAAAAATTAATAACGCGTAAAGATTACAAACACATTCAAATATTTAATTATTTTTTCAAAAAAACCGTACCTAAAGCAATAAAACCAATTGGCAATATGACCTAATTAATAAGGAGTAATAAAGGAGTAAAAACAAAGCAATCTAAAATAAAAGCATGAGCTTAGTTGTTTTTTATTATTTTTCGGAACTTGTGAGAGCCTTCAGTTTTAAATTTGGCACAATATTTTGAGTTATGAATCTCTATATACGAACAAAAGTCCAACCAACTCTTACGCACCTATTTTGAGAAATTATGCTAGATTTTGTCCGATAGTATCAAAAGTGGAATATTTTGGGATATATAGACATTTCTTTTGCATTTGACGTTAGACATGAACTACATTTGGGTTAAATCGTTGAAACAAATTTTAAAAAAAAGGTTTTTGTTTTTTTTTACAAAACATTTTGTTCCAAATCAAAATAGTTTCGAAATGATGGCCGTATTTTTTTTTATTTTAATAAAAAATTTTAAAAACTGCTTTTTTCAAAACTGCATGCCAAATAAAATAAAAATTTATTGATTGTATTTCAATCTCCAGCGGTGTACGCACACTCGAACACATATCTAAAAATACATTTTAGGAGCCAGGATCGGCGTTCACTTCCAGTATCCGCATCTGTACCTTACCATAATATCCTCTCCAATAGCACATTTTCCAATTTAAATTCGCTAATGCATCCAACTGAATACAAAGCGACTGGCATTAAACTGCCACTTGTGTGTTTTCCGATAAATTTAACAGCAATTTTAAATTTGCTCACATTTTGGCGGCTTCTTAAGCACGCGAAGCACTTCCATTGTCCGGACAAAATTGGCATCGCCCTTTTTTTGTGTTACATTCTACTAAGTGCGCCCTTCGGAAGCATTTACGGGGTGTAATTCTGGGTGGCCCGAGAATCAGATGACACAAAACTAACTCGAGGATGTAGAAACGGTTTGAGTAGGCGTAGTTGTTTATAAAATATTAATTTATGTTAATCGTTATACTAGAATACTAGAAAAAATATATAGTAGTACAAAATTATCTTAATAAATGTATTCCTTTTTCTAATTTTAACATGTATCAAGTTTTAGGACTAGTTGTGATGAATTTTGCGCGTTGCGTGCTTCTGTATATATAAAAATATAATTGTGCCTACTTTTAAACAGCTGATTTCGTATATCAGCGGTTGCTTCAATATCATTTGAATTGAGGTTATGTTAAAAATTCAATTTCTAAATAAGCACTATAAAATTATTTTTTTTAATGTTTTAAATGAAGAACAAATATTAAGAAAAAATGAACGAGAAATACTGCGACGATTAGAAAAATAATTAAAAGGAAAAATGAAACTAACGATGAAAATGTTACATTTAATAAAAGCATTATGACTGAAGAGTAACATCATGGATTAATACCAAAATTGAGGACTCGAGAAAAACGTGATTTTTATTTTTGGTTCGGTAACAGAAATAGTTTTAGCGTCTGTCCGTATGTGTCTACATAGCTGATGACTAAAAAAATGTCCCATTTCGTGGAAACTACATTTGTATTATAGTTTTTCTTTGGGCCGATTTTATGGGTAACTTTTCTAAATTGACGTATCGAAACACTTTATTGGTTACACAGACTAGAACAGTTACGAATAAATATTGCTGAAATATAGTTCTGATGAACCCAGTCAAAATGATGTCACACTATTACCCCCTCCCTCAAAAATTGTTTAACAAAAGTGTTAGTAGAGAGAACAGCCGATAAAGAGAAAATATAAACATAATTAAGTAACTATTGTGCATGGGTGTTTTCATTAGTGAAATTAAATTACCGATTTCAAGAATAGATTTAAGCTATACACTAATGATATTAAACAAATCTGACACTAATATACATAATATAAAAATACGAAACATCAAACTTGTACAATATATCCAACTGTTAATGCTAAAATATTTGTAATTGATGGTCTGTGAATGCAGTAAAATAGAAACTGCATGTCAAATTTATTTATATACAATGTGCAATATATATTTAAATTGAATCGCTCGAAATTATTTTTTGTTAGCTATTCCTGTTATGTAGTATAATGACGTTAATTTTAATATTTATTATTTAACTTATATTTGTAGACAATATAATTTTAAATAATTGAATATTAATAGAAAAAATATTCAACGTTAGTAGCGAGTTCTGAACTAATGTCTATCAGTTTCATAATCAGGAATCATAGCACTGAGATATGAATGCTCACTGGTAGACTAAATTGACTTCAACAATACTAGTAATTTGTATAAAATAAAACCCTAACCGTTGTTTATCCCAGGGTATATAAGGTTTTCATTAAACTTTATGGTTTATGGATGAACGAACTGCACTTACACAATGGCTGCCAATTTGTGGATTGGAAAAATTTGTCAAGCCAACATTGACTAACGAGAGGACTTATGGTGTTTGCATCATAAACAAGATATGATTCCTCTGGTTTTCGGTACGCGAATATTGTCTGTGCAAAAGCATTGGAGACTGGAAAACATAACCAATGTTCACGAAAATTGTTATGTAGACGTGTTTAGCTTGTGAATCTGGCTGCTTTATTTTAAATATAGCTTAAAACTAGTTTTTAATATTTTTGAAAAAATACACTAGTAGTTCAAGAAACAATAGACCTCGCAGTCTAACCATAATTATTATACAGAACGCTCCACGACAGAGCTCGTGACTTTTTCCGCCAATTCAATCGATAACCATAATATTTACGAAAAATGTTGCTGAACGAATTTTATTGGAAATGTTATGCCCTTTCACAATGCCTTTCAGATAGTATTACAAGAAATAATTAGTAACTGTACGCTTAAAATCCAACTAATCCCCGCCATTTTGAAACGGAAGTGAATGGGATAAAAATTCTACACATATATCTTTTGGGCTCCGTTTAAGGTATATTCGTACCTACTTTCAAAATAATTAACCAATGCGTTTGAAATTGTGTAAATTAAAATTGTAAACAGTCATCAACTTTAAATCAATGACCGCCATCTTGAAACGGAAGTGAATAGGAAAAAATGTTATACATATATCATTTGGGCTTTATACAAGATATATTCGTAACAAATTTTAAAACAATCGGTCAATGCGTTTGGCTAAACCTACATACAATCTACATTTTACATCACAGACCACCATCTTGAAATGGAAGTGAGTGGGAAAATTCTTACACATACCTTGTTTGGGCTTTATGAAAAGCACCACCGTACCGAACTTCTAAACAAACGGTCAATGCGTTTGTCAAAAACTCCGTAACAACACAAATTAAATAACGAACGGTCGAGTTGAAAAAAGTACCTCGCTTCGCTCAAGCAGTTACGACAATATTCCTGCTTATTTGAAGATTTGCTACCATTCATATAAAAACAACACACAATGTTTCGGAAGTATGAATTTGGTTCTCAAATGCCTAAGCTAAAACCCAAACATGCAATTAAGACAGAAGCTAGGATGCTTTCCTAAGAGTGTTTCCCTTAGTTTTTAACATAGACTAGGGCACCATCCAAGCTTATTTTCTAATCACATGTTTAGGTTTTAAGTTAAGCACTAGACAACGAGAACTGATCCATACACTCGAAGGAATAACTAAATAACCACTTTCTACCGGTGCAGTCTGAAAATACCTAATAAAATGTTCAAGGTTACAATATTTTCAAAACAATTGGCAATAAAAAATGTTTCCAAGTGCAATTATTTAATACCTAATTCCTCCTTTTCCTATATATTTTATTAATTATTCGGTCTATCGCAGGAAACGAGGTTAGAAAACGTATTTAAATTGCATAATATCAATTGTATAGTCGTAAAAAACTATTTATATTTGATGAATAAAAAAAAATTCTTCAGTAAAAAATAACAAAAATTAATAAAATTGCATACATTTCCAGTTTGTATTTTTTTCACGTAAACAATATATTATTGTGTAGGCAGGAAATTATTTAGACATCACAGTTAAAGTGGTCCTTACTGACTGCTACTTTGGCTTTCATCTGACTCTGAAGACGAAGAATCACATTCACCTGTGCTGACTTGCTCGTACGCTGAAACACAAAATTTAAATGTTAATTCCTAAGATATTTTAACGCTGGTAACAATGGTGTAATCGTATTTTCGAAAAAAAGTACAAATTATATACTTTTATGTATTTTAACAGTAAGATCGAATGTCTTTTTGGAAACAGAACAACCATTTTGAAACCGTGAGTTTAGGATATCGGACTGCATTTATCGTGAGTAGAGCTATTAAAGCGGGAACGAATTGGTTTTCTTTAATGAGTCTGAATTTTTACACCGATATTTTCTGTAATTGTCTTAAGCAACAGTATTTCGTTTATGCGTATATTTCCTTTCCTGAATCAATAAATATGTTTTCAAAAAAAAGTTCCAAAAATGAAGATTTTGATTTCACATAGCCTATCTGAACTAATAAAAATGTTTTTAGTTAATGAAAATCTAATAAAAAAGAACTAACAAACAGACTTATTTCCGAAAACGTTTCATTTTCTTACTAGACGCCATTTGGTTTTCGTAACTGGTAAACAAATAAAATTTATCTAACGTATTTTTTACCTTATATAAAAGTAATTGGTAAAATATAACCGACTTCATACCTTGACCCGTTTTAAAATTACGGACATTTAAAAATAAAAAAAATCGATAACGGTAAAGTGTAGTGACAAATATGAAGGCAACTTTTTTATTGTCCTTTTCCTTTCCTATGTAACAATATAACTATTAATAACTATGGTGCGAGTAAAACAGCAAAACTGCGCGAAATTATTCCATTAACAAATTACTGTTTGACTCCTGCAGTATGCTAACAATATGATATTGCACAGGTGCGAAGCAAAACTACCATCAAGTAGGCCTACTTACATCCTCCGTAACACTGGTTCTTCTGTAACATTGTGCAGTGGTTGTACATAGTCTCTTTTTTGCCGGTTTTGGTATCTCGGACGCAGACAGGGCTGCGGGGTGGTTCGCACTGTAAGCTGCAAGGCTGGTCGGCGTACACTGCTGCCACCACACAAACTGAAAAAATAAATTTTTACAGAGTTCCAGAAATAATAGAACGTTTTGTATATCGCTTATTATAGTTGAAGGAAACCTGTAGCAATCGGTAGGAAGTATATTTTTACTTTCTCAATACAAAGTTTTAAAACAATTCTGTATTGCACCAAAAACATAAATCATTTATCATGTTTTATCTTCTTTTAGTTATTTTAGTTATTATAACTTGTTCGAAAACACAACAAATTAACATCGATAGTTTTTAACAACAAACCCGAAACTTATTATATTATCAGCTATTCAATGAAATCAGCTGATCGTTACTGTTACATATACATCAAAATTAAATTAACGATTCATTTCATATATTTACATCGGTCTTCGTATTCTAAGTAGTGTAGTGGTTATCACGTGCGCTTCACGCGCGCAAGGTTCCCAGTTACATTACATTAAGAATAATCATCCTTTTTTATTACAGTAACATTTGAATAGTTACGTGTTAAAAGGTCAACCACATTGCCTCATACCTTTAAATGTTGTAAAAGATATGGTCGCAAGGAGGTCAATTCAATAACCACCATCTATACAGTGTTTAAACAAAATGTTGAATGATGGCATTTTTCGGAGTGATTTCAAAAAATTTTGTTCATATCAGCTCGAATCTACGTTGTGTTCAAATTACAAAACAAAATATTTCACATGTTATTACGCTAAGTAATCCTATCGGATTTTTCAAAAATAAAAAACTATTGAAATAATAAATCTTTTTTATTCAAAAATAAAAAAATATTGAAACTACTTATATGGGATACGTACAGGTTTGTCAGAACACCAAGGAACTCGCACCCTTTAAACTGCTTACAATAAAATGATAGAGTCTTAAACAAACAAAAAATATCTGCAAACAAAATTCCAAGAGCTAATAAGATGTCCTTTTTAGAGTGCAGTACAATGAAGGCAAGGCCTATACGTTTACCAAAACAGCTCCTTGCTAAACATATTTGTTAGTAATACCTTTCATATATTTAATTTATTCAATTCAAGACTTAACTAATTATTCACTTAATCAGTTTTAAAAGTACAATCGTTAACACAATCTAGGCCATTTCTAATACGTAAATATTATTAAATAAAAGACTCTGCTTTTAATAAACAGTAAATACTGTAGGTATATAATATAAAATCCGGTTATGATATGTTTTATTTATAAATATTTCAGTAAGTTAATTGGTAGAATTCTTTCATTAATTTTATAGGATATGGTACTAAGTAAGAAAAACAGAACAAAATAAGGTCTACTGTATTAAATAAACTTAATATAAGAAATTGAAATTATTTTAAATATCTAAGGCCTTTTGCTGGACATTATTCTATATTAATTCGTTTCTTTTTCCAATTAGCTGTGAAAGGTCGCACGACTCTACTCGTATAAATATATATTACACTAAGTAAATGTATAACTTTAGTCAAGTTATAATTAGTGTGTTTTAAATCGAAATAAGTTTTGTTTAGTTCTATAACAAAAAATAACTTACAGTTTATTAAACCCCTTTTAATATTTAAGTTTAATGAAAAAAAAGGTTTACACTTTTTTATAAATGGAAAGAAGAACGAGTTAAAAGAACTTGGTAGAAATACACATTGTAGTAGGACAAATTTTAGAAACATCAACATTGAAAAATAGTTTAATTAGTTTGAAATGATTAAAAAAAGATCAAGATTATTAGAGACGAGGAAAAAGTAATCAGGGAATGAATTTAGCGTATCAGGAATATATAGGTGCAAGAAAAAATACACAATAATTTTAAAGGCTAAAAATGTAGTTGAAATAAAATTCAGGGAATAATATATAAGTAACGAAGACTTACCAACAAGAATGGCTGCCAATAATAACTTCATGATTACAGAAGTGTGTTTCTATCAAGTTTTAACCAACTCTTTATATAAACAACAGGTCACAGATAAACTATTAATCAGTGATTACTTTTGCATCTGACACAATAACCCAAGTCAAAGGTTAGTTTAGTTGTTATCACACACAGTGCCTTCAATATCTTTAACTTATGTTGGAATCTATTGAGGAAACTTGTTTAGATACTCGATTAAAATAACCTTGAAATTATTTCTCTTTTTCCACTAGCTGAATACACGTGCTTCGTTACGGTATTCATATGTTGATATTTTTGAAGTATATCATTCTATAAGCGTTAGTTGGAAATAGGAGAACTATAATATCTTAATAACTGATCTAGACAAACAATGTTATACTATTTAGGAATTTAAAAAAGGTAATTGAATTTAAAATATTAGTTTTTACTGTGTGGATAAAGTTTTCATTTCTTTCTGATATGAAATTCGTTACATGTATGTTGAAAATTTAATTTGATGTTGTTTCGAAGTAAGCCGAGTTAACTTTCGACTGGTGCAGCAAATACCCAGCTCTGAGTTTATTAATTAAATTAAATAATACAAGTTGTAGTGTCGGCAAGTTGGGCCAAAGTTTTCAAATCAGTTTGGTGCAGCCGGTTTCCTAGTGTAACATAAGTCTACAGTTGTTTCTGCATGCAAGCATCTTGTTTCTACTTTTTAAACTTTCTTAACAAGAAGTTTAAAAAAAACGAAAATCTTATTAAGTTTTTTCTTGTATCTACGTGACACAAACAAACTTTGCAAATCATTCGCACATTCAATTATTTCACCCAAATAGTCAAATTCTTAAACTAAAACAAAACTAAAAATATGTTTTCAAAATTGATTTATCAAATTTTAATCTTACTTTAGTCTTAGTCTTATATAAAGAATAACAACTCTCAAGGTTAAGTGCCTGATGACGGTCCAAAAGTAAATTCAATAAACAAACAAAAATCCCCGACAGTGGTCACAGTTAATCTTTGTTGAGTTAATATCGAATTGAGAACAACGTAGCTAAACTAACATAACGAAATATCGAAGAATACATGAATAGGAAAAGAGCATGAGAGGGAGTTGTGTGGATGAAAATTGGAAAACAGTGCAAATTTCGTGATGCAGTGGAAACGGATTGAGAGTAACATAATTGTATTAAGTTATGTTTTAAGGTAATTAAAGTGAATACTTCTTTATGCCCTGTACGGAAAAGTTTGTGATGCAGTGAAATCGAATTAAGAGTATTATAGCGAGAGTAAATATTTACTTCGGAGCTTTGTATCTCTACGCACAATTTATTATTTTTTGAAAACCTGAAACACACACACACACGCGCGCGCGCGCGCGAAATGATTTATACAAATTTTAAGATCAATATTTTTTGAGATTACAAGACTTTCTTTTTATATTGAAAAAGAAGTAAACCAATTGCATGTAATTACTTTTCGATATATTAAGTAACATTTCTTTGAAGCTCACAAATTAGGTAAGTACGTGTTTGGCAATCCCGAGTTAACCTAGCTGGATCTAATCTTTCTTCATCTGTCTGCTCTTGGGTTAAAGACGGTGAACGTCAAAGGCAGTCTAGCTGAGGAGAAGTTTAGCTTAAGTATGCGCACTTTGGATGGATACCAGGCAATCTC
The DNA here is from genome assembly GCA_022606455.1 of Callitettix versicolor. Lineage (NCBI taxonomy): Eukaryota > Metazoa > Arthropoda > Insecta > Hemiptera > Cercopidae > Callitettix > Callitettix versicolor. Next base: position 36,717,214 of record CM040185.1, on the reverse strand, counting down.
TTGCTTTACTAAAGTGTACAAATATTTATAAAATAATTGTTTTGTGAGATTGCACACACACACACACACACACACACACACACACACACACACACACACACACACACACACACATATATATATATATATATATATATATATATATATATATATATATATATATATATATATATTATTCATTAGAAGATGCGTGCATGTCCGAAACGAAATCCTTTGATATTGCCTCCACATTCACAGCCTTATATATCAGCTAATTGTAAAGATATATGTGTCATCCTATTTGAGTACATGTTCAAAATAACAGATTCAACGCATTTATTCCAATATGCTCTAATGTATAATACAATTTTTTGTTATGTAATTAATCAAATATTACCTCCTGGTGGCAAGATGTAAGGTTAGCATAAAACATTTGTTTGTCAAACATGGATTGTTGCCTCCGGATGTCGTTAAATATAATTGATGTCTAACTTTGCAAATATATACCATTAGACATTGCATCCAGTCTAAACCTTTTACCAAACTGAGCACTACTGAAGTCCTATATACGTATATAGTTAAGGTTATGTTTTATGTTTGTAAAGTTTTATCACCTACAAATATACCGAAACTGTAAAGTTCTATTTCCCTTTACATAAAACCAATTAATTTGGTCCTTCTTTGAGATTTATTGTAATCATTAGATATGACGAAACATTTGTTGCTCTTATACTTGTGCATAATTTTGGTTTGACAGTTCAAACATTAGGTTAGAATTGTAGTTAACATTACAAAATCTACCTTTTCTTTCTCATCTACTTTTATATAAAAGTATATATATATATATTAATTTATATATATTTAATATATATATGTATATACATATGTATTAAATCACTAATTTGACTGTAGATCTAAGTTTTGCCTAAAGCCTATTTTCAGGCATGCCATTTTTTTAGCTACTTAAATTTTGTAGTTTAGAGGGAAGTAGGCCTAATGTACTTCCAAAACAACAAAATGTTTTTCATTAGGTCTTGGGAATTGATTTTTAATAAACTGATTTGCATAATAATAATAAAAAAAATACGTTTAAAATATTTTGGCCCAAAATTTAGTTCTGTAAGCTATTTGGCTATATAATCACAATATAGCCTATTGTGATTAGCCCATATAGCCAAATACACACAGGTGCTCTATATAAAAAGGTATAAGTATTCATTAAAAAATTAAAATATCTTTGGTTATACAAATTTAAACAACCAAGTTCAAATTTTATCATAAGGTAAAATATTGTATGAGAAAAATTTAACGGACAAGTATTGATTTCGATTCGCTCATAAAATCTAAGGAGCAAAATATCGCCTCAAGTGTTTTTATATAGAATTTTGATGTTGTGTTAGTAACAAAAATAAAACCAACATAGGAAAGAAATATTGCTGTCTTTTTGTTTTTGATGTCATTTAACCTTGGTGCGATTAGCTGTACAACTCACAATAGCCTGCTTCAAAAAGTTATACGAGGTCACGATTCCCTTGGAAAAAGGTTAAAAGAGTAATGAACAACAAAGAAGAAACAGAAATATTATAGTCTAGCACCATTTCGATATGAAACCTAATCTAACCTAACAGCTGCAGTATACTGTTGTGGATTAGCATAACCCATAAAAAAATTATAATATCTCTTTTTTTTATATCACTCAGATTATTTACTGTAGCAATAAACATGCTGTCTGGTGACCACTATTGCTACTTAAACTTATGTAATACTCATATTTACGCAAGCTACTTCGTTTGAAAAATGCCAGAAAGATTGGTGTGTTAGTATATTACAATTACCACTTAGACTAACATCTGTAGGGTGCTGTGAATGGTTTCATGACTATAATTTGTAAAATGATGTGGCAAAAAAAAAAAAAAAAATATATATATATATATATATATATATATATATATATAAAACCAATAATGTATCTGGAATTGATAGAGGGTTTTTATTTACCTACTGTTGCTCTTAATAAAGTACCTAAGATAGTGTGATTGTAACCGGAACAAAAGCAGTGTTAAGTACTTATCAATAAGTGTGTACTATTGTTATTACATCCTCAAAACAGAATAACATGTGAAAGTGCAACACTGTCATAAGTAATAAATGTCTTACACCCTGTAAACAAAAAACAATAAGTACAGAAAATGCACTTTGTAGGTGGTTAATGGTGCAATACAATTCAATGGGAAAATTCCATTTTTGCAATAGATAGTAATCTTAAATGATTTTAAACTGCCTAGTTTTCGTAGACTGTGTTCTCATAAAACCCAAGTATTGATAATTCAAAGTTTATATAACGATAGAATAGTAAATAACCACATAACAGAAAAATCTTATTTTTAATATCGAATGTCCTGACATGTATGGGTACAGGAGCGAAAATTGTAAAACCTTGACACTTCATAATAAAGAAATAATGTACTAATGGAGACTTTTGAAGTAGGCCTACTGGTACATCTACAGCTGCAATCCCGGTTAAGCTATGCTATATCTAAGGTTTAAATGTAATTAACAGGTTTACAAATAAAAGGTTTTTTTAAACTTTACTGCCACTAAATTCCATAGTATTCACTTACTGATACTTTAAATTAATTCTATAGTATTTGGTTAATGTAAAATTAATGGTTCACCACCAATTGTTTATCCTAAAATGCTAAATTCATGTATATTTAAATAATATGTAGACTTACATTTAAATATATGTAAAGCATATCAATAAAAATCCTTAACAATTTGTTGTCCGATTGAAGAAATAATCAAACAATTGAAAAACCTGAACTATTGGGATGTATGAAGTTTACTAACCTTATTTTATTGCGCACTGTGATCATATTTGGAGTTCATGCCAGTTTACTGACTACAGACTACTTTCCAGAGTGACAGTTCACATAATAAATTGTTCATGCGTGCAATGTAAATGGTAATATAACGTCTTAACATATAAAGTTAATTAAAAATTGCATAAAATCATAAATTAAAAAAATGTTCCCCAGATTTATATTACTTAATTTTGTCATACAATAAGAAATACAACAAAAATATAGTATAATAATCTTACGTATTGGAGGTATCATGATATGTGGTGATCCATTATAAATACCTAATTTTTAAGCATTATTTTCATCAGACAAAACTGTACATAAGTATTTTACCAGGGTGAAGGGATCTGGTAAGGGTAGAGTGTGTTATACAATTTTTGTTGTCATATATACAAGTTATAAACTGAAGGTTAATATTCATATCTTTCCTCAGAATGCCAGTAAAAAAATAAAATTTTTTTTTATACTTAAAATTAAAGATTTTTATGCTGGTCTTGGAATTATTTAATAAAATTACATTAATAAAATCAACATGTGTCGCTCCTAGCCCAATACGAATGGATGAAAGTGGGCATAAATGGGTTTAATAAATACTGTGTAAGATATATTAGGTTACTTTATTTTACATTATTTATAGTTTTCTCTGCAATTATTTCTATCTATCTCTATCTATAATTCGGTCTACAACGTTCTACGCCGTCTTCCGATCTCCAACCTCCACCGATCGCGGTCCCACCACAGGTCTTCTAGTAGATCCCTTTTTTTTATTTCCTTTTCGACTTCCTCTCTCCAGCTCAATCTCGGCCTTCCCCGTTTTCTTCTTCCAGGTGTTCGCCATTGCATGATTTTTTTGGGAATTCGCTCATCCGGCATTCTTTGTACATGCCCGTACCAAACCAGTTGTTTTGTTCTTATATACGCTACAATTGCATGCCTTACGTCCATTATCCTCCGTATACTTTCATTTCTCACTCTCTCTTTTCTTGATCTTCCTGCCGCTCTTCTCCAAAAGTCCATTTCAGCAGCCAACAGCATTCTTTCTGTTCTGCTCTTAATTGTCCATACCTCACTACCTTAAGTTATAATGCTTTTTACAATTGTGTCATAAATTCTTTTTTTATTCTCTTTTGAAATGTTTTGATCCCACAACACCCCGTTCAGCATAGATACAGCTCTCCTTCCAAATACTATTCGTTCTTTAATTCCTTCATCTAATGTACCATCTTGTGACATTTTAAGTCCTAAGTACGTATAATTTTTAGAATGCTGTATCCTCCGTCCATCTTCTAAAATTATGTCGTGCTGCCGTCCTCCAATGCACATGCACTCCGTTTTCCCCAGATTCACTTCAAGTCCCCACTTACTGTATTCCTCTATTAATTTGCGAGCCATATATCCGAGGTCCTCATGATCCTCATGATGAAATTATTTCTTTTAGTCATAAAAACTTTAAGACTGAAGCACTGTAATAACCAGTTTTTCAGCTATTTCTTGTTTTTACCAGTTTTAAAAACCAAAAAGTTTTAGAAATGCAAAACAGAAATGAAAATATTACTTCTCTATAACTATAAAATAAGCTTTTCTGTAGAAAAACAATACTTCAAACTTTTCATTAAAAACGTTTGTAAGAAATGTTAAGAAGACTAATGTTTAGGCCTATTAGTTTTTTTTTAGTAGGCTATGGCTGGATGTTGGTATAATTACGAATGTAAAAGCACAAGGTAAATCATCTTTCTTAAGAATAGCCCATACGGTTTATTTGTAACATAGTGAGCAGCAAAGATACAATCAGTATATATATATATATATATATATATATATATATATATATATATATATATCATTCATATAATCAGTAGACTATTTCATATATCATTTTAACACAGTCAATAGACGTTCAGGAGATTCTTCTGTTGTAAGTTTCCAGTATATGCATGTTGTTGACAAACCAATTTCTCAAAGATCCTAGAAAAAATATATATTATAACTATACAAAGCTATTACCTCTAATTTTAACTACGAACTTAAAATTGTTACACTTTGCAGTAGTATACAGATTGATTGTATACAGATTGATTGATACAAACTGATAGCAAAGTACATGTTCTTATTATACATGTTCTATTTATATAATAAAACTGCTGATCAAATAATTTAGTAATGCTAAAATTTTTTTCTCAACAATATAAATATTCACCTAAGTTTCAAGTAACAAAATATATAACTTTAAAACTACAAAATAGGGGAACAGCACTACATTTAATGCAGATTTTAAAATATATATAATAGGCTATAAGTGTTTTTCTTGATTTAACTTAAAACACACATACACAACACTTAACTACAAATTTTACCTAGAGTGAAATCTGATCAACTGTGTACGTATAAAAATTATTAAAACTTGATCTTATTTAAGGCTGAGGTGAACAAAGTTGTACTTACTGAGTTGTTTATTCTTTTCAGTGATGAAATAGGCACATATTCGATTTGATAGAATCAAAAATGTTAAAATCCAAAATATCTTTGGCTAGGTGATGATTACTGTAATTTAAAACTTGTAGTTGAAAGGTTTCTCAAGGTTAACCTGCAACACATATATTTCTCTTAAAAAAATAACCCCTGAAAAATATATTTTCTATATAGCCTAGCCTAATATCATGATAGTCCATCAAATGATAATTTATACAAATGCCTTGACATTTTTTTTGAAAAAAAAACTTTTATTTCAATCACATGGTCATAAGTTCATGAAGGCCAATTTTGTGTTGTCCTTCATTTACCAATTGTAATTTTTGGTTAGGCTACCTACAACAATAAACTTTTTTTTTTTTTTTTTTTTTTTTTTTTTTTTAACGTCTGACTATTGTGCACACTTGGGCTAATGCAGACAGTGGGATGATTTATAGCGTATGAAAATGCCAAGCCCTCGCCGGGAATCGAACCCGGATCCTCGGGGTAAAAGCCTAGTACGCTATCCACTAGACCACCAAGGCGGCTTCACAACACCAAACTAAAAAGGCAACATGTAAACGGACAAGTATTAATATACATTTTCTTAGTGCCAGTCACTTGTGAACTATATCAAGTGGTACTCTCCTTGTGGAATTATAAATTATACTGGAAAACTGGTTTACAATATTCCGAACCTGCTAAGGAATACAGTATTCCTCAATTAATTAACAAGCAAACAATCCAATAAACAAGAGATGGTAAAACTGAGTTATTGGGACAAATATTAATTTATCAAAAATATAAAAATAAAGAAATAAATAGAAGTTACAAAAAAGTGAAAATAAAAGTTACCAACATAACCTCAAAATGACTACTGTTCGAAAGTATGTAACATGCCTTTAATAGTAAAAACGATAAATTTAAAGTGTATTTTCATAATTAAAAGAATACATATTTTTTAAAAAAAGATCTTGATAACTTAACTCGACTCAGCTGTTGCGTGTTTAACCTAACTTGACTCACTGTTGGGTATTTAATGAAATGCATGTTATTACTAATCAAAAGAGTATAAATTTTTTCTTTAAAAAAACTTGGTAACCTAACTCAACTTAGCTGTTGGGTGTTAACTCATTTATTACGTATACAATTTGTATTCCTTAAACGTACTAACCTTTGTTGTTAGTAGTATCACAGCATATAGTAAAAATGGGCGTCGGAATATAGATTCGTAACAAATCACTAAAAATCATAATTTATCGTAATAAAGTTGATCTTTCATGGGTTAATATCTCTCAACGAAATGACAGAGCATATAGATATAGATGAAAAGCAAAAAAATAGTAAAATCACGATTTTTGCCAAATTTCCGAAAAGTCAGACATACCCAAGAAGCAATTACAATCCAAACTATATGTATATAAATAAACAATAAATTATACAAACAAACCAAATATATATAAATTTTTATATTAACGTACACATTTTACATATACGTATTGTAACATATATAATAGATGTATTATTAGCCTAGGAAACTTCAAAGCAAAACTAAATTAAAATATAGTGATGTTACAAACTTTGATTTTATACTGAATTTCTAAAAGTCATTAAAGTTTATCTAGATCTTTATGAAACAAGGACATTTGGGCTCAATGTCTTTGTCAAAGGTCAGGCTCAATTTTGTAAGCCTGAGATTAGTTTATTCACTAGCTATTTTGAACCATATTAATACTTATACCTCAGCTGACTTTTCGATGCTTTTTTGCCAAAATACTTAATTTAATTAAATGTATAGGCCTATATGTAAAAATCTAAAATGTCATTTTGCACAAATGAATGAAAGAAAAAAATGAACCTAACTAGTCTAATATGGGTTTGTGTGAAATATAGATTTGAAATAAAAAATAGTTAGGCCTAATATAATAAGTAATCATTATTTTATATAAAAACTATATTTTGTTTTAAAAATTGCCTAGCCTAACTAGTATGATTTTGTGTGAAATGTAGACATGAAATTTAAAAATTAGGCTATATCCCTGCCTTTAGCTTATATTGAACAATAACATGTTGGTAGCAACACTAAATTATTCTTGTGAATTCTACAAATATTGCTATATTTTAGACTTAAAAACGACTGTTGAAAAAACTTCACAATTAGTTAGTGCCTATCATTTGCTTACTTTAAAAACTTGCATTGAATTGATTACTGACTAATTTGCAAAGTAAATCCTCCATGCTCAATGTAATGTTAAATGTAATAATAATGTCGCAAATATTTTCTGTTAAAAATTGTATAAAATAGTTACTTAATAAATGTTGTGTGGGTTAATATTAGGCTTACTTAATTTTTATAAAAATATTGTATAATTATATTATACCTGAGACATATTAAATGCACAAATAATTTACTTTTCTCCATCATATAAATAATAGAAGAAAGTATGTTATGTCGTTACAGAGCTTAATACAGTTTATAAATTTTAATTGTTAGCTTTAGGAATATTATATACTTTTCTATAAATATATTCTCACACTCACATAAAAACCTACTTTAGACTAACCTCACCCCATTACAGTACTAGGTGTAGGAAAAAAATATATTTAGACTATAATGCTTAGTTGTAAGTTTGCTTTGGTCTGTAAGTAGACATAGACATATTATTTACATATTTGCAAAATTACAACCAATGTTACTATATCTACCAATGTTACAACCAAGTAGCCTACTTTAATATTTAAAATAAACTGATATCTTAATGATATGGAAAAATTTGTTACTGATACATTAGTTTCAGTTTACTATTATTAATATAGTAATTATTATAGAAGGGATTGTTGGTTCTCCAACTATTTGTCATGTACAATAATTGTTAATATTCTAAGTTATAAATAATGTGAAATCTTAAAATTATAGTAACACACTCATGGGTTTACTAACCTTCTTCCAGTCCTGTTTTCTTCAATCCAACAGAATTTTGGTCAGTAACAATATTTTGTCAATACATTTCAAAAATTTGTATTTGTTTACTTACAATTGATGTTTACAATACATTAGAAACTTTTCAACATAATAATTAATATTTCATTTTTTTTTAAGTTTGCAATGAATCTAATACATTCCAACATCGCTGCTTATAACTCGACACAGTTGTCTAAACCCAAATATTCCAGCGTTCTGGAAACCTGACTTCTTCAGGCAAATACTCGCTCTGAAGGCATATCCTAATGAATGACATGTATAAAGAGGCAATGTTTAAGGCAAATGTATATATATACATATATATATATATATATATATATATATATATATATATATATATATATACATATATTGTGTGTGTGTGTGTGTAATTAATAGCTTATTTTCTAATAGAATTTCTGCTGAAAACGTTCCATCTAATTCAAAGAATGTAAATTTAGATCTGTAATCAGTCTTTTTAGAAATTTTTGATAATGTTTATTAAGATTATATTCTGATCTTTTTCGTAAGAAGAGGATTATATTCTGAGACATAACACCATCCTTGCCATAATTCTAAGGACAGACTTGATAAGGGCAGTAATAGTCTAGGGATTAACTTCCCTCGAGCAGGACTCTATGTTCAACGTAATTATTTCAAATTGCTTTAGCTGCCGTATTTAATCTCGGTAAACCTCTTTGGGGAGCATAATCAATCTATTTTTGCATTGTAATTTATTTTGTACCGATTTGCCAAATTGTAGCTGTCTTCAAGGTAGATACGAAGTAACAGTTACTTTTATAAAGTAAAGAAAACAATATTCGCTGTATATACGAGATTATTTGAAGTACGACGTTACTTGTAAAACAATCTGTATGCAGAAGATACGAATTTACAATCTTTACAGTACGCGAATATACTTATGGTGGTGTTTTAACATTTCTCTCTATATATATACTATTAGGTTAATCAAGCTGTATTTAAAAACATCCATTCAATCAAGACCTCCAGACGCCGTAGTTAACCTACAGTTTGGAACCAGTGAGCTACTGGATACTCAACGTGCAGAAAAAAAACAGTTTTGATATATTTATTATGGCAGCCGCCTTGAGCCGCGTCAGCCGATTTCTTCTCGCCGTTATTTATCGCCGATTTGTCTGTTATAAATCCCACCCTTGTCTTATTTCTAAACCTGAATTTATTGGTTCCCAACCAGAACAGCGTTTTTATTCTGTTAGGTTATAACGCTTTGTGTTCAGTGAGCCTGACCTGTCTGTAATCAATATTTAACTGATATTAGTAATTTTAATTTTGAGACTGCGTTACTAACTGTGTATTAATTGAGAGATTATATTACTAACATTTCAGTCATCGTGACATTGCATTAATAACGGTTTATTAATTGTAATAAACTTATTAACTTTTTTTATTTAACTGACTGTATATTAATTGTAAATATGCGTTACTAACTTTATATTAATTGTGAGATTGAGTTACTAACTGCGTAATAATGGTAACATTCTTTCTCAAGTACTCAAAAATACCTAATCAGTTTACATAAAATTTGGTTACAATAATTGATCAAACTAGATGTGTTCGTTCCCATTTAAGAATAATGTGTAAAAACGTTAAATTTTAGCAAGTCTTAGTCAAATACTTTTACGAAAAATTATTATTTACAAAAAATATTTCTTATATTTTCTTTTGGAATAAAATGTTAACCTTATTAATACATAGATAGACAGGCTTCTCAAATTTAAAAATCGGGTTTTCAGTTATATCTGTAGATTAAATGTTAATAATAAAACAAGATTGGTACCAGTTAGAAAAATACTTTTATGGATTAAGGAGAACTACTAGAAACTATCTATTTATTCAAATTATGATATTTTCTCTGAATGGTTTGGTGGTCGATGCGACTAAAACATAAGCCAGTGTGCTGCGTTTTTGAACTGTTTATCTTAAGATCGAGGTTTAGAGATTTGCAGTTACTGAACTGACATTAAGTATGGACTTTAAGAAAAAAGTCATCACTGTAGAAACCGTTCCACAAATTAGCGAACAGCTGATTAACACTGAACAATAGTTCGGTAGTTATACACAAACTTTTATTAAGCTGGAAATTAGGAGTCCGATACTTGAATAGCTCTCCTGTCTTGTTTTACGTCAAAACAACCTCGAGGCTTCTAATTGTCAACTTCATTTTGTCACATTCCCTACCGCGATTCTAGTTCTTCAGCCATTATGCCCTCAGGGTATTTTCTAAACCACCAACCGGAAATAACACATTTTTCCTTCATAACCGCTGTTATGTTTTTATTTGTCAAATTATCTTACCCCATCTATAATTATAAAACGTAACAATAGTGAAAATAAACCTTTAAAAATTATTTCGAAGTTCTCTAGCTACAATATAAATTACCAGAAAATAATAATTTATGTGTTTGTGTTACTACCTTTGAATTAATTGTATGATTGCGTTACTAACATTAAATAAATTGTGAGATTGCATTATTAACTTCATAATAATTGCGAGTTTACGTTACTAACCGTTCATTAATTGTAATGTAGCGTTTATTCACTTTGAATTAATTGTCAGATTGCATTAGTATTTTTGTATTAAATGTTTGAGTTATGTCAGTTAGTTGAGTTCCAAAAATATCACAAAAACTTCTTTACAATCGAAGAAAAAAATTATATAGATTATATATATTATTATATAGATTATATAGATTATATATATATATATATATATATATATATATAAAATTACATAGATATTATTTCCGAAAAAAGATCTAGCAAAAAAATAAAAACGGTAAATGACAATTTCTCATCGTGATATCAGGTTTTTTTCAAACTTTAGTCACATGTTCATATCTCGGAACTGTGTACCAAATTTTAAACTAAAAAATTTACTGTTCCAGACTGAACAAAATTATCCTTGCACGCATTTGGCTCGCTCACATACTGAAAACATTTTATTTTATCTTAGAATTATCAATCAAGGTGCATGTGTGCTGCGATTTCAACTCCCCGCCTGCATAAACGACATTCAGGTGAGATTTGTAACAATCCAACCTTATGATAATGATTCCAGATGTGGCCGTGTCCAGTGATCATGGTAACCACCTGCCTCAGGGACCTCCTGTTAACCTGAACAAGTGTCCGAGATAAGGCGTTTCCCCAATCTTTGGCCAGGGGAATGTTTTCGTCCTTTGATGTGCTCATCTCTAGCCCTTACTACTCCTCTCGCAGTTGTGCGACTGATGCTGCACGTGGGCTCTGGTCCCACTAGTCGATCAGCAGTTTTTCTCTTGGTCATAGTGTCTCCTCTTTCATTTCCCTCAATTTCGCAAAGCCCAGATACCAATCCTAATTGCACCATATTATCATTCGACAGGCCACAGAGGGAGCAGAAAGAATCCTGGTCCGGGGTCTTTCTTGAAAAGACTACACAGACTTTCAATTTTTGGAAAAACAATTATTAAATATATGTCTATTATTTTTTTCTTTTAGTTTTCCTGTTTACATTATGTTCATTAAGTTTATTACTACTGGCCACTGTTTTGTACGCTTATAGCAAGTCAGTGTACACCCGAAAGGAGAACTATTTTTCTTCCATAGAATGTCAATAAAACTTTATTTTTATTATTTTATACACACGGATTCTGCTATGAATTTTACGTCATTCAAGTAATTATTATATGTTTGTAGTGACTGCAAATAACATTAATTCAAGTCTGTGCATTTGTTTATTGTGCATTGTGAAGTGTTTACGATGTCACTTATACAATACCTACTGTATGCCAGTGCTTTTCTAAGGTGTTCTTTAATTAAAAATATTATCTTTGAGTTTTGATTCAATAACATTTTACACGAAAACGGTAGCGATAGAAAAAGTGTTAAATTTTAAAGCTGTAGAAAGTTTTATTCCTGACCAAAACGTTTTTATTAAAATATAAATCAGAGCAACTCTTTAGCCGTTACGGATATAAAAACGAAACGGTTTTCATGCGTGTCCTTTTCGGACGTTATATTGGTGATTTTGAATGAACTGAAGGTTTTGTTTTGAAACCAGTTCAACGAAAGAATTAATTCGAGAATCGCTCACGTGTGTTCGATATCTCTAAGTCACTAAACAATTCGGACATTCAAACTTACGGATTTTTCTCTTTATCTATTTGAATAAATTATTTAATAATTAACTAAGTTAGATTTAGTGCCCTTATTTTTGTTCTACCCTGTATAAGTAATTGATGCACATAGGCATTAACTCCACAACATGTCTAGGATCAAACCATCAATAGTGAGTATGCTCTACGCATGCGCTCCACTGTTAACTCCTCTAATTACCCTAACCCAGAAGATTAATTAATACGCCACTTACCATTCCTAGTGCATCGTTAGCAGGACTGATTGCATCCTTGCATGTGATGCGAGGCGAAGCGTTATGTCTAGCATATAACAGTGCAGACTATCTCGCATTTAGTGGATTCAGCTTTTAAGAACGTATGATGAAAAGTAATTCCAAAAAAAATTTCTGCATGTTACTCCTGTATTGAAATTCTGATTTCATTAACGTAATGAAGCATTTTAAACTTATATATATATATATATATATATATATTATATTGGAAGTGCAAAAACAAACCCTGTCCGTCGTAAAGTTTAACTTGTTAATTTCAACGGATTTTTAAAATTCAAAACGCTAAGAATGTGGTTTTTAACGTTGATTACAATGGTAAATCACATTTTAAAAAACGTTACAGATAAACATTATATTGATTTTTAAAGATCTGAAAAGGTCGCCATTTTGAAACGAGGGTAACGAATTAATCAAACTAGGACAAAATTGAAAATGTAAGAGTGCTCTCGCTCTTTCTCATGCACGCACACACACACACACACACACACACACACACACACACACACACACACACACACACACACACACACACACATATATATATATATATATATATATATATATATATATATATATATTCAAAATGGCATTAATTTTAAAACAAAAGGAAGAAAATTTATTTTACACTTCGTTCAAAATCCTACTTAGTCGGCGTAAATAAAAATTTTTAAAAAAGCATTCAAGTTTATTTTAGTATTTTCAACGTAGTAATTTGAAATTTAAAATTTTACTTTATATTTGTAATAATCAAAATAATTTTCAAAACGACTTTAAGAGAAATTGCGAAATAAAAAATTTACAAGTCGTGCTTCCTTTTATTTCTATGTAATACGCTAAAATATTTACGTATTAAAACGTCATTCTTTTTAAATTAATTTCTATCACGTCTGCAAGACAGCTGCGTGCTGCGGTTATTTAAATTACTCTGTGTCCGGTCCAATTGTAACACGTAACGATAATGAAATTAAAAGTGTTTTACAGTTTATTACGGCCCACATTTAAAACGAATGCCTTTAACGTTCTCTATAAACTTCAGTTTAATACATCTTATTGTTGGAAAATTGAAAGGAAACTAAACTCAATTAACAGAAACAACAGCTTTGGATTTAGAGTCTGTACTCGGGGGAAATCAAAACAGCTGTATCCAGTGTTGCCGGATTGTCTGGTTTTGTAGATGTAACAGCGAAAGGCTGAATCGATAATTTTTAATTTTTTAATTTTTTTGTTTTTTTACGTTTTGATTTTAATTAGATATTTTACCACAATTAAGTAAGATTTTAATTATATACGTATTTTCGAGAACTAAATATCATACTTTATTATAGAAAAAAAATTATGTTATGTATAATAATATATTATTTGAAATTTAATTTTTTGTTTAAATTTTAAGTATCAAGAAAAAACTGTGGAAGGTAGATGAACTATATACTCATATGGTAAGTGTTGTTAATCTTTAAAATATGATTTAATTTGATAACCTATGTATAATATTGTTTGTTTTAATATAAGCAATATTTAAAGTGAAAATTATTTATAATCGTCTTTATTTATGTTAGAAATATTATTATTTTGTTAAATAACACTACTCTACTAATATAAATTTCTTATTTGTTTTAATAATTTTTTAAGCATTTTGGAATACCTCTACTATCAAAACTAGAACGTTTTCTACAACAATAAGTTTCGGTAATGGAAGCAACTATAAAACCATCATAAAATTAAAAAATTGATAACACAAATTTAAAATAAATATTGCAAGCTACTATTTTCCGTTGTAAAGAAGGCCGATGGAATTTTAATGAAAAATTATTTAGCTTATTTAAGAAACATTTTAAACGGATTAGAAAAGAATGGTTTTAAGTGTTTTTAGATGAAACAATGTTCCGGAGCGGTCGCCAATTCAGGGCGTCTTCACTCAATATTGAAATTGAACTGAAAGAAGCTTTCACCTCTTCTTTTAATAACCTGTGAATGAAGCAAATAAAAAATGGGCTGGCAAGAGCTGACGTAGGTCATTTCGCCGTTAACGCACATTAGAGCGATTGACGTCAATGTCGTTACACGATTTAACTCAGTTCGAACACAGCGGAGGACAGTGCTCAAAACTGCAAGTGACGCCACTAAAAACCGGACATCGAACTTCCCAGTTCAACTAATTAAAATAAAATTAGTTTTTGTAAATTACTATTGTTTTGACTTTATGTACACAATTTTGTAAAATTTTTGTTTAAAATTGTTACTTTTTAATTTACAAATTTATTGCACTTTAAACGTAAAAGAACTTATTTTTGGACCAAACATTTTTTTCTCATAATTTTCTCAAAAACAATTGCAGATGTGGTTTTAAAACGTGTTTTGTTTAGCAGTTTTCCAGATAACGAAACCATCACGTTATCACTTAATTTTAGTTTCTGTAATTTCGATATGGTTCTTTCAAGTAGTTGCCAAAGAAACGGTAAAAATCTTTCGCACCTCGTATGACTAAAAAACCTCGTATGACTCGAAACAAAGCCCTCCTTGACTAATATTTACCTTTTTGGAGAAAATTCTATTTTTTTTTCTTTTCTTCATAAGACACCTGTATATACCCTCTAAAAGTGGTGGGCACTAATTCCAAGGCAATTGTGCCAAGATAATGGTGAATAGCTCGTTTTCAAGTGAACTTTTAAAACGAATTAAAAAAACTTTTGGCCTTAGAGTTGTTAACTTTTACTCTAACTTTAAATTCATTTGTAAAGTGATGTGTTCACGTGAAGCACAGACATTTACCGAATCCATTATGTCTATAAACTGTGTAACAATGACGTGTAAGGAAATTGAACCGGAAGACGCTGTTAATTAACAGGAAATGAACGACATGAGGCTGTAGGTTTTGCTTTAGACAACTTGGTTATCGAACTGTTGCAATAGACTGAAATTAGATTAGAAGGATTTTTAGTAACAATTTAGGCAACTGCATTTTGTTTGTTCTCATGGAAATGAAAATTTAAAAAATGTAACTTTTATTATCACAAATGTAACTTGGAATATTAAAAGACTCTTATAACATATGAGATAAATCATTTAATTGTAATTTAAGTTTAAATTTAAGATTAAAACTATTTCAGAACAAAGATTAGTATACATTTTTCAAACAAATGTTAAGAAAAAACGTAGTACAAAATGTTCTTAACCTTATTCTTTCTTGATAAAAAAAACAAAACAAAATGTTAAGTTGGCTTAATTTCTTAATTTCATTTTAATAGATTTTGCTCAATTTCGGGAATAACAAAAAAACATAATACAATTAAATTCGTTGACATCTCTAAAAAAAATAATAAAAAATATTGTTCATTCTTTTTCACGAATCTTTCTAAACCGTAAATTTCTTTGTTTCCAAATTTATCACAGTGATTCCAGTTTTAAGCTTAAAGTATATACACAAAATTTGAGCAAATCTCGATGGAATTATTTTGAGAAATCGAGCCTTTTCAAATTTCAACAAAATTTCACCAAAAGGTGCTGATAAAAATTTAGAAATTGGTTTCGATATAGGGGCCTATATAGGGACGGTCTACACAAAACTGACCGTCAATGCAACGAATTTGTGGTCTCCAACGAACGCACACACACACACACACACACACAAACAAACAGAAATACACACGCGCGCGCGCACATACACACACTCAAACAAGTTTTTAGGTTCTGATCCTATCTGAAAACTTAAATATAACATAGCCGCCTCGGTGGTGTAGTGGATAGCGTACTAGGCTTTCACCCCGAGGACCCGGGTTCGATTCCCGGCGAGGGCTTGGCATTTTCATACGCTATAAATCATCCCCATTGTCTGCATTAGCTCAAGTGTGCACAATAGTCGGACGTTAAACTCAAAAAAAAAAAAAAAAAAAAAAAATATAACATTTTCCCGATTTTCTTTTGTTTCGAAATAACGAAAATATTTACTGCAATTTAACGATAACGAGTTAACGCAGTTCTGGTATAACGCATTGAGCGACATTGTGTACGGAATTACCTTGTATAAAGCCCGAACGACTTATATTGAAGATTTTTTCCTATTCACATCCGTTCAAAGGTGGCAGCCGTTGGTTTAACGATAATTAGTGTAGTTTCTGAATGTTTCCTGTATTACTGGCTGAACGGCAAGACCTATCATAATTTTTACTGCATCGTGGAGAAACAGCATATAAGTTACAATAAAGTTGGGCCAGTTACATTTTCCCTAAATATTACGGTTACCGGTTAAATTGGCGGGAAAGGATACATGCACGTCTGAGCGTTGGTCGTAGAACGGTGGCCAAGCTACTGATTAAGAATATACAGCGAGGTCTACTGTTCTTTGAACTAACTACTAGTATTATAACAGCTTAAAAAAACGTTTTAAAAAAATACCGAATACTTATACACTATACAATACAAATCAAAACACTGTCCAGAATATTGGTTGGGAAGTAATTAAACACAATATCGTCAAGTGATTTGCATTTCTCTGCATCCCTTGATTGCCGGGATGGGGTAGCGAGAGGAAAGATATTAATACTTTAGCGCTACTTCATTTACGTCGAGTTGAAGTCAAACACTAGCGCTGCCTATCCGCCACTTTGTTAAGCTTTCAAATTGTGTTTGCGCATGAGCGTTATTGCTTTGTCTGGTTTTATTGAAAGTTTACAGTCACCTTTTCGTTTTTTTAAGCGATTTTTTTCTGAAAGGAGCTATTTGAAAGGCATTATGCCCACACCCACGCTAGAAACTGAAACCTTAAAATAGGAGCATATCCTGATGTCGATATGTCTGTATGTGTGTGTGTGTGTGTGTGTGTGTGTGTGTGTGTGTGTGTACGTGTGTGTGTGTGTGTGTGTGTGTGTGTGTGTGTGTGTGTGTGTGTGTGTGTGTGTGTGTGTGTGTGTGTGTGTACGTGCGTGCGTGCGCGCGAGCGTTTTTGTGTGTGTTTAACTTTACCGTTTTCAATTTTGTTCCGATTTAAATTAAAACAAATTTTTTTAAGAAAATCAGTTTTTAGTATTACTTTGAAATAATTATTTACCCTGTAAAATATGTTCACAAGCTTTTTAATATGGCGGCTGTTGCATATCATTAGTAGATTTTAACTTCTTTATTTTACTCTTTTTCGAAAACTTTTGATGCCTTAAAAGAGATGAAATGTCTTACAAATTTTAAAATTATAACTAACTATAACGTCTAAAAGCTAAATAACTATTTCTTAGATCAGAGCTAAGATCCCACTAAGCCATTAAACAAAGTGCATTGGATATATTTTTTTTATCTCAAGTTTCTAAAGATATTTCGAAATACCAAACCCGATTGTAGAACAGTGAATTAATTTTCAATATCCGTCAGATCCATCTGTTTAATTAAATTTAATTCGGAAAAACATTTTGAAATTATTTTTGTTGACAATGTCTTTTGTTTCTACCCAGGAAACGTAAACCTTAATGATTTCACTTGGAAGCAGTGTTTAATTAATTTCTGTTGTCAACTCATCATCCCTTAGATTGAGAGCGGAGGGAGGGGTTTAATGACACCCACCCTCTTTATCTTAGAAGTCTATTGTGCCTCAGTTGATATCTCAATCAGACAATTCAACAAAGATAACAGATGTAGATATATGGCTAATGTTTTTGGTTTTTAAAGAATTTTATTTGGGAAATGACCATCGAAATAAAAATCCAGACCTAGAACCTTGAATCAGCGTGAATCCTGTAGATATCATACATCTATTTCTTAATGTCCCTTATATATAATCTTATATATATATATATATATATATATATATATATATATATATATATATATATATATATATATAGATGGTGGTGATAACAACAGTAAAATATTTTATGAAAAATTGAGTTTTGTCAGTAGCTGTCGTTATCTTCCATATTCTGGAAAAGGGTTCGAACACATAGGTTTCTGAAGCCCAAGGATTCTTATAGTTTGAGCACAATCCATTTGCGAGATGCTGAGATCAATTTTGTCCGCACACCAACAATGCTAGTATTAGGGTTTAGGATTATTGTTACTAAATGTAATGCCCCGAAAATTGGCAAGCTACCACGAATTTTAAACGAAAATCTTTATTTTTTAATTTTCCTCAACATTTGAACATCTTTTCACAAAATTAATCCAGTTTCAAAATATACGAAAACACGTTTAAACCGGTTTAATCCCTGTGACTACGTTAAATGTGATCGGAAATTAAGGACGCAGGATCAGCAAGGATATAGCATCCAGTTCAGGATGTCAGCATTAAATCCATAAGCCCGACAATTAATAGAGCCTGTGAATAGATGTCCTTGCATTACACTGCATGTCCTCTAAGCATAACTAAATAATTTACGGATGAAATGGATATAACTCTTGATTAGTGGTTTTAGTGGTAACGCTACGCTAGCTTACTCGGGCAATATTTTTATTAATTAACAAACCAATAAAGAATGTGTTACAACCAATTTTAAAGTTAGAGATTGTACAACTTGTTCAGTTTAGCGTTGCCTTGATTAAAATAAACTTCCTTAATAAGAAAAACTTCCTTTGCTGCTCATATGCTTTAAGAAAGGAAACTTATTTCGAACCAAAATCTCTGTTTTGATCAAAAATACTGCAAAATGTTTTAAAACTGCTTAAAAATATATGTAATCAAATTGTGTTCGACCATATGTAAGTGCATGTATGATCAAACTTTCAACAAAAACTAATATTTTGAAAAAGTAGCGTTTTTTGAGAAAATTTGTATAACGTTTATTTGAAATACGCTTTTTAGATTTATGTATAGGCCAAATAAAATATATTTGTTAATTTAATGTTTTGTCGGTCTTTGCTATTTGGAGTCAAATAAAAAGGGCTTTCCTTGGCTTTTTGGATAACGTCCCTTATGGTCAAGCAGTCAGGTCACGAAACGGGAATGTTATCTCTGATGGAATCAACCCCGGGACAAGACAACAGCAAAGGAATTAACCCTCCCTTAATCTGTACGGGGATGCGAGATTAGTACACAATGATCATGTGATACAAGATGGAGGAGGCTGTCGGATACGCCGTGCCTCTAGCGGTTATCGCATGGTGCGCACAACCTTATTACAGCACAATCAGTCAAAAGGTTGAAATAGTGAGATAGTAAATACATTTTTATTGTGTACAATCAGGCCAAAAGGAAAAAATTTACATTATGTAAAAGTGAATTTCACCGATTCTTACTACTGGCTAAAATGCAGTAATATTTTAAAACTTATAAAAACAGTTAATGAATTTAAGCGTTCCCTAACCTAACCTAAATACAAATATATTTCGTCGTTGAGATTATTTCTGTTTTTATTTCAGCCTTTAATTGATTATATTGTGATATATTTGTGCGCACTGTGTTATAACCACCGGAGTTGGCAGCTCAGCGTATCCGACTAGGTTCTTAAGGAGTCTTGTACTTGTGACGAAAGGTCCATTGTCGAACATAAAACTCCACTGGGTGATATGTTACTTTTAAAGTGCTGTTTTTTGAAAATATATAGTAATGTAAAATTTATTGGGTGCTGCCCTACAATAAAGCAAAAGCAAATGTAGTAAAATCTCTCTATTGCGTATCTCTTTGATTCTTGTAAATTTTGAAATGATATTGGTGCAGACAGATGTTAGTGACATGGCTACTCAATAAATGTGACGAGTTTTGGGTTTAATGATACCAAATTTAAGATTGAATGCTGCAAAAAACACGAGCATCAGTTGTATTTATTTTTTGTAGCCGGTATACAGAGCTACCAATAGAAATAGAGTATTTGTATCCAAAATTTCTAAATTTGTATGCGTCTCCAAGAAAACTTTATTATAGCGCACACACTTTGATAAATTTTTCAAAAAGAGTGACTAACTGTATTTTCCTTAATTTTTCCTGAGAGTTACTCTGCGTAAAATAGTTGTTTTTCAAAAAAAAAATTATTCACTAAACTGTACAAAAATAATACAGATATCTGCATTCCAAATGTTAGGATTGGCTGGTTGAAGATACTTAACAAACGCGTTAATTGCTTACAAGAAACTGAAACTCAGTCGAAAAGGTATGTCAACGAAAAAAAATGGAAAGAATCAATTTTTTTTATTTCGCTTAGTTTTTAAATTTCAAATATGTCTAACAAGTTGCACCAAATACGCAGAACGTAAGTAACTTATGTAACTTATGTAAAAATACACTATTATGTAAGTAAATTTGCTATTCCCAAATATGATGCAGGGCAGATTGCGATTATTGCACCAGTCAGTTTGCCAAACCTCCTAACATGTTCACTTCAAGGTCGTAGGTTCGAGACAGTAATTACTGAAGCTAGGTTTTCTTTAACTCTTAATTTCGGTCATTCGGTAGGGTAGTTGTACCCATCGAGCGGCATGCTATATTTCAGGAAATAAAAAGGGTTGCATTTCAAAATCGTAACTTTTTTTATCGTAATTTTATTTCAAATAGTTTTCCAACTAGCCAAAGAGCAAATTAAACACACGGTGTAGCTATAACTTTTTGTTTAGCAAAGGTAACAACTGCATATGATATAAAACAGTAAAATTTAATTTTACCAAATTAAAAAGGTTGAAATTACTTTTTAGGGAGATCAAAATCAATATTTATTTGCAAAAATAAATACAATTTAAAGCATAATTTTTTAAATTAAAATTTCACTGACAATGATAATGAACCAGATGTTGATGAGGGTTAGTTTTATAGTAATTAGTGTAATATTAAATTAAAAATGCAAATAAATTTAAATTTTAAAACTTCTCATGACGTGAAATCATTTTTTCAAAAACGCTTTCAAAAATTTCGTGTCTTTAGTTCCCAAAATTAACATTTTTTGAGGAGCATGAAACCCAGTTTTCATTTTCTTAACATATTTTTTAATGATTAGTCTTAGAGAAACTTTTACGCAATATCCATTCAATTTTTTCCTAACCTCCGACACACCGTTAAATGTTCGCTTCCGGAGATTATTCGGATAAAAGTTGAGTGTATTTATTTAATATGTCTTTCGCATGGAGAAATAAGAAGTAACACTATTAGGGTGGGATTGAGGACAAGATAAGTCACTTCCATCCCCAGTAATCAGGGAGGCGAATCACCCTTCGCTGCAACACCTCTAGTTGGTAATGGCACCAATTTGACATCTCTTGAAAAGGGCGAACTAAAGTTATAAGAAACTATTGATTTATCTTTGCTTCTAAAGCGATTTACGGTCCTTTAAGTGGAATTCCAACTAGCCAAAGGGCAAATTAAACACTCGAACTAACTGCAATAACTTTTCGTGCAGCTGAGGCACATTTGCAGATGACGTACAGCAGTAAAATTAAATTTTAAAAAATAACTGTGTTGAAACTACTTTTTAGGAAGATTAAAATCAATAGTTGTTGTAGAAATTAAATAAAATTAATTGCAGCTTTTCAATGACAACCTATTTTTGCAATCAGAGAGTGGAACGATAAAACGCAGACGAAAGTATTTTACGACGGATCTTTTGGTCCTTCAAAACAACATCATCGCGTTCACCTGAGGGTGCTCACACAATCTGGGTACAGGTTTGGGAAACCCGAGGTCCCGTATCTGGATTTAACCTTTCTTCATCTTCTCTTGGGTTATTTTCCTTCGTCCCAAACTACGATGGAACAGCGAATGCCGAAGGTTAGTGGGAAGCTTAGCTTTTGTATATGAACTCTAAATACCAGGCTACCTACAGTTTATGTCCATTGGTAGACATATTGTTTTTCTTAACTACTTGTGGGATTTTTATGACTGAAAACAAAACTTAAAGAACAGAAAACTTTTGGGAACGGGCAAAAACAGCAAGGAAGAAGAGGATAGTGGCGCTATATCTAACCTCATAGAATCCACAAACAGACTCTACTGGCGCTAGGTGGAACTACTCAACCTGCAGTAGAAGAATTGAGAGGTGGTTAACCATCTCAAATCAGTACGGTGACTTCTTATCACAAATCAGACAGACTTTTTTAGCTGTACAAATTCGAGAAAGGTGTACGAGAGAGGGCGGTAGCAAAAAGGAGCTTCTAAACCTAGAATTAAACCCAGAAACAGAAGACCTCTCAGCGAAGAAAACTTAACTGTGAGAAACACATATCGTAAAGAGCTTCGATGACAGGGCAGACGGGAACTGTATTCCAATCTTGACTGGATGGCTTCAACCAGAAATATTAAAATTCTAGGTAGAAGGCAACTCAAGATTCATTACAGGACAATGTATTCTCAGTGTGTACGTAAAAAGGATTGGTATATCCACGGGGAAAGCGAGTAAAGGTTTTGTAGGAAGGAAAAGGAAGTTTCAGCCTCATATCTAGGATCCTGGCATCTAGGAGGAGGATATCTCAGCAGAATGAGCTAGTGGGTGAATGCTAAAACTTATTGGGTCTACTGAAATAGAATCCAAAAGGCTTAGTTACACAATATGTCCTTTGATTGTAGTAACAGAAGCCAAAAACCTTATAACCTCAGAAACGAATTCTAATCTAATGTAATTGTGTTGCTCAGTTTTGAAACTTAAAGCCTTTCAAACGCTAACGGAAATTTATTTTTTATTCGTGGTGTGTTCATATAAGACCAATAGGTGTTAAACATTTTGATAGACTATTAAGTACTAAAAATATGGTATGAGCATTTTTCCAAAACTCAGTAACGAATAGAAAATTCATGGTGTTTTTACATTCGCATTATATCAGAAATATATAGAAGAAATCAAAACTTGACATAAACATATATTACAGCTTCGGCGAATTTACGTAAATCTAACGCAGATTTATAAAATGTTTGAGATCAAAATGATATAGCTAATTTTCTATTTGGAATTTTGCTGACGTGAAATACAGCTTATCAATGGGTACAGTAAGCGATAATATTAAAGGATGAGGGTTGTGTTAAGGGATGGGGTTAAACGCGACTGATTTGCTGACGTCACAATAGCGTTCGTTAAGGGCGACAATTCTGCTGAGCACATTCAGTTCGTGACGGCGTTAACAACAATCAATGCTGCATCCGCCATTTTGAAACTATTTTGCGTGTTGAACGTGTAAAAATAATTGCGTTAACGAAATGATAAGAAATAATTTCTATTTTGTATGTTGGAGTTTAGTATTGCACTATGAAAATTCTGAAAACCAAAAAATAGTCTTAACGGAACATTTTACTAAAATTATCTTGTATATTTCTCACAAAAAGTAAATAAACATTATAATAACCTGTTTTTCAACTTTAATTTTTTGTAGAGCTATTTTAATATTATTTTTAAAGTTGCGTGACTTTTTTGTATACTTCTTAAAAACGTACAGTAAAATCTTAAAAAACAGCTTGAATATTGTAAAATTTACTAATTTTAAATGCATATTATGGTGATTATTGATAAAAATTACTATATTTTAAAGTAGCAATTAATTAGTCTTTCTTACATTGTAATCTTCGGGTGAAATAGTAGCAGTCCGGGCGTTACCCAAGTCGGCCGCGGGCATGGTGAGTGTCTCCTTTAAAGTTGTCCGGATTCCTCCTATTTCCTCCCGAGCAAGTTGTGGTGTCTTGTAGAGTTCGGGGTGTTGGTAGGCTGTCGTGTAGTTGTTCAGTGGCTGGTGGTCCTCCTCGATGATCTGAGGAAACAACGTTTTCGACGTGTATTTATATTCGAAATTATTTCGGGTACCATTGTTAATACCGAAAAAAACGCACTAATCAAAATGAAGCTATCATGTACGAAAGATGCGACCGTGGTGCGCCGGTAGTAATGCCTTAGTAGAAATGTATCGTGATTATTAGATCCGAGATATGCGAGCTTTCTGTCCAATCAGAAGCGAGTATTGCGAACTTGGTTCACAGGCGCAGGCTGTTTGAAAGTCGGGAAGGAAATCCGGAGACATAAAAAAGATAATTTCCATCGTCTTATATCATGTCATTTCCGCCAACGTTCTTAATCTCACCTTTAGAAAACTAGCTCCGAATTTTTATGTTGACTCAAGCTTATGTTTAAAGGCGCTACTACTAACTTAGCAATGGTTAATGGACCAAAACAATTTTTGAAAAAGCCGAACCCGTGCTGCGCGTAAAAACATTCGAATATTACATTTTCAGAGCTGAGACCCTAGGTTCGGGTTGCGTAAGTTTCAAAAAGGAGTTTGGCCAAAATTTTTCTTCATGCCCAACTTTGTAGATAAATAACATCACCAGATCGAAATGGCAAATATCTTTCCACTTTTTTCAGCGATTCGTCACAAAACTATAAGATATTATTTATTGTTCCGTAGAAAGTATTAAATTAGACATATATTATATTATCAATTTTCACTGAAACTTTACTTGGTCTATACACATATTCTTTATTAACTAAATTAACAAAAATCACTCTGCATGGAATTAGCCAAATCACTATGAAGCATATCACACATACAAACATGTTGCGCTGAAATTGGTTTCAATGTAACCACATTTTCCGAAGTGGTATTATATATTTATTTATTTAATCCAAAATGTTTACATAGTAAAATACATTATAACACCGAAGTAAACCCTACAGAGACATAGATATATCTGTGTGTAGGAAAGGAACTTACGACTAGCTTATAACAGTATAAACATGAAACGACTTATTTTAGTAGACTGTCGTTATTTTAAACGACTTTCTTAAGTTATGAATCTTCCTTTATATGATCACATTTATTACGAAATCCTACTTTTATAATTTAAGTTTGTTTCTGGATTTTTTCTAAACTAGATTTTTTTTAAATCGACAATAAGATTTGGTTATTTATGGATTAAATTTAAATTCTGTTTTATTAAAATCGTTAGAGACAATCCGGTTTGTGTTAATATTTCCATTGTTTTTTTGAACAGGCGTTGAAAAAGTAAACTGTACTTACTAGGTACAGCAAATACATCTACTTGTCAAATTCTATGAAAATAGTTTAATGTGATGATGTTAATCGATAGCCAGCAGAAACTTTACTATTGTACTTTTTTGACAGAAAACAGATTTATGGATAACATCTCAGAACCTATTCACATTGTCATGAAGTTAGTGTTTGTTTTAATAAGAACACTTATAAATATAGTTCTAAAGTAAAACGTTTTCAGATATGCGAAATATACTCAAATTGCAACGATTGTTCGGGTCGACATACTGTTGGACAACACACGAATACTCAGACTTGTAAACAATTGTAATTGTTACTTAAAACTTTGAATCATTGTTTGATTATGTTTTCTAAATATTCGGTGAAGGTAACTGTAGTGGAGGCAACTGAGCAATCCCACCAAACCTTCAGCTCATACTACTCTCACTCGTCTACTCAAGACAAATACATTCACTACTCTACATAGCTTGGCTAACTTTAAAGTGTTCTGATGAAGTGATTGACACTTCATGGTGTACCAAACGGAGCCCTGGGAGACCTGATGACCTCCAGTGCACCTTCTCCTTACCCATGCAAGCATCTGAATAATGAACTGGAAAGTCATCAATTAGATGTGAGACCTTGAATCCTAAAAAAGTCTACCACCGGAGGTGTCGTAACTGAACATCTTAGGCATTTAGAAAGGGAGCATCAAAATTTGAATGAGACTACAAAGGTGGCAGTGCAGTAGTAACTCTAGAAATTCATTTAACTTTCTCTATAACTCGAATGCCATTCAACCCTACCGTTAACTATCTTAACTACCGTTTCACGAAGACCGTTTAAATGTTTGTAAGTGGTAACTAGGCGGCAAATATCGGAGGTAAAATTGTTCCGTTCAAGTTGGCAACACTTAACCAACTTGTTCCATTGAGCCGATTGTAAAGTTTCAAAACTTACACCGAACAGTTAAATTTCAAATCTTCATTCACACTATTGTCTGTTATTACAAAGGTCGACTTTAAGTTTAAATGGTTCATGCTTAGCAAGTAAATTCGTGGTGGGACTTTGGTAGATAACGAGCCGTTCTTTACGAATTAGGAAATAGAAATTTTGAAATTAATATCGTTAAAACAAACACACAAAACGTACCAAAAATTGAATTTGAATATTTGTTCTCTTGCTTCCGATTAGTGTTCTGTCTTTCATTTACGATCAACTCGTGTGTAGGTACATTGGATTAGATTAGAGAATCTATTAGAGAAAGGGATTATAAAACCTCAGGCACTGACTTCGACGGACCTGTTGTGAAACTAAACCTTTTAATTAATAATTCAGACGATTTTTGCCCTTAGTAAGTTCCAACAATCCACTGAGGAGGATTGTGCTGGACAACATCGTGCTGGAGGTTCCTAAGGTCCTGGAAACCAAACCCTTAGCCTCCTGCTAGCAACATCTTCAAAATCATAAATGTTGAGTTCTGCAGTTTCTTCCTCTTTACTGGATAACCTACTCACGATTTCTCCGTAGTATATACCTGTCATGCTCATGTACAACCTCAGACCACAGTGTCCAGTGATGAACCACATGATTTTAGTTGTGTTCTGACAGAGACGTCTGCCGCCCTCCATGAGAAACTTTACCCAAGAGGCGCTTGTTATAGCAATGCCCATGGAGGGCTATGCCATTTTACCTTGTGTTGTTTGTTAATTCACCTATTAATATCAGATCCCACCAACGATAGAGACCCCCAAAGCCAGCTCGGGACTTTGGTAAACTCAGATGCAGATCCGATAAATTCGGAGGGTCCAGCTAGTCTTTCTACCTCTTCAACCTTATTCAAAGTGAAGAGTAATTCTGTTTCCCAGGAAGTCCTCCCGACACTCCCAGACCAGCTTGGACCGAATTATAGGACCCACAAGTGCCTGACTATCGGAATAAATATGAATACAGCCTTCTTGAAGGCTCGTTTCAAATTCTTCCGAACACAGTCATTAATGGCCATTACATCAGCCTGGAATACTGTTCCAGATTAAAGCTTTTTTTCCTTTGGTTTCAGGCAGTATATCCAAGCACGAGTACCTGTCTTTGTCTTGAAGCCATCTTTATACCATACTTAGTCTCCAAATTTTCTCAACATACGATCTTCCTCACCAAATGTCATCCATGTGTTACCAGAACCATGTGTTTCTGCCATTTGATCAGTCCTAATCATTAGCATCGGAAATCTTTTCTATGATTTTCCCATGCCTCGCCAATTATTTTTCTCTGGTTGCTTCATAGTTATTTGCTCAAATTTGGTGAAAAACTCGATTTTGGTAACACTTTTACAAGTCCACTATCTTTTAAAAATCATAAATGTTTTTGTCTTCAAAATTTGTTTCACTGCTATATAAATTAGCAATCTGAATTTTCAAAATCGTTAAAATTAAAAGATTTAATTTTACGGCAAGCAGATTTATTTTCAAATTTTCAGTGCAATTCGAAAGTTTAAAGTGCAAATAAGTGCGGATTTTAAAATTAGAGTTTCAAAAGAAAAAGTTAGTATTAGAAAGTTACTATTGGAAATCGCTTCCATCATGCCAGCTGATTATTTGCATTGTAATTGGAAAATTTAAAATTACAAATTTGTGCACATATTACTAAAGTTGATTTAGATGGTGAAATGTGATTTAAAATAATTATTGTTATGTTATTCCATATTGTTAATGTTTCGGTAATCGCTTCAGCTAGACAACTGCGTCGTGGTTACTTTAAGTAATAATCGTGGCCATTTTTTAGGATTCACAATAAAAGTCGGACAAACGTGATACGAATTGCAAACCACTCTCTGAACAAAGTGAAAGGAAATCCCGTTCCATCATTATCTCTGTTCACTTTTTTCTGTTTACTTGAAGAGTTTCGCACTTGGCTGCGCCTAGCTTTCATTACTTACACAAAGCACCCACAAGTCACTTCTTGACACTAAGGGATGAATATTTTCCACGTTTACCTGTAAATATAGCTTTGACTCTATAGACCAAATGACCAATCTATTGAACTATCCAGTAGCATAATATAGCGCTTACAAAGCGTCTTGATAAATATGAAAATAGAAACGTAAATGTAGCTTATATATTTCCTCACTTGTTCATAAAAACATTTACATCTATAGAAAAATATAAAACATCAGTCTTGTACAATATATCCAACAACATTTTATATAACTCTAAAGCCAAGCGGCCACCAAATGCGAAGCGGAATGAAGATGAACGGCAACTAGAAGCGGAGTTAAGTCAGTTTATATTAAGTGTTTTTATTTGTAACCTAAATATTTAGACCTACTTTGACGGATTCTAGAAACTATTATGTTTAAAACACGCAACCTAGCCATTGGTAATCTAGGTAACGAGAAATAATAACTTTTGAGCGTGGTGGGGAAAGCGGATTCAGCTTCAAAACAGACCGAGACAAAGTCGAAGCTACGCGGAGCAGAGCTCATCGGAGCTGCTTGACTCCGCTCAGCTTTGTTTTCGCTTTAAGTGGCTGCACTTACATTAAAAACAATAGGTTAGGTTTTGAATTGAAACTCCGCTCCGAATTTGGTGACCACCCGGCCAAATTTTAATGAGCACGTAGTACAACGGCGTTCGTTGATAAATTAAGTATTTATTAATGAACTTGTTTATGTAGAATATGATATATATATATTTATTTATATATATATATATATATATATATATATATATATATATATATATATATATATATATATATATATATATATATGTATATATATATACTATATATATATATATGTACTTTCAAGTTTATCGAAAGTGCAGCACAATGCAAGCATAGGTGACAAATAATTGTGTGTACCAAAACAGCTGATTGCTAAAAACAACATTGTTGAAAGTAATATTTAAATTACTACTGTATCCAAGAATTAAATAATAATGAATCAAATCAGTTCTGAAAGTAGAATCGGTTAGACAATCTAGACCAGTTCTAATATATAAATGTTTTTAAATCAAATATTCTGGTTTTAGTAAATATTGTAGCTTAATTTAAGTATGTACTGTAAAATCCGGTTAAATATTGCAGTAAGGTATAATTTTAAATTTCAGTGATTAATTTTATAGGTTATAGTTTTAAATGCTAAAGTATAACAAAGTAAATTCTATTGTATTAAATTACTATATAATTAA
Source organism: Callitettix versicolor (assembly GCA_022606455.1). NCBI lineage: Eukaryota > Metazoa > Arthropoda > Insecta > Hemiptera > Cercopidae > Callitettix > Callitettix versicolor. The sequence goes on along the minus strand of CM040185.1, from coordinate 36,687,472 downwards.
TGACATTACTTTATTAACAGGTCATACTATAACTGACCTAACGTTATGTATTTATGTATTTAGGGATTAAATATAACTATAACGTCTATTTGAATAGAAGTTCATATTGACAAGAAATAATACGACTAAATGGTTTTGCAAAGATTTTACTTAGAAAGATATTTAGAGTAATCTTAAGATACAAGTATTGAATTAAAGCTTAGTGGATTATAGTAATTAGATAACAGCCAATGGTATTATTTGAATTATTTTATTTACAAACTCATGCTTCTTACTAACAATTAAGGATAGCGATTCCATAAAAAATACTTCCTAACCACTTTTACTTTTCGTTCATGTACTAACAAGATAAGTTATGATTGCCACATATTTCATCGGTCATATGTATTTTAACTATATTTCATGGTTTATAAAGAGGTGCTATAACACTTCAAATTCTTGCTGTATACATTGTTATTCGTTTTTCCCATTAACTGCAAAAGGTCACACAGGTTCACTGGAATATATATATATATATATATATATATATATATATATATATATATATATATATTTGTATATTAAACAAATCAATATGTGAATTTAAAAAAGTAAAAGTATGCAACTGATTTTAACTCCCCTTCATAGCATTGAACTACAATGCGTCAGAAATAATACAGCTCACTAGATTGTGAACCCTACAATTTAATATATAGATTAAATTCAATTAAGCAATACTAGAGTGAGTGAGACGATTTTTTACATGTTAATCGATCTATCACTAGTTTCTATTTTTTCAATCATAAAAAAGTGTTGCGCTAACGTCTATAAAAGTTTTTCCTTCAATAATTGAATTAGAGAAAGTCTCTGTAACATTTTTGCAGTAATTATTTTATAAAAGTATCAATATTTTAAATGGTACAATACATTTTTCGCAACCGGTGGGAAAATTTTGCGATAGGATATTTTCTTAGACTGGTTTAGAATAGAAAGAGAGAGTTTCGAGTAATGTATATTTTATATATTTAATTTGCATACAGTTATTAAAAAAACAAGTTAACAATTTTAAAAGTATTTAATTCTATGTATAAAAAACGTGTTTTCAAGTCTTTTTACGCGAAATGCCATCGGTTTTAATAAGTTTACAAAAAGTTTATTTCCATTTCTTGCGTCGCTTTCAAACCTCGAGCACTAGTGCACAAAACCTCTTGCTTCCACATCCGGTTCGTTACACCCGCGTTTTGCAACGTTCCCGCTCTTGCGTGTTCTTTACACCATTTCCACTCGTTTGCAGGAAAAACTTTTAAATTCAACTTCGTTGTTGACGCAAATTTCAATTCGTTCATACTAAACTGTTTTACTTTTAACTTTATTACCACACAAATTATACAGGAAGAATGGTGAAACAATTTTAGAGACAATTGACTTTAAAGACGTGTTATTTGTCTGTGACAATCGTTGATGATCGCACGAACAGGCAGGCTTCTATGAAATTTGTAGTTTTTAAAAATTAATAAAACTTTTCAACCCGTTCATTGACTTTGGATAGTGTTTTATTGAATGAAAATCGATTTATTAAATTTTGAAAAATTAAGCATCTTTATTGATTTTTTACAATTACACTAGTACTTCGGTAATTTAAATTTGAAAGGGATTTAATAAATTGAAGTTATGAAGGATATCGAACAAGTAACGTTCGAGTTATCAAGGTCGTCAGAACGAAATATTCAAACAATTTATGTTCGAAGTGACTCAAAAATCTCTATAATTTGAACTTTTAGAGCTTCTGTAACAAGTTGATTAAAAAAGTAAAACTACGTTATACATTCATTTCTCTTTTTAAAATTTTGTAGGACCGTTACTGTCTCGGTGGAGCACACCGGTACGGACACCGTCAGACAAATTGCACAATTCGTGCCCAGACTTGAATAAAACAGCTAGAGCATCAAGCTAGCAATGAAACTTGGTGTAATTGAGATTCGCAGAGTGAAAATTCGACTTATAGAAGTAACTTTGAATTATAGAAGTTACTCAGTAATACACTTTTTGTGTTACGTTTTTCAAGCTACTATCAGAACCCGACAAAATTCGATTTATCGAGGTTATAATTTTTAAAATTTCGACTTAATGTGTTTCTACCATTAAGTGTTATGAAGATTCCAACGTAATTTTTAAAAAATCGAGTTATCAAGGAATTCAAGCTATCGAAATTAGAGCTTTCAAAGTCCTACTGCAGATGTATATTATTGAAAAAGAATTTTGGGGGGAAATAATTGAATAAAGAAAATTTCTATTAAAAAGTATAAGTAAAAAGTTAAAAAAATAATTTGTTTCCCAAAATTATATTATTTTTTGAAATATTATAAACTGACAAAATTTTAATTGAAAAATGTGCTATGGGGCGGCCATTGTGGTGAAAGCTACACACACCCTGTGCTATAAAACGAGCACCGGTCCTGTTCTTTAGAATATATATATTATTTTAAGAGGTTCTAAAAATATTGTATTTTTTATAATTGTCATTTCCGTTAAGATTTTAAAATGTTCATCCTTCTCAAAATATTTAAACAAGCATAATAACCTTTTTACCTTAAACTTTTTAAAAAAATTTGTTTTCTCCTCAATCATTTTTTCAATATGCATATTAAAATTTTAAAATTCATTGCATATTTTAAATGCTATCTTGATAAAATTTTGTTTAAAAAAAAGTAAAATAAAAATTAATATTGTGATACCTTGCGTAAGATCTCTTCCATCAATCCAACGACACAGCTGTTTGTCGCCATTATTTGATTTCCTTCAGAACTTTCAACAACTTTATTTCTAATACGTCACGTTTTGTTTAAACCTTTACGGAAAACAAAATAATGTATTGTTATGTTTAATAATATGTCGGCCCTTACCACAATATTGAATACAATATAAGACTGATGTTAATTAACAATGCAGATTACTCAGCTATTTGTTAATATAAAATTAAATTTGATATTTAATTTTAAATGTTCTTTATGTAGTGATGTGATCCAATTTTTAAGTTTATCTATGTTTTTTTTCTTTTAAAAATACAGAAGCAAAGTATATTTAGCTGACCGCATTTCTGTATACAATATGTTTACTAATAGGGCCTAGTTCAAAGAACAGTAGGCCTCGCAGTTTATTCTTAATTGCCTAGTCACCGTTTATTATTATTATTATTTTAAGACGAAAAGGACGAAAAGCACTTTACCACCTCCATAAATGTGTGATTGTAAAGTGTTAAAGTCGTAAGTTTAGCGTTGCAAGTGTAAGTGTGTGTTAGACTCGGGTATCGCGAGGTACGTCTAAATCCTCTCAATAAGTGCAGCTAGTTTGCACCCCCCCCCAGAGGAGTCACCGTTCTGACGCGCTTGCAAACGTCCCCGCCAATTTAACCGGTAATCTTAAAATTTAGGAAAAATGTTACCGGATGAACTTTATTGGAAATTTCATGATGTTTCCCCTTGTGGTGGACATACCGTTCAGCCAGTACTAGAGGGCACAGCCAGTAACTCCCATCACAAAACACCATCTTGAAACGAAAGCGAAAGAAAAAAAATCTTACAACTACGTCGTTTGGACTTTGCACACTGTACCTTCTTACCAAATGTTAAAACAATCTATCTATGACATTGGCAAAAACTAATAAAAAACACACAAATACCAACGGTCTAGTTGAAAAAATCACGCTTTGCTCCGGGATGAATTAACAAACATAATTTTAACATAATCTGTATCTTTAATTAATATTAGTGTTATCGGGAGTAGAATCAATATTGCCGACGGGATCTACAGATTTTTAATATGTTTTAAATGATAAATATCTTCAAAATGTCTTCAAAATGTAGATACGAACTGCGGATGTAGAAGAAACTGGCGTTTCAATATCTCAGAACTTCTCCCCGTGTTTACTCTTGTGTTTTACGCTTCAATGCAATCGGCTTTCATTACTTTCGCAGAGCAACCCCTTACCCCCGCCTCCAATCCATTACACCCCATTTTTACCCTAGATATTTATTATAATGTTATTTACATTCGAGGATTATCATCACTCAGCATACAGATGAAACTGAGGCCAGACGTAAAACTGACAAAGCGAAACTCACTCCTTCAAGAATTAAACTATTAATTTAATTTTTTAAATTAAAAATCTAGATTTAACTTTCCTTATTGCTACCTACGCTTGTAGCTAAATAATAATATCAGCCAGCCGGCAATTTAAGGCTCTATTCAATTGAATAAATAATTATTAACTTTAATTAGTTTAATAATTAGTGTGACCTTTAAATTTTTTCAAACCTACTTTTAATTATTTGGCTTACAGATGAAATAATTGACCTGAGATCTTTGAATTTAACTCTACCGTTTGGGATTTTCGTTTTTTATTTGTTACGCAGTTTTGACAAAGCACATTGACCAATTTTTTTGAAATGTCTGGAAATGATACCTTGTATAAAACTGGAACGACATATGTGGAAAAATGTTTAATTCTCTTCCGTTTCAATATGGTTGCCTTTGATTTAAAGATTACTGCGACTGATGCGTTACCAATCTTTTTCCCCCAACGTAACTGGAACCGTACTAATTAAACAAAATGATACTGAACCATCTTTTTAGATATTTTAATTTCTTTCTTCGTGAAACGATCGAAATTGCGATTAGAAGAGCTGAACAGCTTGTATTACTGGAAATAGCCAACAATTAAATTCGTCAGCGTTAATTGAAAGCTACGATCTCAAAATTGAAGTGAATAAAAAAAAACTCTTACACATATGTCTTTCGGGCTTTACGCAAGGCTGGTACCGAATTGTAAAACAATCGGTCAATACGTTTAGCCAAAACTGCGTAACAAACACACAATCCAGATGTGCCACGCGCGGAACGGTCGGGTTTAATCAGAGAACTCGCATCGCACGGTCAATTATAGTCTGTTTCAAAAAGACGGGTTTTAAAACTCTTAAAAAAGTATAACTTATTTATGAACACCTCTAAAAAAAGTCGGATTTACCAAATGCATTCAGTTTAAAAACGGAATAAATCAACAATTTAAATTTAAAAATAATTGTGCTTGCGAAAATGAACCCTAATCGCTATGTAATCAATTCTTTGCCTATTTCGAAACACATCGGATCAACACGCAAGTTTTGATACACACAGTGTTATTAGATTAGGATCGTTAATAGTGTTAGCATTTTAGTCCTTTATACCGTGATCAGTGCCCATTTCGTGTGCCTGAGGCTACTTCTTACTATGATGGCTACTTCTTACTATGATGGCTACTTCGAGTATCCGCTTTCTAACAGAAATTTTAATTTTTTAATTATCAATTAATTAATTAAATTATTATTTAATTGATCAATTATTTGATTAATTAATTTTAAAATAGGTTTAAAATGGGTCTCTTAAAATTGATTTTTTAGAGTTTTGTAAATTTAAGTCTTCTGAGCCCAAAAAAGTGATTTTATAAGTCTGTTATTTTGTGTCTTAGCTTTGTGATTAAACTAATGAAATTTGACCTTACGGTTTAGTTGCCGTATCTCGGATAAAGACTTTTTTCAGAAAAATGTTTCCTGTGCAATATTACGACCATAAACCGTATAAAAACAGATTTGATCATATTTGCGTTTTTTGTTCAAGTGTAGTCGGGAATCTTGAAAAAATAAAAATAAACCCTGATCACCGTCGGGATTGTTTTATTTTAAATTTATTCTCTAACTGAATTTTTTAATATGAAATTTTGTATTCCTAACTTGAGTTATAGGTCTAAATTTTTATATAACGAAATATTTTAGCAAAATCTAATTAGGTAATATTGATAGTTGGACTGACTTTATAGATTACCGTGATTTTTTGTTTTTTAGAATCGATGATATTTTGTAGAACGCAAGAAAGTTTCGTAACGTCTAATTGTAACAGTTACTTCTTCTTCTGTTCACGCTCACACGGTTAAAAAAACGTTCAAGTTTCATAAAGTATTGCAATTTTCCCGTTAGGGCGCTAGAGTTTCAGTACCGGCACACATACACGGAATAATACTTTTGTATACAATTCACCATGAAAACATGCAATAAGCTCGAAAAATATTTGTCTTCCGCGAGTAAGATTGTTTCCCCTGACGTCACAAAGCTCGTGGCAAACACACAGATACTTGTTTCGCAAAGTGTGTCTTTGATCTCGCTTTTCTGTCGCATTAAACAGAGTGGTGTTCTCTAGTCTGCGGTGCATTTTATAGAAAACTCGCTACAATAGATTTTTTGTGTATAAACATGCACATGACAAAAGCCAAGACTACAATAACAGCAAAGTGTTTGGGTATGACACACATCGGTGTGTGTGTGTGTGTGTGTTTGTATTTTATCTCCTGAACAATTTCTGTGCCCAATCAGTACATTTTTTTCTTGTTAGATTCAGTTCCTTTTTATATTTTTTGTTTGATCTTGCCATTTTAATGAACACATTATGATATACACAAGCGCCTCTGTCTGTTGGTAATCCATTTTTATGCATACGCGGTAAATCAGTAAACTAAGAATGTTGGCTGGTTTCTAAAACAGGTATCGAAACTTGAGGAAAAAATAAATAGTGCTAAATGTTAAACCATTTTTCTCAACTTTTCAATTTTAAATAACAGAAAAAACTGGAAATCGGTATAATTTCTCAAAACCGATTTTTCGTATTTCGCTCAAATTTTGGGCAGAAATATAGGGACGCAGTTTAAAGTCGGTATAAAAAATTGGACCTGAGGTGTAACCAAGTAATTGACTTCTTTTATGTAATATTTGTCAATTAGTTTAGTTTAGTCTAAGCGTGTATGTGCACTTGTACACACACACGCATACATTTCTCTCTCAACATCCATACTTTAAATCCATTAACAAATAATGATGAGGAATCATCATTAACGGAAAGAAAATTGGTAAAGCTAACGGTAGTAAAAGCATTTTCAAACCTATCACTTGAGGTGCTGTTGACTGACCGGTGTCTTAGCCATTTTTACCACGAAGCCCTTTGCGATTATAATAACTCAGGTCGTAAACAATTATATAAAAATCTGGACAAGTAAAAATAAAGAAATATTTTATTTGAAAAGAAGAACGTACTAAATATGATTTCACGTCCAGAAAAACATGCAATTTGCTTCCCCTCGCGCTCCGCTGGGAGGCGAAGATTTTTCACCCTTTCTGCATTTTCCAGTTTATTTGCTTTAGCCCCAATTTGAAGACAATTTATTTCCAATTTGTCGGAAATGGGGTTTGAAGGATTCACCGTCTGACAAAACTAACTGCGAATGCTTCACTTTAACGTTGATTTCGTTGTATTACTTCTTTACGCTTTATTAAAATGGAGAAAGTCTGTGACAGACTGAAAAAATAGATTATTAATAAGGGTTTTTATACCTTTGCGGAAGTTATATCTTAATGCCAAAAGTTCCGCAAAACTAAAACGAAATTTTATTATCTGTTTTAGATTTTTTATTGATTTAATCTTTAGTTTCTTCCTTCAAAAACAGCTAATTTTATCAACACCAGTCCAGCTTTTTGTTGAGTAAAAGAATCTTTTTATCAATTTTTCATCTATTAACCAGTTGAAAATAAGCATTCGCCACAAAATGAAAAGTAATTTGATATCGTACTAGTCAAATTACTGTATCTTGACGTACTTCTTGGTAAACTAACTATTATATTCACAGATATCCCGAACAGAAGTATGACATAAATACAAACTTCGGTGTAAGAAGTATTCACTTCAAAAATTAAGTTTAGCGTCGGTTGTGACGTCAGCGTCCTTAACGTTTTTTTATTGTTATTGTCAATACAATACGCCTATAATTGCAGTTTCTATTTTTATTACCAAAATTTATAAATAATAATATTTCACGTACTATATTTATTATAATATTTTAAAATTCTAATGCTTCAATTATTTTTTTAATATTCATTCCATTCTCGCCTTTCAGTATTCGAAGTAAGTAGCCTATCTATGGTCAATTCGCTTGATTTTGTAATACATATTATAGTTACTCACTTACTAGGATCTCTGTGATAATCAGCTGTTTTGTGGATTCTTCACTGCTTCCTTCCGTTACTCTTAATTCGATTTCACAGCACCACAAAAATTGCCGTACCGGCCGTAAAGAAGTATTCACCAAAAACAGATGTTGACTAGCGTGTACTTTCGACTTGATATATTCATATCCGTTAAGTTTTAAAAACTAATCATTCAAATAAACATTTGAATAGTTTGTACAAGATATTGCAAAAACTACTTTACATTTTATTTAATTTTTACGAAGATGATCAAGTCCCCAAATACCCAAACAAAAGTGAAGGTTACACAATTATAGCTTCTTTCTTTTTTTTAAGATACATTCTGAGAGTGCACTTGTCTGGATGTAATTATAATGATGAATACATTATTATATATATATATTACATATTGCATTATATACATATACATATATACATTACATATTTATTTATATATACATATAATTACATTATTGGATAAATTATTATTATATTATATATTAATAATACATATATATTTATAAGAAATATGTATATATTATAAATTTATTTCGACCGGAGAATCCTAGTGTGGTGGTCAAAGTGGTAAAGCATTCATCTGCACAACTGCTTCTTGGTTCGAGCCACAGTAGCTCCCGTTGCTTTTCCCCCACAAAGCCTACAGCTTAAACTCTTAATAATTTGTTATTAAATGCCAATAAATGACCTGTCTCTCAGGCTGCAATAGCTTACCTGCTTCACTAAGGTAGAGTTTTTCACATTAGGTTTATTTAGAAGTTAGGGTATTTTTTTAGTTATGCCACTAGGTAGCTCTATTGTTGGATGTACCTTACTGTTTACACGAGGTCTCCGCTTCTTCAGATGTTGGTCAGACAGCATAGACCTACCGTTCGGTCAAACCAGTTTTGGAGAGGTGGTTAAGTCTTATTATCAATATTGTAGCAGATTGTATTTTTAGTGTTACTTCTGTTTGGTATCCTTCTGAAGATTTTAGCTATGCTACCGAAATGTACATAAGTTTAAGTTCGATGTATATTCTGTTCATGTTAAAACAGTTTCTCTTGATTTTGTGGCAAACTTATGAAAAGTATGTTTTAATTTGTTTCGCGCTATATTTAGGACTTCAGCAGAAACGTTTAATAATAGAACCCCAGCGGGATTTCAATGAACCAATGGAGTTACCGTATCAAACCCAGACGGCAAGCTGATAAAAATATCCCCTTGGATTAACGATAATACCTGTCAACGACAGGCCGGCCTGTTGAGGCAATAATCAATACGCGGCGATAGTTTGCTTTCTAAAATATGTTCGTTTTGAACGTTTTATCTTTGGCGCAAGAATTGATAAAGGAATTACATTTAACACGTCTCACTGGATTTTACTTTTTCGAGGTGGTTTTATTTCTGTACGAGTGGTTGTCAGTAACATATCGCTGGCATGCATGCGCAGACTGAATTTTTCAACTTTCTAGACAAAAATTTAGAATAAAATAATTCACAAATACATTTACACAAATGTAAAGTAAAAATTGAGCTGTTTTTTAAGGAATATATAAGATTTTTTGTCTAAAAAGTTGTAAAATGAGCTACTAGATCATTCATCATAGTAAGATCAAGACCAGAAACCAATGTGAACCGACCAATTCTTTTAGACTTCATTTTTAATGTAGTAAACATTTGAGTGTAGTAATGTGCGCGTGCATGTATTAACAATTTTTGTGTCCAATTGTATTCAAACTTGATACACAAAATTAATTTTAATGGGGATCTAATTGCTTTGGCAAGTTCGTTACCCAACAAAATAATTTCAACAGTTTCAAAATGGTGGTCATTGAAATTATCATTAAATTAGTAAATTCTTTTATCTGATTAAATTAGATTTCACCATTAATCAGCGTTAGAGACGGCATAAATTAGCGGTTTTAAATTTTCAAAATGCGTTGAAATTAAAAAAAAAATTTCTGACGGCGGTGTCAGGGTTTACTTTCATGCTGTTAATTAGCAGTAATAAAGTATAAAATGCTAATATATTTTGAGTTTAATGTTGGTGGAATCAGGATTACAAAAAATGGTAAGCTGAAATAATTTCGTTTTGAAATAAGCTTCAATCACATCAGGGTAATAGCGTGATTATTTTAAAATAAGGACATATTAATAAATGTTACGTTATTAGGTTTTCAAATTCAGGTAGTTTACTTTGGCGTGACAGCTGCGTGTAGCTATTATTTTCTTGTAGACAAATTTTAGTTTTATTTTCTTGCAGCCAAGTTTTGTTTTTTTTTTTTTTGTATCCAATATTTAGTTTTATTTTCTTGTAGCCAAGTTATTTTTTATTTTCCTGTAGCCAAGTATTAGTTTTTTTAGTCAAGATTTATTTTTAGTTTCTTGTTGTTAAGTTTAGTTTTATTTTCTTGTAGCTAAGTTTTACTTTTATTTTCTTGTAGCCAAGTTTTACTTTTATTTTCTTGTAGCCAAGTTTTGTGTTTTATTTTCTTGTAGCCAAGTTTTACTTTTATTTTCTTGTAGCCAAGTTTTAGTTTTATTTTCTTGTAGCCAAGTTTTATTTTTTATTTTCCTGTAGCCAAGTTTTAGTTTTTTTAGTAAAGATTTATTTTTAGTTTCTTGTTGTTAAGTTTAGTTTTATTTTCTTGTAGCTAAGTTTTACTTTTATTTTCTTGTAGCCAAGTTTTGTGTTTTATTTTCTTGTAGCCAAGTTTTAGTTTTATTTTCTTGTAGCCAAGTTTTATTTTTTATTTTCCTGTAGCCAAGTTTTAGTTTTTTTAGTCAAGATTTATTTTTAGTTTCTTGTTGTTAAGTTTAGTTTTATTTTCTTGTAGCTAAGTTTTACTTTTATTTTCTTGTAGCCAAGTTTTACTTTTATTTTCTTGTAGCCAAGTTTTGTGTTTTATTTTCTTGTAGCCAAGTTTTACTTTTATTTTCTTGTAGCCAAGTTTTAGTTTTATTTTCTTGTAGCCAAGTTTTATTTTTTATTTTCCTGTAGCCAAGTTTTAGTTTTTTTAGTAAAGATTTATTTTTATTTTCTTGTTGTTAAGTTCAGTTTTATTTTCTTGTAGCCAAGTTTTATTTTTTATTTTCCTGTAGCCAAGTTTTAGTTTTTTTAGTCAAGATTTATTTTTAGTTTCTTGTTGTTAAGTTCAGTTTTATTTTCTTGTAGCCAAGTTTTAGTTTTTTTAGTCAAGATTTATTTTTAGTTTCTTGTTGTTAAGTTTAGTTTTATTTTCTTGTAGCCAAGTTTTACTTTTATTTTCTTGTAGCCAAGTTTTACTTTTATTTTCTTGTAGCCAAGTTTTAGTTTTATTTTCTGAAACGTGAAAATAATCGCACTAGAATTATGAATACCCGGGTTCGATTCCCGGCCAGGGCTTGGCATTTTCATACGCTATAAATCATCCCATCGTCTGCATTAGCCCAAGTGTGCACAATAGTCGAACGTTAAACACCAAAAAAAAAAAAAAAAATCGATAATGTTCCCATTTTGTCGGACAGTTTTTATTTTGCTACATATTACATAGAAAAATAATTTACCATTAGTCGAGATGTTTTCTACCGAAACACCAGTGTGAATAACTGATACACGAAATAAAACCCGCATTATATTTAAAACCAACACAATAGCCGAAACGACATAAATTCAGTCGGCTGAACACGGTGTATTTAAAAGTAAAATAATTACAGCAATTTGTAAAACTGTAAATTTATGTCGGACAATCAGGCTAATTGGTTACATTGTTGCACCTGTTGTTACAAAATGGCGATCGTAAATTGTCCGGATCCTGTCAATAGTTGATTACACTCTGTTGGAAATTAATGTTTTGGCACTTACTTTGTTGCCAATTAGTCAAATCCTGAATGAATTTAGCGACCGAATGACGTCACGCTTAGATCAAACATCAAGCATCTTCAGTTTTTATATATTCACAGATTATTTATCTAGTAGCCTACATATATCTGAAAAACATATAGGGTGTTCTGAAAGTGACGCTACCTTATGGAACGATGTTTTGTTTTATGCTTCCCTTAATGTTAGGAGGAAAAAACAAAATTTGTTTATGAAATGCACTTTTAACCGCTCTCACTGGCTTACTTAATATTTATTTCATTATTACATTTACTCATAGTTTGTACATGAAACAAAACAACGCTGAAAAGTAATTGCATAGAGAAACCGTTGCTGCAATTTTCCAACAAACGTTACAACGTGTGTATAAGAACATGCAACGTCGTATTCAGTTGTGTGAATAGCATAATGGTGCCCACTTTCAACACGTTTTGTAACTAACTCGTAGAATAAAGTAACTTTATTATTTCCCCATAAAGTTGTGTCCTATTTCAACACTTTGTATATATATATATATATATATATATATATATATATATATATATATATATATATATATATATACATACATAATATGTGAATTTTAACGACCTCTTAAAAAGGACCTCTAGAGGTCAGGATCGACGTCCTGGGCGCATTGATGCTTTAATTTTTATTATTAAATTATTGTTTAAATATTAAATATTCAGTGATACAGTATTTTTGCATATAAAACGAAACAATAATACAGTACATATTTTAAAATACAGTTAAAAAATAAATGTTATTATTTATATCATAGGCCTAAGTTTAGTGGAATAGTCTAAAGATACGAGTAAATGTTATTCTTTGCGTTTTTTTTAGAATGACAAATAAATATTCACAATTAAATTGTGCCTTGTCACTACTATCGATAGTAGTAATTGTAATAGTACTTATCTGCCGACCAATAACTTCCACATTATGCAAAACATTTTACGCTGATATTTCTAAACACAAGGCATTTCATCAAATCTGAAATGAATAGACTTACGATTGCATACAAATGTGTATACACCAGTAAATAGGCCCATTAAACACCCGTATTTACGGTTCCAAATGATGCTAAAACAAAACTCAAATTTTACTTTCTCATAGCACAAAAAATGTTTTGACGGTTTTAAGTTTTTATGGATCTGTGCTTTTTAAAGTTTTCGGAGTCATGTTCCCCTGACTTGGGTATTTGTCTTCCCAAAGATCAGTTGGAGACTAGTACAATTGCTCTTAAAATTTAGCTCATATTCAAGATGGTTTTTTTATTTCGACTTTTTTTAAACCACTTTTGCAAAACTGTTAAAGATAGGATTTTCTCAAAATCGGCTCTAATGATTTAGGTAAAACAAAGATTTTTTAAATATAATTCATTAGAACTAACATAAAACTTATTGGTTACTATATCACCGAAAAATTTTGTTCTTAATTTATAGGAAAATGTAGAAAACTAGCAGACATTTTTTTCGAAATTGATTCTCGCAATTTTCGTCATACATGAAGATTGATAATTCAATTAATTGTTGAAAAACTAAAAAAATTAGTGTTCAGGAGTGAATTAGAAAAAAATAAACTCGGACTCGTTTGTTTTTACTCTGACACAGTTATTAAGTTTTTAAAGTATTATTTCAAACGGACTTGAGATGAAGATTCTTCATAAGTAAATAAGATTTTAGCAAGATTTAAAAATCGATTTTGAAAACTCGATCGAATCCACATTAAAAATTGTATAAAAATAATTCTAAAAAAATTGTGTAATATTTTAACAATATTTATTTAATAAATTAATAAACATATAGCGTCGAAATTTAATCCCTAATAGAATTCCACTAAACTTTAATAACTTCACATGTATTAGTAGAGAGCCGCGCAGCTTTGCTTTTAAGCAAAGTTCTTTTTTTAAAAGAAATCTAGCTGTCACAAATGTCTGCAGACGCTTCTACAATGAAACATTTCCTCAACCAGCAATTTACGCAACTGAAATGCAATTTTCCCGCCTGAATGGAACCGGAAGCACTGTGTCAGATGCACTCATAGGCTTTGCTTATTTAAAATACATTTGACGTAGTCAAAAGTTTATTTAATTTTGTTACTAATGCGTAACTAAGACCTGCGTTATTTACCATCACTCTATAAAACGTACAATGTAGAAATTATGATAATAGGGTAAAACATAAATTTGTAGAATTTAATATAATTGATTTTATTTTCTCTGAGTCTACAAAATAAACTATTTCTCTTTTAAACCCCCAAAATTGTATTTTTTACACTAGGTTAGAAATGTTTTGTTATGCTACAGTGTTAGTGTTAAAATATAAAATCCTTATATAAATCAAATAGTGTCTGGACGTTTTCCCTTCCTTCAGTCATACAGCATCTAAATGATTTAACCTTGAGCAACTCAAACTGTGTCTAAATGTTTGTTTTTCTTTGCAGGCAGGAAGATCTAATGTTTTGTCCTTTCTTAACTTAAACAATGTTCATTGTTTTTTCTTTGCATAAATCAAACAGTGGTAAATTGTTTTATTCTTAGCAAAATCGAATAGTATCAAAATGTTTTGTCCTCCCATAAAACAGTGTCTAAATGTTTTGTACTTACGTAACTCAATAGCGTCTAAGTGTTTTATCTTTCTGTTAAATGAACAGTGTTTTATTCTTCAAAAAAATCAAAAAATGTCAAAATGTTTTGACCATCTACAAATCAAAACGTCTAAGTGTTGTACTGTAGTTCAGTAGTGTTTAAATATTTTATCTTACCGTAAAATAAACAGTGTTTAAGTGTTTCATCTTTGAAAAATCAAACGGCGTCAAAATATAATGTCCGTCTATTAATCAAACGGCGTCTAAATGTTTTGAACTTCCGTAACTCAGTAATTTATAAATGTGTCAATTTTTCTTTCCTTAATCTAAAAAGTGTTTGTTTTTCCCTTTTATAAATCAAATAGTGGCTAAATATGTTGATCTTCCGTAACTTAGTAGTGTCTAAATGTGTTGCCTTTCCGCAATCTAAAATGTTGAAGTGTTTTTCCATTTATAAATCAAATAGTGGCTAAATATTTTGATTTTCCGCAACTTAGTAGTGTCTAAATGTGTTGTCTTTCCGCAATCTAAAATGTTTAAGTGTTTTACCTTTCATAAATCAAATAGTGGCTAAATATGTTGATCTTCCGCAACTTAGTAGTGTCTAAATGTGTTGTCTTTCTGTAATCTAAAATGTTTAAGTGTTTTACTTTTCATAAATCAAATAGTGGCTAAATATTTTGATCTTCCGCAACTTAGTAGTGTCTAAATGTGTTGTCTTTCTGTAATCTAAAATGTTTAAGTGTTTTACTTTTCATAAATCAAATAGTGGCTAAATATTTTGATCTTCCGCAACTTAGTAGTGTCTAAATGTGTTGTCTTTCTGTAATCTAAAATGTTTAAGTGTTTTACTTTTCATAAATCAAATAGTGGCTAAATATTTTGATCTTCCGCAACTTAGTAGTGTCTAAATGTGTTGTCTTTCTGTAATCTAAAATGTTTAAGTGTTTTACTTTTCATAAATCAAATAGTGGCTAAATATTTTGATCTTCCGCAACTTAGTAGTGTCTAAATGTGTTGTCTTTCTGTAATCTAAAATGTTTAAGTGTTTTACTTTTCATAAATCAAATAGTGGCTAAATATTTTGATCTTCCGCAACTTAGTAGTGTCTAAATGTGTTGTCTTTCTGTAATCTAAAATGTTTAAGTGTTTTACTTTTCATAAATCAAATAGTGGCTAAACATTTTGATCTTCCGCAACTTAGTAGTGTCTAAATGTGTTGTCTTTCTGCAATCTAAAATGTTTAAGTGTTTTACTTTTCATAAATCAAACCGTGGCTAAATATTTTGATCTTCTGTAACTACATGACGTGTTTTCTTATCATATTATTTTTACACTAGCACATCAATACACGAGTGTACGTATATAAGCAGCAAAAGCTAAACTACAGCATCTACCTAGATCCGTTAGCCAACACGTCACTAAAGTGAACTGAGGTCACAAAGCCAGATAGATTTGCACTGTCTCTCTACAGATTAACAATAGCTATCATGGGAAACTAAGCAGGTGCCACGTGTAACATGTGCCGTAATACCCTGCAACATGTAGCATAGGTTATCGCTGCATTAGAGGGTTGCCGTAATTATTAGTGAATTTGTGGATTTTGTTACAGTATTTCACTTTGCCATCGTAAGTTAAATAAGTGATTTATTACGAAAGCCACTTTTATTTTCATCTGTGAGTTTTCTTCCCGTTTAAATGGACCGATAGATTTTCTACATTTTTCAAGATATTTTTTCCAATCCACTATATATTGCTACGTGATCATAAGATATTTTTTCCAATCCACTATATATTGCTACGTGATCATAAGATATTTTTTCCAATCCACTATATATTGCTAGGTGATCATAAGATATTTTTCCAATCCACTATATATTGCTAGGTGATCATAAGATATTTTTTCCAATCCACTATATATTGCTAGGTGATCATAAGATATTTTTTCCAATCCACTATATATTGCTAGGTGATCATAAGATATTTTTTCCAATCCACTATATATTGCTAGGTGATCATAAGATATTTTTTTCAGAAATTTCAATTTCTAACACGAAATCTGTTTATTTTACAATAAATAAATAAGAATCCATTCATTAGTGTTTACGGCTGATTTCCGAATATGATTTTTTCCGCTTTTACCTCTTAAGCGATATTTATATCCATAAACGTCCTTATCATTATCACGTCTGTTCTAGTTTGGTTTTCAACTCACTAATACACTTTGGCTCATAAGAAGGTTATTGTTTTGAATGTAATTCTTGACGTTTCGAATAGAAAACCGTCTATATCGTCAGACAGCACCTTACAAAGTGCAGTCACGTACATCCTGATTTACCTCGACTTTATCAGGGCTACCACGTCACAGTGGCCAGTGGGGCGTCCCACCCAGCCGTGCGGAAGTAACATTCAGTGCAGTCCTTTTGGCGAACTGTTTTTTTTTTTTTTTTTTGTATTACTGCAGTGTCTTTTTAAAATTTAGGATTTACCTATAAAACGTAAAACTGTGATTAGTGGTACGGAAACGGTAGACAATACGCTAAATATTCAATTTAGTGTTTTTACGAAATTAGGTAGATCGAAAACGATTTCAAATTGGAAAATTCAATTCGCAC
Organism: Callitettix versicolor; assembly: GCA_022606455.1. Lineage (NCBI taxonomy): Eukaryota > Metazoa > Arthropoda > Insecta > Hemiptera > Cercopidae > Callitettix > Callitettix versicolor. The sequence goes on along the minus strand of CM040185.1, from coordinate 36,670,388 downwards.
ACAATGTTAAATATAACATTAAGAAAAGCTTTGCTTCTGTCGGTAGCTCCCCGAGTTCCGCACGTGTACTTTTATTGACATTGCGTTTACTTTAAAGTTTCTTATCTTATCACCTTACGTATTTCTATTGAATAATGAACTAATATCTGGTAAGCTTTAAGAATGTAGATTTACGGAAGATGAACTTGGTGATTCAAACTATAAATGTATTTTAAAAAACAACTAACTTTAAAACCATTTAATTAAAATGCTGACCAAATAAGTACATTATTTTATGTATGTTTTTCTAAAAAAATATCAATTTTTTTTTATTCATGTGAACATTTTTATTTCTATTCCTTCTTTACCTTTATATTCATAGTTGTATTTTTCTAATTGTTAAAAAGTCAAATTTTAACACTTTGAAATCTATCCACTTTTTTACGTAGACAAAAATGAAATTGTTTTTACTCCTATACAAACGTTCAGCTAAATGAACATGATAAAAATTATATTTCAAAATGGACACGCTATAAAGAAAAACATCAAAACACTTGATCATGTATGTAACTTAGAAAGAGTTCACCCGTTCCTGTCACCCGAACCTGATGGAAAGTCAAGTTCAGTAGAAAAGTCAAAGTTCAATCATTTTTTTACGAGTTAAAAATGTCTGCGAAAAACGTTAAAGGTCTTATATTTTGACTAAGTGGTACTAAGTGCTACTTTTTTACGGTACTGAGTGTTGAATTAGAAAATTATCTTATTCAGCGGAGCAAAAAAACTATTAGTATAATGAAGTAACGTATTTGTAAGCGAGAAGTAATTGTTTGACTAAGAAATTATTTTATAAATGTGTTCCTGTATACGAACAAGGACTTTATGTATGTCTACAGGTTGTTCTTCGACGTAAAACATTTTATACTTTAATTTTTCTCTTAGAATAAAACTGCAATGGAATAACTTCTGCATCCAATAAATTTCGTCTCAACTTTGCTCTTCGAATGATATGAGCGAGATAGTTGCTCAATTTCACTAAAAACAAAAAAAGGATTCTAAGGAAGTTCAGAACAATTTAAGAAGTACTTTAATGTACCTAATACGTATTGAACTAGTTTTATAACTACCCTTAGGCCACTGAATATAACGTACTAGAAGTACAGCACCATTATAAAAAGCGTGCTCGATATTTGGGCGTAAAATTCAAGTAATTAGGCTATCTGCCGCTAAGAACGCTGCATGTTGCAAGGACAGAGAGTAGAAACGTTTGAAAAATATAGTCATTTACTTATTATCTATTTAGCTGTAGTTTAACACTTTGCCGCAAGATGCCACCAACAGCGAGCACTCACCTCTCATAAGGGTTAGCATTATAATAGGTTTATATACAATGCTTAAGTGGCACCTCGTTACTAACCGTATTAAAAACGTAAGAGAATTTAATAGCAGGCTGGTGAGAGGAAGGGCTGTTTTCATAAAATAGCCCCCTCTCCCCCGCCCGCCTAACTAACTAAACTATTGAATATACAGAGTGTTTCTGTAATGCCCGGATATAATTTTGGTCCGATTTAGTACAAAACGTGGCACAAAAATCGATTTGGTAATTACCTGGATAAATTTGTTCATAGCGGTCATTTCAAAACTTTAAAAAAACTAACTTTTTTACCTTCAATTAAAAAAAATCTTGATTTTAAATTGTAAATTAAGTATAAAATACAAATAAATGTGAATAATGTTAGGGCTTATTGTCATATGTTCAATGTAGTTTACTATCTTGAGCAAATTTCGACTCTGATTTTTTCGAATCAGATTTTTTTAAAGTAAGAGCAAAAATGATTGTGATATTTTTACTGTTTGTAAATTGGTTTCCATCACGTCAGCAAGACAGGTATCACATTTTTTCCAAATACTTTTGCTATAAAAAATTTAGTTTCATCAAAAACTTTTACCGATAACCCCCTACACCACAATTAAACCTTTATTTCGACACACGCAGCACAATTTTGGTTTTAGGGTGGCGTGACGTCACTAACGAGCTTCATTGTGCACTGACCACGTAACTTCACCCCTTATCTCATCACAACTGTCCCCTTATGGCCGAATTTTCTGATGTTATTGCAAACCTTTTTACCTGTCACACAAAATACACAAGTACACATTTTGATTTCGGTCTGGGTAGATACTATGATTGTCATTCCGAGAATTAGAAATTACTAACCGCAAGGTCAATTTTTGGTGTTTAACAATTTCAATATTACATATTCCATGCATCACAATACAATGTAATTAAATATTATTTGAGTATTTTACTGTTGTCTCTAAGGGTTACTTTTTAAACTCTTAGACATAGATAATGGACCCCTTGATAGAGAAGAGGTAAAAAAAGAAATATATTTAAAACCTAATCATTTTATTTAACATATTTTCTCACTTTAAAAAATGTTAAAGAAAATTTTAAAATCGTGAAAGAAATTTATTTCCTTGAAACTAAGCAATTAAACTGATTTGGATAAAAATTTTTACTTAGTTCTAATTTGCTCATATCTTGAGAATTTTAATACATTTTGCTCAACTGTAGTCGAAAAATGTCCAAACAAAACTTACAAATTGCTCTATTCTAATCTCAAGTATTCTGTTCGGAAGGTGTTTTACCCAGTTTTTAGATTTTTTTATTAATCCTTGAACGGTTTTTGTAGAGAAATTACAAAACGTGAAAAGTTCGTGTATTTTACAAAAAAATGTCTTATTGTTTGTAATACTAGAATCAACTGGCGGAGGCAGCTGAAATGAGCAGTTGATGAGTTTACCAACATCCTACCATATCTGTAGCTCATACTACTTTCACTCATATACTCGAAATACACACACACACACACACACACACACACACACACACACACACACACACACACACACACACCACTCTATATAGCTTTACTATAAAATGACCCGCGCTGATGGAGTGATTGACGTAAATGGTGTATCAAATAGAGCCCTGAGACTTCCCAGTGCACTTAAGCTTACCCAAGCATGTAGGGCTCTGTATTGTAATATAAACAGTGTTTCCATAAGTAAATATAAAATAGAAAGAGCGGGATCTCACCGCACAACAAAACGTTGGCTAAACGGAACAAAATCTCCGTAATGAATGTCAAGCAAAAGAAAAATTTTAAGCATAATAGCAGAGCAAGCATCTGTAAGCACATCAATGAAGAACTGGGAAGTCACCAATTAGAAGTGGGGAGCTACCCACCTTGAATCCTCTCCAAATACTAGACATTATGAAAAGACTAGGACTTGGCGAAGGCACTCTCAGTAATATAGAAAAAAAAGATCAGCAAATTTACAAAGGTCGCGGTGCAATAGTAACGCTACACATTTACTAATTCGTTCAACATTAGAATCATGCTAAGTAGCTTTACTTTTTTTTATTCTCTTCAATGTCAAGCTTTGTTTTTTTTAATGAACTGTTATCTTCAAAAGAGCTGTCTGTCAGATTTGTCGAAGCTTATAAATAAAACGCAGGTGGATTTCAGTCAAACTTAGTAGAAAAAAATCTGTCAAAGATGTGTCAAAATCAAGCGTAAATCTGTTGGAACATTAAAAAGACTTTATCATAGATTATTTATTAATGTTCCCCCTGAACACCAATATCTTTCATTATCTTATTCAATTTTATTATACTTTATCACTTTCGATAATGTTCTCTTCTGTTATAACTTTTGTCAAATATCTTTCTTTTTCTCAAATATTCTTCTTATCCCGTTGCTTGTAATAATGATGAACTGCTTCCACCTATTCAATTGTGTTTTTTCTTTTTCTTTAGAAAACACTATCTGTTTTGTTGTTCGCCTTGACTATTCTTTTAACGTGTCTGTTACAGATCTGCAGTGTTATTTTCACAATTATCAATAACTCAAACATTTCATAAAGCTCTTAGTTTCTTGTCTTAAATTAAAGTTACTCTTTCATCTCTACACTCTTAGTTTGATTTTTATTTCTGAAAAACGTTTTCTGTGACAATGCTCGTTGTAACACGGATTTCAAAGTAAGGTCGATGACGTAGGCTGAAAACTGCTCTTACTTTTATTTGTACATTCTTTTTGATTCTTATTCTTAATCAATTGAAATTTTGCCTGGATATTGGAGTCAGCAAAGAATCAAATTTCTTTCTGTTTTTTATTATTTAGTTCATTAAAGTGTACGTTCATGTTATCCTACTTTTTCGACTTTTTTAAGCTTCCACAGAAATCTCTTGTAAAGCTATATTCCTTAAAATCCGTACTTTATGCCAGTTATACTAATGGTTAATGCCAGTTAACGGAAAGTGTAAAACTTACTACAGGAACTGTAGTTTCGAACCTTGGCAAGTGCAAGTTTTGTGACGTAACTGACTGATAGATGACTTAACCATATCTACCACTCCTGTGCACAGACTAGTCTATTTTAAACACAGTTTTTAGTTGTATAATCTGATTCAATGCATACTTTTCTTTCAGTTATCAACTTCAGTTGTAAGATAAACAAAGATTTGGTGAACAGAAGATGAGTGAGATTAGAGAAGATGCTGACAACACACTCACTGCACCCGATTCTAAACAATTTGATACTGAATAACTTTCGTTGTGAACGGAAGAATTAAAAGTTTTATTATAACTTTACCCCTCGATTAATTACCTCGAAAGGGAAAGTGTTGTCAACCGTCCCCTAACCCCGGGGGAGAAATCCATCTAAGTATAAAAATTGCTTAAAATAGGGGTGATTTTTTAAATATTTTTTCTCTGCTCTCATTGTTCTTCTGCAGATAAAGTTATAACTGCCTTCATATTTCTGTAGCTTTTTGTAGAACGACACAATTTCGTTAGAACCCATTTTTAGAAAATTCGACTTTGTTATTAAGAGTTTTGTTGATAACAAAATACGTTTGAGGGAGAAAATCCACGGAATAGTAAAAATTAGACTCGATATATTATTAAACTACAACCGTAAAATAAATTTGATCAGTTACTTTAGTTACGTATACTGGCATCCAAGTAAAACGTTTTTAGACTCTTGGGATCTGAAAATATAAAAATCTTAAAATATATTTTTCAAGATCATCATATTATTTTCAATGTTCCAAGTATCGAAAAAGTAAAATTACTAATAACACTTGATTTTTTCCATTCAGTATGATTAGGCCTATATATCTATGATTTAATTTTAGTTAAAACAAAGATATCGTTTTCTAAAGTTAGTGTTAATTTGTAAACTGTGACACATACTTTATTATATATATATATATATATATATATATATATGTGTGTGTGTGTGTGTGTGTGTGTGTGTGTGTGTGCGCGCGCGCGATCGCGTGATTCTGTGTGTCTGTGTATAATATTGTACTTGATACTTAAACTCAATAATATTACTACTCTACATGCAGAATTACTATATTTTTAATCAGCTGTTCACTGCCTTGCCTCTTCGACAGCTGTATAATAACTCAGTATGTGTGTGTAACTAACGAACAGCTGATTTTGTTTAATGAAAATATTGTATAGACGTTAATAATTTTTTTTTTTATGTATAGACGTTAACATCACACCACCTATTTTCGCAAATGTGTGATGTTTTTCTTTGATATTTAAAGATTATCAGAAAATTAGTTTTAAAAAATATCTGTCATAAATTATGAAACTAATTTTCCTTTCGCATTGTTTTTTTTAATCTCACAATACGGAAACACGTATTAAAAAACAATTTGAAGGTATTTCTTTTACACGATTTGAAATACATTTAAATTATTTTTTACTTTGTATTTTTTACTTAACAAAAATTGTAACTGATGTATTTTCAAGGTTTCAAACTCCCAACCTAAGTAATTCTTTAAGTTAAAGTTTGAACGTTAGAGGGGCATAAAGGCTAAAATATAAGAAAACTTGTTTAAGTTTATGTTTTTAATGATATATTTACTTAAAGCATCATTTGTTTTCTTCAATAACGAGAACAAAAATATTTTTTGCCCCACGCTTTATTACGTAAATCCTTCAAATATTACTTTCAATATTAGACTTAAGCTCGAACGGAATATTGAAAAATTGTGTACCCATAATGCTCTAATATTATGGGGCACTGCTGTTTATTAAGAAAGTAATTTAGCTGGGTATTTATAGTAACGTTCCAGTAAAAACTTGACAAGCGAATTAATTCCCAGATTCTGTGATTAGTATTCGGGATTGAATCTTAAGAAACTTTTGTGCAGTTTTTACTGGGAGTTCTGTTAATCACTCCCGGTAGAAAATAAATGGGAAAATAAGAATTGCTCAAATATTCTTTTTTTTAAGTTTTTAAAACACAAAAGAGTACGTAGTATAATGTTATTTCGAAAAAATTCTATTTCTGATGAAAAGAATTTGGTTTGATTTTCAGAATTAGTTCATCATTTTTTTTAATTTAACCATATAATATAAAAATTAGGGGTACCTAGTCCGCCCTTCAACTGCCAAATCTTTTTCTCAGGTCTTTAATAACCCAAAAAGTTAAGCTTATGCTTTATAATTACAGCACCTGTTATTATTTAAAACACAATTAATTAGAGTAAATACTTTAGGTATTTGTATCTCTAAATACGTTAATATTACAATAGCATACTATCAATTTACAGTGAAAATTAACTAAATTGAAAGAATATTATCGAAGAAAAATTGTTGTACAAAATCAGCTGTTTAGATGATTTTGTCAACACCTCTTTCCCCGCATCACCACAGCTTAACCATATTTCCGTTGCATTTCAGACTCTGTATTTTTATATTTATTTTTATGATAGACGCATTGTTAAAGTCAGTTTACTGATCGTTTTAATTTTTTAATATTAATAAAATTACAGTTGGGGAGTAGCTTGAATAGGAATAGAAATCGCTCAAAGGAGGATAGTAGTCTGTAAAAATAATAATGAGAAGTGAATGAATTTCTATGTTTACTATTGCTCTGCAACATTGTAGATCCATTGTGACACATTTATATATTCCTTAGATGCTCACTAAAGCACGTCCACGATTTGAAGCAGAGTCGAAGTGGTTAGCTCCTCGACTTCTAGTTGGTAACTTTACTGTTCCTTATTGAAGTGTTTGCTCTGCTAGTTTCAGTTTCAGTTTTGTTTTTCTTTTGACCATTATTACGGATGTTTTGCTTCATTTTGCCAGATTTTCTTTTGTGCTGTGAGATCCCTCTCATTTTTACTTATAGAGACATCCATAAGTAATGAGGGAGATGAGATCCGCCTGTGTAGAATCCCGCGTGCATTGGTAAAGCTAGTGTACACTTGGAGGTCTCAGAGCTCCGTTTAATACACCATTAGGCCGGTATCATTCACTTTTAGAGCCAAGCTATATAAGTAGTAAATGTGTGTGTCTTGAATAGATGAGTGAAAGTTGCATGAGCTAGAGATACGGTAGGATTGTTAAGCCCATCAGCTGCTCACTTCAGCTGCTTCTGCCTGATGAAGGAGGAAATAATAATGCAATTAGTTTTTTTAAGTGTTTAAGTTTTACATATTAACTGAGCAGATGAAAAATATTAAGAAAATTGAATTCAACGAGCGTCGCAGGTCCTTGCAACTCTCTTCCTGGCCCTACTTCAAAAATGAGTTGAAGTCCGTTTATCCGGCCAGTGAGCTGATAAACAGTGATTTTTTATAGTGTTTTAAACAATATCGTTATTTTAGTCAATATACAATAAAAAAAAATCTTAACAGCCCAAAAGATAGTTGTCGTACTACTTTAATATATCAGCTGATTTAATTGAAAAACTTTAATTTTATCTCAACGTATGACTTCTTGCTAGCTTGATTTCTTCGACTTACGTTTACTGCATTGTACATCTATCTACAAATAAAATAAAGGGTTTTGTAATTTTAAGCTTACCGATTAAATGAGAGCGGCTCGGAAATTTGTATTTATTATCGCGTTTACTGCATCGTACTGCAGCAATGTCGGTTTGTACCGTCAGTGGAACGTGCAGCAATTAATCGTACTGTGCTGCCGTCTGGTAGAGTTAAATAATCACATTTTGCTACCAACAATGACGTCACACCTTGTAATAGATGAAGTCACATAGCGAGATGACTTTAAAACCAACCAAATAAGACGGTTTTGGGATTAACGTAAGATAATTTTCAAATGTTTTTGTTCAGAATATTTTTGTTTATTTGTATGATTACTTGTTGAATAAGTCAGTTAAAATATAGAAAAATTGTGTAAAGTTTTTTATTAGTTACTTAATAATTTAATTAGAAATGCTCAGTTCGTAGGATGTCTGAAAGTACAATATTTCCGTTAAGGTGAGTCAGTAAACCTTTTTCACACAGTGACCGAACCAATTCGCCCACTCTACTTACCACCAGTTAGAAAGAAATTGCAACAAAATTTATGGGATGCAAAAATAAAACGTTATTACAGCTTCCTCGCAAGAGTAAAATTAAAGTGTAAAATATTGTAGGTACAAATTGGAGTGTCTAGGTGTAGTTTACTGAGGGGGGGATTTTGTTGTTTATACGATCATCCTTTTAATAAGATCAGCACTTCGTTTAAAGGAAGTGTTGGCAGCGGTACCACCACAAGAAACTGTTTCCATCTTTTATAAATTTTATATTTCGTTTAACTGGATGTTCGTTCAGTGCAAATATGGCGAAGAACCAGTCGAGATTGCAGAAAACATTTCTTTAACAGTACCTTTAGGGAATCTGAGTAACTATTGTTTGGTTGTTAGTGTTCGGCAAATACAATATTGCACAAACTTCTCACGTTCTGTTTGTTTATTTAAAGTAGCTTTAACGAAGGCTCTATACGAACCTTATTTAGCACCCGGTTTGTAACATATATTTCACTACAAAAGCAGTTCATCTGAATTTTCTTAAAGATTAGTTTTGAATATATCTATCGAGAATTTGTTTAATAAACTTTAAAATATAATTTACAGTTTAAGACTCTGACTATATCAACTCTGACTATCGTCATGGGATAGTTTTTTTATTTAGTTTTGAAACTTTTCAACTGTATTATATTGTTTTGGAATTAGAAAACGTCAACATCAACAAAACATATACAGTAATTTGAAATTGTGTTTAAAATGCCTTCACTGACTGTTAGTATTTTCGAAACAAAAATACCTTCGCAAACGTTAAACTATACTCGTTTCAAAATGGCGGTGGAAACGTTTCAACTTGCCGCCTTTTGGTTTGGTGCAGAGCCTAAACAAAGCTCACTGAAACACTGTACTGGATGTTACTTCCGCACGGCTGGGTGCTACGCCCCACTGGCCACTGAGACGTGGCGCCTTGATAAAAGGCACCATAAGTCGAGGTAAATCAAGATGTACGTGATTGTACTTTGTAAGGGGCTTTGTTTCTCTCCTATTTTTCAAAGCTTCTCAAACTATTTCAAAAATCCTACTTCGGCCAAACATTTAGTGATGTTTTTATTTTAAATTCTTAATTATTATACTAATAACTCAAAGAACAGTAAACCTCATCGCCATTACCAACGCTTCACGTTACAGCTCTGACGCGCTCGTAATATTTCCCGTAATTTTAACCGGTAACCGTAATATTTTGCGAAAATGTTACTGGACCAACTTTAGTGGGTTTTATGGTTCTCCATTGTGAAGCGGTTAAATTTATGATAGGTTTTGCCGTTCAGCCAGTATTACAGGAAATAAATAATAACTACACTCGTTATCGTTAAATGAGAGTCAGCCAACTTTGAATGCGAAAAATATTTACACATACATCGTTTGGGCCCTATACAAGTTACCTTTGTACCAAATTCAAAACAATCGGTCAATGCGTTTGGCCAAAACTGCGCAACAAAGACACAAACCAAATGCCGAACGTTCGAGTTGTACAGAGACCATGCTTCGCTCTGTCAGTTATTAACGAATTTCCTTAGGATAAATGAGACATCATGGTAAGACCCAGATCTTGAACTGATCACTTCAAATCACTTTTACAAGGGTCATTAAAATGTATATATTCGATTTGATTGAAACTTGTCACAAAAATCAATTATCTTCCAGCTTGGACGAGTTTGTCAACGAGCAAAATTCGTTTAACAGTTTTAAAATGGCAGTTTAAACATTTCAAATTTTTAACGTTGCGCGGTATTGTGTTCCAGTACGGGCTGGATACAATATAATGTAAAGATATTATACATTTTTGCTCATAATAACTGAAAAAAATGTTTAAAAATACAAAAAAAAATGAGTATTTTCTCGCATACCATCTTAGTTAGGTCTTCACGTCTGGCATAAACTAATTAAACTATTGTAGTATTTGTGAAATTAAAGTAACTATTTCTACATTTCAGTATGATTGTTGTGACCGCTAAATTGTAAACAATTACCATAAGCTTTAAGCCTTGTTAATTATACATTGCCACACATATAATAATATAATTACTTATATATGTATTAGCTTTAGGCCGTCATAATTAATTATACATTAAAAGATATACAATTAGGTAATTATTTATACATCTCTGCTTTATTCCATGCTAATTACTACATAAATAATTACGTAATTCTTTATTCATCTCAGCTTTAGGCCGTGTTAATTATACATTGCACATACATAATTATGTATTTATTTACACATCTCAGCATTAGGCCATGCTAATTATAGATTAAAACATACATAATTATGTAATTATTTATTCATTTCAGTTTTAGTCCGTTCTAATTACACATTACACATACATAATTATGTAATTATTTATTCATTTCAGTTTTAGTCCGTGCTAATTACACATTACACATACATAATTTCGTAATATATCTCAACTTTAGACCTTGCTAATTATACATTACACATACACAATTATGTAATTATTTATTCATTTCAGCTTTAGACCATGCTAATTATACATTACACATACATAATTATTATGTAATTATTTATACATCTCAACTTTAGGCTGTGTTAGTTATACATTACATATACATAATTATGTAATTATTTATACGCCTCAGCTTTAGGTTGTGCTAATTATACATAATTATTACCACGTACATAATTATGTAATTATTTATATATGTCAGCTTTAGATTGGTGATACTACATCAACTATAAAGTGTACTTCTACTTGCTAAAATGTTTTACAATTGGCATTTTCAATAAAACCAGCACATTTTTACCTTCAATACAATTAATTTTAATGTAGAAATATATAATTTTAGACAAGACAAAAAAATTTTAAATTAATTTTTATAATTTCGTAAATGAAGGTTTCTTTTATTGATTTTATTTATTATATTTACGCCATATAGTTATGTAAACTCTAGGATAAATTTGAAATGGTGTACGTAAAATGACAGTTTTTAAATGCGTACACAAATTTCTTAATTCGTTTATTATCTAATTTCAAATAGAAATGAACTACTTTAGTGGCCATCATTATGAGAACCAGATCCGGGATCATATAATGTAATGTAAGGAAATCCGATCCTGACGACTAGATAATTTTTTAAGAGGACTAATATTTTTTTTTATACTAGAATATATATTCGGATATTATACATTGATATTCGGGTGATAAAGATATTCGGAACTTTCGGAATTACTTGCGCAGAGTCGTTTTGCGCATTCTCACGTCACCAAGTTCAGAAGTAGGATCTGATTCTGAATATATTCTTCATATTACAATGAATCATCTGCGCATGCGCATAATCATTTCACCCTCTTAAGTCCAAATTAATTAAGTACTCTTTACATGTTTATTATTGTCTATGCGTAAACTAAATTATAGTCTATTTTAACTTAATAAGTAACAAAATATAAATATTAATTACAGATTATTTTTTTTTTAGTTTTAATAAATTACAACGTTACAGAATTTGAGCAGGTGATCACTTCTAATTGCATGACGATGTCAGAACAACCAGATGATATGAATGAACATGGAACATTTGTTTCGAATTATTTGCTTCCGGTTCCGTATCCGCATACGATATGAATGGATGTACTCAGTAATCGGAACGTTCCGAGTATTTTGATATCCGGAATCAGCGAGTATATTTATAGCAAATCCACACATCGCTGCAGCCTAGCATCAATACTTGACGAGCGCCGCCATATTTTATTTCAACTTGCTTGGAGTGTCGCGATGATCAATTTGCATACAGATTGCTTCTTACAGCCGGCTCGCCCCGCTCGTTTGAATTTGTCGCGAAATTTTCAATAAAACCGTAAAAACCTTTGTAATTAAGAGGTGAACTTTAGGAAAACTACGTCTGTTTGATACGATATGCAGTTGACGGGAAACTTTTAAAAGTTGAATTAAGATGGAAATTATTATTTTAATTACTCATAATTAATATTGACATCTGACACCAACAATGCTGTATTTTGTGGAATTTTAAGTTCAGCACGTAACTAGAATCATGTTCTCAAAAATTTTTCTTTTAGTAATCTAATAAAGATAGACTAATGACTTAACCAAGTAAGGTCCCTTATTTAATCTCCTTATTTCTTGCTAGGAATGTTATTATTAAGTTGAATAAGTTCATCAGCTTTGTAAATTTTTTACTTGTTGACGCGTTTCGAATTTCTTCCATTATCAAAACTTCCTGATGTACGCTCCTCCAGACATGGTTCCATTCTTTTATAACACTTAAACCTCTCCCGCACTTAGCCCTACCGCCTAGTCCGCTACTTTTCATTAACCACTTTCTGATTGATCTCTTCCAAACCCTCTTTTAACGGTCGACCTAACACTTTCTATTAATGAACATTTCAAATTTCGAAAAATAACTTGGCTGTTAATTTATTTGTTCTGTTATGATATTTCCCCTTTATTTTAACTTATAGTCTATATTTCCAAATTTTCTAAAATATTTAGCGACATTCTTTTTTTCTCGAAACATGTTATTTTCACTAAGTTTTTCATTTTACCTACTATATTTTATCTTTCACATATTATTACGTTTAATATGCCGATAGTCATTTTAAGGTTTAAAATGAAATAAAACAGATTTAAAACTGATAAAAAGTTTGTAAACAAAATTCAAGGAGCATTATAAAGTTTCCCCGTGAGCGTTCAGCACAATGCAGGCAATTGTGTCATACCAAAACAGCTGTTTGTTAAAAACATTTTTGAAAGTAATATTTAAATTATTACTCTATCCAAGAATTAAATAATTATTGACGGAATCAGTTTTGAAAGTAGAATTGCTAATATAATCTCGGTCAGTTCTAATAGGTAAATGTTATTAAATAAAAGTATCGGCTTTTAGTAAATATTAAATACTCTAGTCCAATTTGAGTATTATCGTTATAATACGTTTAACTAGTAAATATTGTAATGAGGTACAATGTCAGAATTCAATTATTAATTTTATTTTATAGGTTATAATTTTATATATGAAAGCTGAACATATTATATTGTATTAAACAGCATAATTCAAATGAAAACATTGCCTTGCTTAGAGGTCATACAAGTATAAAAATGGTAGGCCCACATGGTTTTGTAACGATTTTACTTTGTAAGGTATGCACAGTAATCTTAAAATTACAATTACTGAACTTTAAATTAGTGTATTATAGTAATTAAATACGAGTTAGCAGACTAGTAATACCTGAGTTGCTAAAAAAGTTGTTCAACCTTTTGCTGTTCATTGTTGTATATTATTCGTTTCTTTTTCTCATTAACTGCGAAAGGTTTCACAAGCCCACTAGTATACTATTGTGTGTGTGTGTGTGTGTGTGTGTGTGTGTGTGTGTGTGTGTGTGTGTGTGTGTTTGTTTGTTTGTTTGTTTGTTTGTTTGTGTTAACTATTTCGTCCTTCTTTAACTAAATGTGTACCGTAATTTGAATCGTCTTTCGCATTTAAAAGGCCTTATGTGTTCCCTAATATATTTTTAAATTTTCGTCCTGTTGGTTTTTGAACAAGATATGTAGTGAAAACGTTACATTTATACAGACGGACTAACCAAAGTATTTTTGGACTCAAGATATGTCAAAACGGATATATCGAACGCAGTCTTAGGACCGATCAATCGATTTTTTGTGATCGTTATACATCTGCCGTACATCCCTTTTTTTAATGAGTAAATAATTTGAAACTTTAGAGTAACATTTGAAGATGCGGCAGTGAATCCAGTTCCCGTTAGTAGCGAATTGAAATATAATGTTAAAAATATGTTCTAGCGAAGGAAGAATATGGCAACACTGTATGCAACGTTGCCATTATAAGTAGAGGCAGAGTGTGTTATGCTGGGATATGAGATGGAAATTCAATTTCACAGCTAAGCTTGTACCCAGTACCTTCTTGCAGTAAAGGTATTACTTACTATATTAGGCTTAGCCTGAGAGCTGGAAGCAGATTTAGGGGTGCAATTTGGAAGTTTTTGAAAGGCGTTATTGAAATAAGCATAGAAAGCGTCGATGTAATGGTGGGAGAAGGAGGCTTTCAGAGGGAAGAACAAGTACATTTGTAAATACAGCTTTCAATATAATGATTGTTTTATCGGTAAAACGAACTATATTAATTTAACAAACACTTCAAAAATAGGAGAAAGTTAAGAAATGTTCATAAAATGACATTTTCAAAATTCTGTAAATGTTCCCAATTTTCAAAACTGTTTTGTGATTTAATATGTTGTACAAAATTGTATACCTTTTGCTTTCTCACAATATGAAATATAAATGAATTGTTTTCATTAAAAAAAAATATTTCTAAATTTTGTTGAGTCTAATTTGGATAAAACAAAGTTTATTTTTATTTTGCAAGAGTTGGATATTGGTGTAAGATATGTACACCATATCTGTGAAAGACCTGTTAATTTCGTAATCTATCGATTTCAGTTTTTGTTATGATTGTATTTTTCCGTTGTTTCTGTTTCACTTTTACTTTTGTAATCTGTCGATTTCTATTTGTTATGTTTTTTCCGTTATTTTTATTTTACTTTTACTTTTGAAACCCGTCGATTTGTTATCTGTTATTTTAGTATTTCTTCAGTTTTTTCCATATTACTTTTACTTTTGTAAGCTGTCGATTTGCTATTTGTAACGTTATTTTCCGTTTTGTTTTGTTTTTTTTTTTTACTTTCAATTTTGAAATATGTCGATTTCCTATTTGTTATTTTAATATCTTCTCTGTTATTTCTATTCCATTTTACTTTTTTAATATATCGATAATTATCATAATTATTGTTACACACACACACACACACACACACACACACACACACACACACACACACACACACACACACACACACACACACACACACACACACACACACACACACACACACACACACACACACACACACACACATATATATATATATATATATATATATATATATATATATATAGATAGATAGATAGATAGATAGATAGATAGATAGATAGATAGATAGATAGATAGATAGATAGATAGATAGATAGATAGATAGATAGATAGATATAGATATAGATAGATAGGTAGATAGATAGATAGATAGATAGATAGATAGATAGATAGATAGATATAGATATAGATATTTGACAAAAAAATAATAAAATCTTCTTAAATCGTTATGGAAAATTGGAATACATTTTTTCGATAGCTTCCAGGAAAAATACTGAATGAAAGAATGTTTGCTTAAACATTGTGCATTATTTATTAGTTAAAGGGGAAAATACGTTTATTTAAACAATTACAATAAAGTAATACAAATTAGAGCCTATACGTGTTCATATTTCTTAATAGCCCATGTGGAGAATGGAATTCACTTGTAACATAATTTTTGTATTACACTCTATAATTTAGTACACCCAATGTACACTAATGTCCATTCCATTAGAATCCGTTATTCTATCTGTGGTTCCAACCTCTCACTATTAATAAAGGACATCATCTCCCACCCACCCCCGTTCTAGAGTAAATAAATCGTTTTACCTCCGCCGTACGACCAATGCAATGCTTAGTATTCAATCTCGAAATCCCTTCCATTCAATTCACTTTGCGCTTATTGTCACAGGCACAAGTAGACGTTCAATAGTGCATCTTGATATTTTGGCTGTGCATCAAGTTGTACTACCCGCGTAAAAAACATTATTCCCGTATTATTTCGGAATTATCATAGCTGGGATGTTCTTAGCAATTTTGTTGGAAAATGAGCTTACAAAATAATATTTCGTAAATATGTTATACGTAAACAGAAAACAGTTGAAGCCTCATACATTAAAATAACGGCTGATTAAGAAATATAACTAAGGACACTGTGGCTATTTCTTAATTAAACTGAACACAAATTTGATAATAAATTTAATATTAAATCTAAAAGGATGAACTTTTAAAGGCAAAGAAGGAGAAAGGAAACTATAGGTGTCAATAACCTTGAACAGACAGGCTCTCTCTAATCGGTGTTGGCCTGAGCAAACATCAGTCGGTTATTTACATTTGTCTTGAACACTCTTGTTCTGATTCGTTGTACAGTTTTTTCTGTTCATTTTTGTCTTTTGGTTTACTGATCACATATAAGTTTTAGTTTTATTTCCAGCGTGACCCTTATTATGAGCTCTACCCTAAAAGTTTTTCTTAATTTTTTAATATTTTACAATACGCCTTGCCATTTGTTCTATAGTACAGTCACTTAGTAAACGGCCTGCGAGAGAATTTCTCGCGCATACAGAATTCCCATCCAGGGCCTTTCAACAGTCTAGTGGTACAGAAATTGCCAATCTGAGTCTACACACTATTACTACTCAGCGATTGAAGGAAAAGGAGAAAATATGATGAAAGAGTGGGAACTCGTCCTCTCACTCGCACATTTTTTTTCCTTTATCTCACTGGTGTTCTTAGAGTCTTCTAAGCGGTTGACATGTATATGCATGTATAGGTTTTACGTCAGACACTCGAGAACCATACTTTATCCATAATCTCAAATGGATATGGTCTTTTGGTTTCTGATATGGAAAATGTCTGAATAAGCATATACTCTCATACACACATACATGTATGTTGAATGTGATCCAAAATCTACAAAAATTAACTTTTGGGCTTATTCACTACCCAGGAAAACGCGTTAAAATGTTTTGCAAAATTGTGACCTTTCTAAATCTATAAAACAATCGTAACTTTGTTCATCTTAAACGTTTTTGAAAATATGATTTCATCTTTGCAATTAAAATTAAGCCTGCACAAATTACAATTTTCTAGTTCTGTTAAAAATGGGAAAATTATAATATTTTTGGTCTAATTTATACAAATTTTAATGTTCATTATAAAGGTGAAATTATATTTCTGTAGAAGATGAAATATAAAACAATTATTGTTGAAAATCTGCATTCATCGTGTCAGCGAAACAGCTGCGTTCGGTGATTGTTCATAACTTATTTCCAAATATGAGTTATGGATGGTCATCATTATATTACAGGATCTTACTACTTACCGTTTATGTGCAAGGGATTTTACGTTACACATTTTCCGCCACCAGCAAAGAAATAAATAAGACAGATTTTTCAAAATTTTTTTGCCTTGTTCGTTAGCGTTTTGCATGGTCCGTGTAATTGGCCAAGGCTCAGTTTTAAAATATAATACAGTGCCTCGGTTCTGTATTAAATTAATTCAGTAGATTTGTCTCGTGTTTCATGACACTTGCAAAATTGAAACACTCTTTCAGCCGTTCATATATTACAACTTATAAATCATTTCCGATTTATGTACAGATTGTAGGATTTCTGAACATTTTTTTGTTTTTTTTTTTTTTTTTTTGTTTTTGTTTTTTTTTTGTGTTTAACGTTCGACTATTGTGCACACTTGGGCTAATGCAAACGGTGGGATGATTTATAGCGTATGAAAATGCCAAGCCCTCGCCGGGAATCGAACCCGGAACAATATAAACGCTAATGGTTTCCTAAAATTGTTTATTATTGCATAAAACATATGACAATGTGATTTATTTAATTTTCTAATTTTCATTGTTAATCAAAAGTAACTTGTTATAATCTATGAATTGCTTCAGTGCAGTTAACTTTGGGGGGGTTGTTGGTCTGTTTAATAATTAGTTGTCCTTGTTGATGGCGATGGAATAAAGTCCGGTTTTTGCTAACTGGTAAGCCTTCGTTCCTTCCTTTCGTGGTGTTGGGTAGAAGTATAGATGTAGTGTAGTCCCCTCGACGTCGTAACCACCATTATGGACTTTTACATATACTGGGATTTTTGATGAGGTTTACGGGAGATCTAAATCGGTTTGCTGGCAAAAGTACCTGGCCGTAATTTCGAAGTGGATCAAAGATCTATTTTCACGGGAGTTTTAGTAGATTGGCTCGCAGGCGTTGGCTGTTGAAGCCGGGAGAGACGTGCTGCTTAAATTTGTGTTTGGCGGAAAAATAGTTGTAAAAATATGCTTTATGTCATGTTTGATTTACAGTTTTAAGAGGTGTGCACATATCCTGCTTTTTGGAGTTAAAATCTTTTTATCAAAGGTGTTAAACGCTCTCAGCAATCTTCGTATATTAAAATACGTCCTCTTGTGAGCCATTATCTAAGGATCACCAGTAGCATAACTTCTTGACCATCCATAGTCACTTCATTCAGTTACTGCTCATACTTGAGGGCTTCATGTTACTAATGCGAATGTCACATGACAAATAAAGAGATTTTCAATCTCTTTATTGCAAATCTCCTTATAACGGATTTCTCAGTAAAGGCAAAGTGTGTTGTTCCCTTCCTCTTCCTATAATAAAATTATGTATTGTAACATTCTCTAGTAACAAACTTTCACGGATCTCTTTATAGCAGGGAAACACAAGCACACTTCCTACTCTTCTGCCCTATTTCTCAGTATGCCAACACGTCATTCGATTGTTAAAATCAGTGCATAGAGCGTCAATTTAATTGAGTGTTTTTTTACTAGTACATTTTACTCGAAAGTAGTGCATTATTCTTCATACGCTTACAATACAATAATGGCGCTTTAAAGGACTTTTTTTCATTAGATGTAAAGGTTAGAGTTTTGCGTCAATTAAAAAAATATATGAAGCAAGTAGATGTAAACCGAGATTTTATTTTAGCTAGTTCTTCTGTTGGCATGATACTGAAAAAGAAAATAAAAAGACCTCTTATAAAGTGTAGCTTCAATAGCTTCAAAAAAATTCAAGAGCCAACATTTGGAGAAATTGATGAAGCTGTTTTGCCGTATTTTCGGCAAAATATTGTCTTTTTCTCGCAGTGTTTTTGCAGTATTTTATTCGTACAGGGTCATTTAATTAATATAGTTTTTGTAAAGACTTACGTCATATAGTTATCTTTTTCAAAACTAGTAGAAATACAGAAGTTGATATATTTTCAAACAACAATAAAGAGGGTTTATTCCTAATTGTTACATTTAGGCTACTGCTTTACAAGTTTAAGCTTGTATTCCCTCTTGAATGAGGGAAATTGCTTTTATTTCACCACATTACCTCTGACTTGGCTGACAACTATTTGAGGGGCTGATACACACATTTAGAGGAGCGCAATGGTTGCGCTGAACTTTAATTGAAAGAAAGTCTGTGCAGTGATTTTGCAACAATTTATCTTGTACTCGGATGTTGGAGTAGATAGCCTCTTAAAGTACACAACCAAACTGCCGATGTAGTCAGTCAGTACAGATTGAGATCGGAACGTTTGTCTTTGATGAATGCAGTTGCTGATAAAATTGGCTGCTTGCACTGAACTGCATTTATCATGGAGCAGTGCAGCCAACGTCGCAGTGCAGTAAAAATATATCCCCGTCAATAACAAGCTTTATCGTACATTCATCACACCTGTCCTTTTACTCTGTACATTTTATCGTCTAAGCAATTCGTTTAACTTTTGAGCTAATGCGGAACTTGTGTTATTATACCATGTTGCTGTACACTTTATAACAAATTTCTAGCGCTTAAACGGTAGGCTGGAATCTTTTGACACCGCAATTTTGTAAATTGCCCAAACTAATATAAAAACTTAATGTATTAACACTTTATATATATATATATATATATATATATATATATATATATATATATATACTAGCATTACTAGTCTTGGCTTCGCCCACGAAACTTAGACTGTTTCAGTAATGTAATAATTTAGAAACATAAAAAAATATATTAATAAAAGCTTGATTATCTAAACTCGTGATTATTTTACAGTGAATATGAAAAAATATTATAACCTGAATATGTTGTTTTATTCGAACGTATTCCATTCGAATTTAAGAAAATCTTCGAATTCCATCGAAGAATTAAAATCCATCGAATTTAAAAATATTTTTCTCCAATACAAACATTTATATCTCTTTTATATTTTTGTCCTTTTAGGGGATGAATTCGGGGACGAGAATGCTAAATTATGTGTATCATAATTTGTGTTTTAATATATTTTGTTTACTTTTAAGAAAAGCCGTTAAAAAATATTTTTCTCCAATGAAAATACTCTTTTTCTCCAATTATATCTCTATTTTACATTTTTAAACGTTTAGGAAATGAATTCGGAAAAATTTTGAAATATGTGTTCCATTATTTGTGTTTCATAGCATATTTCTCTAATATACGATCCAAAACAAATATTTTTCAATGCAAAATTATATATCCCTTTTTTACATTATCTACCCTCTTTCAATTTCTTTAGGGGATGAGTTTTGGGAAATGGTGAAAAATATATTTCATTACTTCTATCTAAGAGTGACTATGTTACATTTTAAGAAGGTCAAACGAAAAACTTATTATTTCAATATAAATTGTTGTACCTCATTTTTACCTCTTCAGGGATTGAATATTAGAAAATCGTTTTTCAGATCACCCCTACATGTGGTGGTAACCCTTAACATTTCAATTCTTTAGCTACGTCTCGGCTATACGTTGATTATTAAAGTTTGACTGGGTAAGTAGTTTAATAGCGTCAAAATCAATTTTTTGCAAAATCCTTTCTTAGTGTACGTTGACATTGTTGTAAGAAGGTACCTTGAACATTTCAAGTCTCTAGCTATTTGGACTGGGTAAGTAGTTTAATGACGTCAAAATTATTTTTTTGCAAAATCCTTTCTTAGTGCACGCCTACATGGTAACATAAATGTATCCTGAAAATTTCAAGTCGCTAGTTAAAATAGTTTTGGCTCTGCGTTGATTATGAATCAAACAGTCAGGACTTCTTCTTATATATATATATATATATATATATATATATATATATATATATATATATATATATATATATATATATATATACAGTAAAGCATTATAACATATGGTAGTGAGGTTTTCCTACCAATTGTCATTGTGTATAATGGACAATTAAGAGCAGAACAGAAAGAATGCTGTTGGCTACTGAGATGAAGTTTTGGAGAAGAGCGGCAGGAAGATCAAGAAAAGAGAGAGTGAGAAATGAAAGTATACGGAGGATAATGGACATAAGGCATACAATTGTAGAAGATATAAGAACAAAACAACTGGTTTGGTACGGGCATGTACAAAGAATGCCGGATGAGCGAATCCCCAAAAAAATCATGCAATGGTGAACACCTGAAAGAAGGAAACGAGGAAGGCCGAGACAGCTGGAGAGGGGGAGTCGAAAAGGAAATAAAAAAAAGGATCTACCAGAAGACCTGTGGTGGGACCGCGATCGGTGGAGGTTGGAGATCGGAAGACGGCGTAGAACGTTGTAAACCGAATTATATATATATATATATATATATGTGTGAAAAAAAACTAAATTGTTGTCAAGTAACAATAAATTGACTGAAAAATAGCTAAGGGAAAAAATAAAATCAGTGTAACAATTTAATTCTTGTTCGAGCTAAAGTGAAAGTTCTAAGTCCAATTGGTCCGACTAATTTGTAATAAAAGAAATCTCCAGGCCAATCCTAATGGCGGTAAAGGTTAATTTTTCTGCCGGATTTATTCCTAACTCTTAAATAGTTGTTTTAAAAAATTACATATTAATCAGAATGGTATTATTTGTGTATATTACCAAAACCTTAGCTGATTTTGAGAAAAATTACCACATTATTTTCTGTTTTTTGTAAATAGTTTCTGGAAATGAATCGTTAAAGCACCTGAACTTATCTGACTAAAATTTGAGTACTTAATTTTAAAAAAACAGATTTTTACAATTTTTAATTTTTCACAAATTTAGTACTTTCAGAATACAGCTATTTTAAAACTTGTATTTTAATGTTCGACAACATTTCAATTAGTAAAAATCCCCCCAAAATCAAATTTTAAAATTGAAAATTCTCTTGATTTTGTAAAATTCATCTTCTTCTTTTATTTGTATTTTATTATTCTTTTCACAATACTCACTATTCCCAATGTTGTTTCCACAAAGCTTGCAAAAGACAGTAAAAACAACCCCCAAAACTTTGGTGGCTAACAAGGGAAAACTAAACGCTGAACATTGTCACAAATAATTACTTTACAACCCCCAAAACTCAGCCAGGCGCTTCTCCACAATGACTACAGTAAGGGTTAAACTGTAAGGGTGAGATCCCTCTTTAACCATTGTACCCCGATACGTTATTTTAGACGGAACATCTTCGTTTACTTTCACGCTTATAAATCTTAAATTATTGTCTATCTTTGGTTAGTTAAACTAACCCTATATGGATACGCGAATTCAATTAGTTTTTCGTTTTATCTGTCGTAATTTTCTTTCTTGGTACAGTTGTTTTTCAGTCATTGTTTATTTCGCAGTTCCAATTTAACTAATTCAGGATTATACAATTTTCAGGCTACATTTTCGGTTTCATTTTGAGTCAAAATTATTTTTGTGAGAAATTTTATTTTTATTTTTTGCAAACTTAAATCACATTTATTTCATAACTCACCCATATATTTTTGTTGTGGTATTGAAATTTACAATTGAAATGTTTATATTTAACTGATAATAATTATTAAATATTTTTTATACAATCATATCTCAATTCAAAAACTAAAATTCAATTTAAAAAGTGAATAAATATCAAAAGAAATATATTCAAGAAAATCGACGCAAAGAATTTACGACTCAAATAAGGCTTCTAAAAGAGAAAGTAACATACAAAATTCAAATTATCGTGAATCGTAGTTTTCTTGCTGACGTGATAGAAGCGTATTCGTAAATTGTAACAAAACTCAAAAAACACAGAATTTGTATCAAATTTGTTGTATTTTTCAACAAACAATTCAGTGATTGCCGTACATTTTAGATAACTGTTTATATTCATTTTGAAAGACGAATTTCACCTAATAAGCTTCAAAATCTAAATATATTAGTATTTCAATCTTTCAAATTACTAGCTTTGATAAATTTAAATACTATTTTTTTGTGGTTCTATACCTATATGATGATAAAATCTGATTTTCATAATAGTGTAGGCCTATGGAAAAATATGAAATTATGTGTCTTAATAGCTAACATTTTGAAAAGTTTTATATAATTTTGTCCTTAATATTATAAAAATTATTTTTTCCAAGGAAAATGAAAACAGATCGCAATAGCGTATGTTACGGTGTTAAAACACACACACACACACACACACACACACACACACACACACACACACACACACATATATATATATATATATATATATATATATATATATATATATATATTCAATAGCCTATATATAAAACTTACAACGATAAAGGCTATCCTATGCACATTTTACGGTGACATGTTTGGGCCTTACCATGATGGCCAATGCATTTTGGCCTATAACATTGTAAGAGACACATAAAAGCGCAGTTAAATACTAATTATACCACTCTCGCCATTCGCAGTAACTGCTTCCCCACTTTCTGGCAATAAAGGTTTCAACAGTTCACTCTGGCTTTTGTTATACAAATTTCCCTACAATTATTTAGCCAAGGTATTTAGTCGCTGCAAGTTGGCAGCAATGACGTAGCCACAACTACTTCGTAGACCTTATGAGTTTAGGAAATTTACGCTTTCTAATATAAACAGCATTGTTGTAATGTTGGCAGAACGTTAGTAACAGTGTCTAGGTGAGTGTTATCAAGTTACATTATTACAGCTGTGTGTATTATCTGCGTCGTGCTGTATCGGTTATTCAGCCATCCAGGTCGTTTCTAACTCCTAAACTAATGTAACATATACTATTAAATTATACCATTAAACTAAATGCATATATACTGTAATAATATACGAACAATAATTGAGTGTGTGTGTGTGTGTGTGTGTGTGTGTGTGTGTGTGTGTGTGTGTATTATTTTCTCCCGAAACGGCTTTAAGGACATCTTTGACAGTTTGGCCCTTCTTGGGATTTCCCAGCACGACGAATTAGGCAATGTCTTATTTTCGGGGGGGGGGGAATTATCCCTGCTAATCCAAAAAATAATGACCAATTTGCCGTTGTTCCAAATGGCTAGAAGGGTTTCCTTGAAATTTTGACGTCGATATATTCTCCAATACCAGAAATTCATTATTCAATATCTTATTTTCGGGGGAAAACCATTTTTTCCGTTAATTCAATAAAATGCAATTTTATTTTTTTCCAAAACGGCAATAGAAACGTTGGCGTCGAGGTGTACTTTAATAGGAGAAATTCATTGGTCAATGTCTTATTTTTGGGATGAAAACGATTTTTCCTCTAATTTGCAAAAAATATCTCCAACTTTCTTTTTTCAAAACAGCTAGAAGAAGTTTCTTGAAACGTTGGTTCTCTAATACGAGAAATTCATTGTCATTGTTGGGAAATCAATGTCTTATTTTTAGGGGAAAAAACCTTTTTCCCGTTAATAGGCAAAAAATAATTGCCAATTTTTCTCTTTTTCGAGAATGACTAAGGTATTTTTTTGAAACTTTGGTGTCGAGAAGTTCTCTAATACAAAAAATTCACTAGCCAAAGTTTCAATTTTTTCTTTTTGAAAATTCGTTTTCCTGCTAATACAAAATATAATCGCGATTTTTTCTTTTTAACCAGATCGGCTAGAAAAATTTTCTTGAAACTTTGGCATTACGTTGTTCTCTAAAGCGAGAAATTCATTGATTAACGTATTGTTTTTAAAGTTTTAAACGTTTTTCCCTCTAATTGGCAAAACATAATTGCCAAAAAATAATTGCCAATTATTCTTTGCCAATTTTCTTTTATTTAGAAAACTAGAGGGATTTATTCTTTTATTAGAGAGATTTTCTAATTGTTTGGAGTCAAAGTATTCTGTAATTTGAGAAATTCATTGATCAACTACTTATTTGGGGAGACGTATTTTCCGCTAATTGGTAACAAATATTTTATTTTTCCAAAAACGGCTACAGTAATTTTCTTGGAACTTTGACGTCAAAATGTTCTCTACTACGAGACATTCATTGGGTACTTGTCTTATTTTCGGGAGAATTAAAATCTTCATCGATTCATATTCAATTTCTAGCCCTTCTGACCTACAACAGTGTTTACCTTTTTTCGGAACCATCTTGCTTGGTTTCAATCCATTGCCTATATAATATTGAACGAGCTTCTCTCAGAAACGACGCCAATGATTCAAATATAATGTTGAAATGTACCATTTTATGGCGCACAAAAACCGATCTTTTTTTTTTTTTTGTTCCCATTGTTGGGAAAATTAGTTTTAATTATAAAAACGAGTTTAACACGGGCCATCTCAGTAACTACCTAATAACAGAATCTTATCATACAATAATAAAGAAGCTACCTTTGTGTTTATGTATTCCACTTTTTTTATGCAAGAAACTGTTCTAACTATTTTCATAAAATTGTGTTTTATTTTTGGAATATAATGTTCATATTAAAAAAATCGATCTTGGTGGGACTTATTTTTTGTAAAAATTTATTTTAATTACAAAAACGAGATTAACATACCTAAAAGTGTTATAGTAATGAATACCTTATGCGAAAGAATACTTGAGTCGTATATAGCCATGTTTCATGAGGAAAATGGTCCTAAATTACTTTCTTGTATTGGACTCGTAATATTTCAAAAAATTTTTATTTGTTTATTTATTCTTATATTTATAATGTCTGTATAGAAATTAGTATTTCTCAAAAATATTCTAAGCATACAATTTTGTGATCTAGTACTATATATATATATATATATATATATATATATATATATATATATATATATATATATATCTTTTGGAACAAAGTTCCTGAAACGTAATCTATCAAAAATTTTACGTCCTTTTGGTTGGACGATGGCCAGACCGTTCAGGGATACTATTGCCAAAACGAAGCAAGGTCTTTGTTTTAAATCGACCGCTTGAAATTTGGTTTGTAAAGTTTGATAGCAGTTTTGGCCAAACCCATTTGATTTAAAAGTACCTCTTATCAAATACATCTCTAAAAAATAATATAAGGGGGCTCCTTAATATAATGTTTATACATAAAACCCAAACAACATATACGTAAGATTTTTTGCCATTCACTTCCGTTCACACAAGGCGGCCTGTGATTTAACGAGTGTAGTGACTGGCTAATTCTTGTAATTCTGGTAGAATTGCAAGTTCTATTTTAGCGCTTCACGGAGAAAGAGCATTAAATTTTCAATAAAGTTTGTCCAGTAATAAGCTACTAACGCGTCAGAGTGGTTTTCCCTCTGATTCATTTTATTTATTGCAAGTTTAATAAAAGGCAGTTAAGAATATACGACTAAATCCACTGTTCTTGGAACTACCAGTAAGCATTTTAAAACGTTTTTGCAACTACTCTTGCACAATATTTTATAACAGTGAATTGATATAAAATTTTCCAACTAGTTAAGGTTATAAAGTGTCCTGGTACATCTTTTCAACTGTATTCTAATCGCCCCCAACGCAATGGAATCTATAAGAACAAAGATCAGAAGAACGGTTCATTTAAGGGCAAAATCCGAGGGTGTGGGGGGTTCAAATTAATTGTAACAATGCTGTGTAGTTCTCCTGCGTGCAATTATACTTGGAAATTTACAGCAATGATTAGAACAGAAGGGGTGGCTGAAATAGGGGCTGCTGAATTTATGTATGTTGCCTTTTACAACAGAAGGATGTGGGTTTAAATATAAGTGGTAGATTATTAAGTTAACAAGAGTGCGTTGCAGGTCCTTAATGCGTGTTTAACTATAGGGTTCTAAGTTAGAAATATTTTGTTTTGTAAAATCAATGTTCTTGCCAAAAGTTTTTAAAAAAACTTAAAATTAAATTATACAAAATGCACTGTTTTTTCATATTCAATTAAATTATTAAAAATAAGAAAAAAACGTAAAACAGAAATTTCAAATAATTTCTATTTTTAGGCTATGTGAACAGCCTCTGTTTGAAGGAAAAACGAACTGAAGATGGGATTACGGTGGTGAAACGCGTCGTAACAAAGAAAAATTCAACGAAATCATAAAACGAGCAATACAGGTAATTGTTTATTGCTACATAAATTGTAATTAATTTTTATTATATAAATTATTACATGGGCCTACTTATGTTATAATCACACAATATAATTGTAATCCACTCCCTATAAAACCTACCACGATCTACTGATGTTATTTTTTAAATTTTCAAAATGTATTGGGCCTTACAAACACGTTCGATAAGTGAACCAAATCTTGGCAACCGTGCGCGTAGCTATATCTGGAACGGATATTTGTAAAACATTTTTTTTTTGTACTTAAGGTATACAATTTATGTTCAAAATATTATTAATTAATTTTTGTAATCCCAATTATTGCTTAAAGAGGTTTAAAAACTACTCTAAAATTGTTGAGTTTTACTTTTCACATCATTCAGTTTTTTTGCCAAGCTTTGCACATACACTTTTTGACAGAAACCAATCTTTGTTCATTAAAGAGATTTTCAAAATCTAAACATTAATATGCAAAGTTGCATAGTTTTGCAACCTATAGTTTAAACGCATAGAGACCGTTCTTGTCAATTTCGACGTTGAAAATACTACCACCGAATCGGTCATATGCAACTTCTTATCCTTCAATACAGAAACGGCTAGACTAAAGTAAGTAAGGAAGGAAAAGGGGATAAGGGTAGGGGTTGAAACAATAAGGGATGGATCTTATTGCTGTGCAATTTATAAACGTCTATTTCCTCTGCCATCCACTCAGAGTATCGCTAATGGCATGTCATTACTTTTAATAATGTCGCTTATTTTGAAAGTCTATAGATCAGAAACACTCTTCTTGTAAGGGGACGACAGTTCTTCTCCTAAGTACAATTTTATTTCAATTTTGTAAATTTTCTGTCATCAGTGTTACGATTACAATGATAAAACTATAAAGGGGGACGCTTTTAATTTTCGTAATATAAAAGTACACATTAAAATATTTTTTTCCAAAATTATTGATATTTTATAAAAGTTCAACAAATATACAGGTTGCTTTACTTTATAAAACTGTGTCGACTAGATTTTTTCATATATATGCTTGTAGAAGTATACATACAATCCTAGTAATAGCATGTAATTAAAAAATGTACATACAATCCTAATAATAACTTACAATTCAAAAATATACATATAATCCTAATAACAACATACAATTCAAAAATATACATATAATTCAAATAAAAACATACAATTCATAAGTGTACATTCAATCCTACTAATAACATACATTTCAAAAATATACATTCAATCCTAATAGTAACATACAATTTAAAAATATACATATAATAATAATAATAACATACAATTTAAAAGTATGCATACAACTCTAATAATAACGTAAAATTCAAAAATATACATACAATCGAAATAATGACATATAGTTAAAAAATATACATGCAATCCTAATAATAGCATACAATTCAAATATTTACATACAATCCTAATAATAACAAACAATTAAAAAATATACATACAATCCTAAAAATAACATACAGTTCAAAATAATGCTTACAGAATGTGTGAAAAGTCCGAAACGGCTCAAAATTTTGAATATGGATTAAATGATGTATATAGAAATGTACAAATGTGAAACCTTCTCGATTATTAAACAAAATTTTAAAAATGAGAGCAATAATTTGGTTGCCATTTGTTA
Source organism: Callitettix versicolor (assembly GCA_022606455.1). Taxonomy (NCBI): domain Eukaryota; kingdom Metazoa; phylum Arthropoda; class Insecta; order Hemiptera; family Cercopidae; genus Callitettix; species Callitettix versicolor. Next base: position 36,641,445 of record CM040185.1, on the reverse strand, counting down.
CAGCCTTCATGAATGTGATTTTCTTTAAATATGAAGGCTTGCTGGTGATACACGGTATCATTGTGAAATTTTAAAGGAAAACCGATTTAAAAAAAAACACTGACCGCGATATACAGGGTGTCCCACAAAGAGGTTTAGGCATTTGATTCTCCTTTATTTTCTCATTCCTCCATTGACTATTTTGAAACTATACATACACTTCAAAAAAAGATACCAGAAATAGTATGTGAGAATTGCATCTGGCTGATGTTTGTAGAACCAAAATGGCGGCCAAAATAAATAAATTCTATCACTCATAAAAATCTCATTGTACTGCAGTATTAAATCGGCGTTGTTATCAGTGTAGATGATTTCCAGTTTGAATAAAATGTTCATGATTATTTAGTTTTATTTTAATTAGTTTGTATCTAATACAATTTTTTAATAATTAATAATTACAAAATAAAATCGTATTAAAAAAAACAACAACAAAATCAGTTTTATACTTTATTTACATTTTATTTTGGCCGCCATTTTGTTTCTAAAAACATCAGTCAGATGCAATTCTCACATACTATTTCTGGTACCTTTTTAGAAAGTATGTATACTTTCAAGATGAGCAATAGGGGAATGAGAAAATAATGGCGGATCAAATGCGTAAACCTCTTCGTGGGATACATTGCATGTCAATATTAATATCTCATGTTAAATTATATATTTCAAGTTAATTTAATACAATCAATTTTATTAATCTTCAACGATTTACTCGGACAGACCGCTAAGAAAAAAAACGTTTTGGTCTCATGAATTAATTAAAATTATTTTTTTGAAGATCAGAACACTTTTAGTTTATTACGTGTAGCGATATACTCGTAGTAAAATTTACAATCGATAGAAATAAATCTTTAACTTCACTTTAATAAGTTATAGAATCAACATGTTTAGCGCTAAACGACAGACAACCTGTACGAAACTTATAACATTTGACCGAGGATATTTTGGTAGTAACAACTTTTCTTAGACGGGCTTAGCATTTCTTTTATAAAGCGGAAAGTACAGACTCGAGATAGCATGAATAACATGTAAAAAATCATCACGCTTGTTGTATACAAATCATTAGTAGTAACCTTGAATTAAAGTCGATCAGTGATCTGATTGTTTAGCCGCATTTTTGCTTCAGTATTATGATTTCTGCTTGTGAAACTAAAGGTTGTGATTTCAAAACCCGCTACTGACTAAACTTTTTCACATTTAACATGAATTTGTTTGAAACTGTGTATATAATAAACATTTAAATTATAATTAACGCCATTATACTACATACTCAACCCATCTGGCACAACATTGTTTATAACGTTTACATTTAAATATATATTGCACATTGTACCTAAATCAGTTTATTGATAAATACTTTAATTGTTAACGAACGCCGTTGTACTACGTGCCCAGCCCAGCCATTACAATTATTAGAGCATTAACTATAATTGCAAAAGATTGATGTTTTATATTTGTATATGAGTAGACAAGAGTCAAGTTTCTTTAATATAAGTTGTATACAGTTAACATTTAGCAATAAAACAAGTAATATGATTGAACGATGGCATCTCCCGCCTGCTGCATTTTCTTTTTACTAGTTTTTCAACACTACCAGATTAAATAACCCTGCAAACACCGGCAACACCGCCCCGATGTATCGAAGAGCCGGCCTGTGTTTATTTTGAGTCCCTATATTTGTGAAATCAAAGTTTAACTAAATCAGCTGTGTGTTTAGGCCGGGGGCAGCGCCCTTCGTTAACATGTAGTCGGCCGTTTAAACAAACCCTACCTAACTAACCGGCGAACTGATTGAATAACAGCTTTTACAAAATAACCGCGTTAGGTATTGTACAAGTGTTTCGGCGTTATTCTGGGTTGCAACACAGGGTGAGATGAACCAAAGCTTACTGGCAAATTATCGTTTGAAAATTAGCATTTTGGACTGTAAACACTAGTTGAGCACTTCAGCATTCACATTTTACGTCAGAATTGATTTAATTTATCCAGTAAAATCAGTCAAATAATTTCAAAATGGCTAACAATCAATTCTTTTAAATCAGCTCTTTTAATCTTCTCTTTTCTTAATACTCTGATCTCACCATAATGAGAGTTAAAATCAACATAAATTAGAATTAAAATTTAAATGCAAAAATTGTATTTCTTTAATTTAGTATAGACCAATAACATTTTAATTTTGAAGATAATGAGACTAAATTTTCAAAAAAAAGAACGTTACGATAAAATACATACAATTTTCTGATTTAACAACAATCAGTTTTAAATTTATCATTTGACTTTTATAATACAAAAATATGCACATAACATGCATGATAGGTCTAATGCCACAATGCATGATAGGTCTATATGGCGGCTACACTGATTGTATTTGCAGATCAGACGAATGACTGGTTTTGTTTGAAACTGTAATATAGGCTACAATATGGGTAGCTGATAGTTGGTTTTTAGTTTAACTAATCCAAAGGTTTAACAATAAATGAAAACGTACAGACTAAGTTGTTTGAACGACTAAAAATTTCAATGAAATATTTATGAAAATAGAGTAAGTTTCATTTAACCGTCATTCACAGAACATTTGGAATGACGGGTGACAGAACAGACGTATAGCATAAATAGGACACCCGTACTTCTCGTGATCGATAGAAATAACATAATATATTCTGTTTTTTAGCACAGAAGGTTTTTTTGGAAAATGTAGTAGAGCTATTAAATTTTCTATTTAACTCTAATTATGTATTATACGCATTTTAAATACGTAAGTCTTAATGCAGTAAATTACCCTTACTTAAGCCTATTGACGAATATTCACGTGACATATACGATAGCACTTAGAATATTCACGTGAACGACTTATATGCTGAATGGTATTATCGTAAACAATGTGAAAGTTTTCATCTTTCAATAAAAACATTTACGTACTTTTTCGGAATTTGTTGACACTTTTTTAAGTGTTTCCAGCTTATTCCACTAGTTGATAGGATCTTTTACTTTTCGATTATCAACGTTTGGTTAGGGTAGCAATTAGTGTCAGCTGCCAAGTCATGTCCAGTTACAGAGCTCTATTTTGCCTAGAAAATTTCTTTAGTGATTTATTACTAATTATTTAAAATGGAAAAAACTGTTTAAAAATGTCAGATGACAGAATTAACCAGACGGTTAATTGAGAATATACTGTAATTTCAATCGATTATTGAAGTATCAAAACTGTATTTGAAAAATATTTTCATGCAATTATAAACCAATAAATTTTACGGTTTCTGTGGCCCAGTGAGTTGAGCAAGTCTAAAACAACTTTGGTGTTTATAAGTATTATAACAACTTACTAACGGTACAGTTATATAATTTTGTTGCCTTTCAACTTGCAGACCTTTGAACAAATTGCAAAATGTTTACTGTTCACTGTAATCTGGCGCAATCCAATCTGCATACAAGCTGCGTCTTACTTTTAATTGATACTGACAAAATTAATTTATTTTTTTAATTATTTTTTTTAATTCGTCGACAATTGTACAAAAAAACTTTTTTTCACTTCTTCACTTTATTAGCGAATTTGTATTGGAATATGGAGCGGCCATCACGGTAAGACCCACACCCGAGATCAATTCTATATATTATGTTTTAGTTCAGTGTTGGAAATTTTGGTCTGATTTCATTAAACCAATGCACGAAAATCGATTTTGATTAAAGCTTCGATAGGTTCGTTAGCCTAAACATCGAAATTTGTTTAGCAGTTTCAAAAAGGCAGCTATTATAAATCTTTAAAGGTCAAACCTTTATTTTAATTTTTTTTAATCCTATTCCATCATCGTAACCAGTATTAAAACTGTGTAAATTAGCATTTTGAATTTTCAAAATTGTTGAAATAAGGAATTTTTTAAGCACGTGAGGGTTCATTTTCGTATTTTGAATGTAAAATATGCACGTTTTATTGCTGATTATGATACTGAAATTAGAATTTCAGAAAGAGGTAAGAAAAATACTTTTGGAAATTCGCTTCTATCACGTTCAGCGTGACTGATGAGTGCCACGCAATCTATTTTGAATGTTTTAATTAATAAACAAATAATTAATTAAATTGTTTATTAATTATTTAGATAGTACGGCGATAGTGCAAAAATAATTTTTTGTATAGGCCTACCGATGTGCAGGTCCTCTGATTGGTTCTTACTTGTAATTTTAGTACACACATACGTACTACGCAACGTACATACGTACACATGCGAGCGAGCGCACATTCCCATGCTAATGGAGTGAATGATACCGGCCTAATGGTGTATCAAACGCCTTAATATAACTGATGATCTGTTAGTGTACTTTAGCCCTACCCACGCCTTCAGGGCTCGATAATAAAAAGGATGGTATTTAAGATTTTAAGTATCTTCAATTTTGAAGCCATTGAACATACATTGTTGACTAACATATCTGTCCAAACTTTTACCAAAACTAATCTTTTTTTTCTGACACGTTAGAAAAAAATGTAATTTAAGTTATGAACGAGCGCGAGCACAAACATAAATAAATAATGTCTGCGTATATTAAACAACTTAACATTCCTTCAAAATATGTTCAAAGGTGTTACGATCAGTTCCCATTTCGTGTTCCGAAATTTTATCTCCATACGATGGCTACTGTAACAGCTAATTTTCCAATGGAAATTCTCTAATAATTCAGAAGGAGTACGGGGCGTCAGTGAGAAGGTTAAGGTAGGTGACATAATGCTCACCTCAGAATACTGAATGAGTCCTTAATATTCTACAGGATAAAGGCGGCGTACATCCTGCAGGATATGTGGGGAATTGTGTCATCGCCCACGTGATAGTTGGCTAAGAAATCTGTTACAAATGGGTACAAAACCATTGCACTGACATATATGCGTATGTAACCAAATTTTTTTACTTTTTAAGAAGCTGAAAGTGTAAACGTTCGAATAAAGCTTACCTAAGTTCAGATTCCGTTCGCTATTGTTAACACAGTGTGTAAAATTAGCAACGAGAAATTAATTTTGTCAATCCTTATATAAATTTGATTCTTGTATAAAGAATTTTAAAACAAGTGACTTGAAAAAATCTCTAAACTTTAAAAACATAACAACCAATTAGATATTATTACAACATTATAATTACATATTATAAGGTTATATTCGAAAGTTCTATTTGGTATGTTTTCTTTTTAAAAAATTGAGTATTTCTGGTTTTCACTGTGTCATCAAACAAAATAGCAACTGCGTTACGCAACCTAGTTCAGCTTACTAACACCGAAAAACGTCCGCCTTGAATTCCCGAACTTCTCTACCGTGCACCACGTCGCCCATTTCTTACACAATAATTTCATCCGGATTGGTACGTTCTTCTTCTGGTTTTAACTATGGATTTCTGAGAAATTATGGTTCCCGCCATAATTCCCAGTGTAAATACAGATCTAAAATCGTTGTTTGGCAGAACATTGAGGAGGACCACCAACCACAGAACAATTACACGATAGCATACCAACATCCGGAACAACTCTACAAGAAGCCTCAACTTGCTCGAATGGGGACAGGAGGAATCTAGCCAACTCTAAACTAACGGATATCTTACTTTCTCACCATTCCGAACCGGAAGCCATTCTCACAATTCCTCATCAATCTGCAGCCGAACTGGTAAAGGCGTTGACTTCCACTACTTCTCCCGGAGACTACCACAACTGGACTATATGTTTTTAGGGAAATAACGTTGTAGATGAGCTATTGGAGTTTCCATCTCGATAAGACCTAGACACAGAGCCTTCAAAATAACACCGATCCTGGCCTCTAGATCACATATTGGGGAGTCGTTAAAAAATTTACATACAACTTCTGTTTAATTAAAAACATCTTTAAATGTTGTTTATAGCGACTGAAAAACAAAATGGTTCCAATTTAATCTTTTTTCCTTTTTGAAGTAGGCCTATTTGTTTAAGATATATGTGAACTATAAATATATACAATTATAAAAGAATGTGTGTGTGTGTGTGTGTGTGTGTGTGTGTGTGTGTGTGTGTGTGTGTGTGTGTGTGTGTGTGTGTGTGTGTTTTAGCACTCTCTCAAGCAATTTTGGTTCTATTTCATTTGAATGTCGCATAAAAATCGGTTTTATTTATACACATTTTCAAAATGTTGGTCTTTCTAAATTTAAAAATAATCATAACTTTTTATGTTAACAGTATTTTTTTAACCGATCAGAAACAGTTCTGTATAAATTACAATTTAATTCCTTTTAAAAATTGAAAATTAAAAACCCTTATCAAACAAATTTTAACGTTAATAATGATGCCCATTAGTACATAATGCAAAATATAAAAGTGTGGAAACTACGAGAAAAAATAGAACATAAAAGTGACTCGCATAACCTAAAAATTACACGTGAAAGTAGCTAACGTGTTTTTCTTCGCAAAAGTATTAATTAGATGTATATACTCGATAACGAAAACAAAAGTAACTTTAAACAAATTACCTTAAGAACCTAACTAAAACGGTTTTTTATGGACATAGTATAGCATGAAAAACCTAACACGGTTTTATATGGAAATAGTATAGCGTCATAATCTTAACAAAAAGGTTTTGTATGAAAGCCTGACTAACACGGTTTTATATGGAAGAGTATAGCATCACAAACTTAACTAAAAGGTTTTGTATGAAAGAGTATAGTATGAAAAACCTGACTAACACGGTTTTATATGAATGTGTATAGAGTCAAAAACTTAACTAAAAGGTTTGTATGAAAAAGTATAACATGAAAAAACCTAACACGGTTTTATATGAAAGTAGTATAGCGTCAAAAACCTTACTAAAAAGTTTTCTATGAAAAAATATAGCATGAAAAAACCTGACTAACACGGTTTTGTATGAAACTAGTTCGCGTGAGTTACTATCCTTCTTACGACTCTTACGGCATCATAAGGACTAGCAATTTACCAAAAATAAGATTGTGATAACGTGGTTGAATACTACCTTGTTGGGTGACCTTGGAGTAGTAAATCTCATTGTTCCATGCAATGTAAACGGCAATGATGTCACAATATAGTTCCGATAAAAGTTGCATAAACTCGTAACTTATCGTACGAAATTTAATCTTCTGCGGGTGAATCAATGTCTTTTCATTGAACAATAAAAAAAGTAATAAAAAAAATGTTAAAAAGTCATTAATTTGAAAATATTTCATGAAATTTCTTAAATAACTTTTTTTCAAAATAGGTTCAGCTGATTTTGTTCATATTTGACTAATAAAATTATGGAAATGCATTAGTTGTCAGTATATACTTGAGTTATGGCTCTGATGAACAGATTTTTTAAAATTAAGGCAGATACTTTTTTCAGTAGTTCGTTTCAACCTCTTTTCAGTTTTGTTCTCTACGATTTCTACAGTTGAAAAAGTTGGTAAATATCGTTAAGTCCAATTTTGAGGAAACGTTTCAAACATTTAATGATTGGTAATATGTTTCTATGTATGTTTAAACTACAATTATATGCCAAACTTCAAAGATATTACGTAATTGATCTGTTCCATAATGATTCGGACACAGATACAGAGACGGGCAGATATGTAAGTTAAGACTGCTTTCATTGGACTCATATTAAATAAACACAGTTATATTTCTAAAGTTGATTCTGTTCGTGATCACTTTGTACAATTAATTAATTAGTAAAATGTGTTTGGTCGTGTATTTCTAGATTAGGTTATATTTAATACAAGTAAGATTAAACACGCTATTTGTTTATCAACATTTTATTCTTTTTAAACAATACGGACGTTTGTTAAGCCCTTTCCCCAGCCGAAGTTATATTTTAATTTTCCAAACAGCTTCCACAAGTCCGTTGGCTCTGCACGATGCAACCATTACATTTTATTTTCTTTAAACTCAGGTTCTCGGTTTCTAACAGAACAAACTTCAAAGGCTGCTGAAATGTATCCACAGTACACGCCGACGTTCACGTATCCGGCACGGCTGCCAACACAAAGTTTTAAAATGATTGAAAAATCCGTTTGGTGAAATGTATTGGGATAAAAGCTTTCCCGTAATGTAAAATTCTTACACAGGTATGTGTAACAAATAGAAAATATGCACTGAAAGCTCTTTAAATGTTAAAAGTCGTTCATTATTTAAACTGAACACACACCCACAAAAAACAAGCTATGCGGATTTATTGACACATAAACTAGTTATACAAACAGTAGTTTTTACAGTTAAACAAATTGTTAAATAAAATGTTTGTTTTTATGTTTTTCAGCAGGCATCAACATTACTGTCCAACTGTAACGCACCTCTAGCACCTGAACGGTAAGTGTCACAAATACATTTCAATTTTTACCAGGGAAATTAAAAAAAAATTAGGCAGTACGGGACTCGTCGACAGAAGTGACTACTTCTTTTGGCATGCCTGACTGTATACTTTTTCACTATAATTACTTAATTATTTTTATAAAAGTTTAGATACATACAGAAAAGGGCAAGTCTTGAAAATTATTTTCGTATTAAATTTCGCGCGTGTGTAGGTACACAACTTAAAAATTAACTGAAACTGTCACAGACTGTGAATTTGAGTATATTATGCTGTATAAGGTACTTTAATAATGAATCAGTTTATAACCCTACTTTTGACATTTATACTATCTAAGTATAATAATAAATATGGTGATTCTGGTATTCAATAATTGGTATAAATCATATACATTAAATTAATTTAACTACACAAATTTAAAATTAACAAGAACAATAAACATAACCTCAATTGAAATGATATTGAAGCTATTGTGCAAAATCAGCTGTTAAGAAGTAGTCACTTCCAGTCTAGTTGTATACAAGAACAATATATGTTTTGAGGTATGCATTATTGATTCAAGCGTAACGCGAAAGCATGTTTATACCAATGTTTTGTCAACCGCGACCATACAAGTTTTCACTTCAAAAATTCATTTTATTAATCACTAAACAAAACAAAAAATAATAATGTATTGTAATAATGTTTGTAATAATAATGTTGTAATAATACTGTTTTGAATAATAATGTTCATTTCAGTGCGCGTGTGGATGTTCAGAGCGTTCCGTGACGGTAGAGCGTGACGGCAAACTGATTTTTCCCCGTAGAAAACATAGACCCATATCCCGTGAAAAGAAGTAGTCACTTCAAAAATTCTAAATTCTGATTGTGCATTAATATAGCGTACAAAAGTACAACTAATTATAAACATTATCTTTTTTTACTTTGTATGTAACTACAGTCAATTCAGTGGACTGAAACTTACGTTCATAGTGAATCATAACAAATATAGAGCTATTATATTTCTTATAACAATTTTATATTTTATAACGCATTTATATTTTTCATAAACTTATCCAGTGCTATTTGAACCCATGTTCTACGTTCAAAAAGTAATAATACGTTCTAATACTTTACGTTCTAAACAATCAGTTCAAAGAACAGCAGACCTCGCAGTATATTCTTAGTTAATTGTCTGGCCACCGCTCCACGACAGCGCTCGTAACTTCCCGCTAATTTAACCGGTAACCGTAATATTTAGGGGAAATGTTACCGGAACAACTTTATTGGAAATTTTACGTTCTTTCTCCAAGTTTCGCACAGAATTATGATAGGTCTTGCCGTTCAGCCAATAATATAGGAAACACGCAGCAACTACGATCGTCATCGTTAAATCAGAGGGCGCCTATTTTGAAAAGGGAGTGAACACACGTCATTCAAGCTTTATACAAGGTACTTTCGTAACAAATCGGTTAAAGCGTTTGTCAAAAATTGTGTAACAAACATACAAACATACAAACGAAACCGAACAGTCGAGTTGAAACAAATTTTTCTTTCTGACCATTTTATTTTAAGAGACTGATGACTAAAATATGTACAGGGTTACTTTTATTCAGTAACCAATAGCTAGTAAACCTCAGTTCCTTTATAAGCCTAAAAGGTAGACTTGGATATAACGTGCCAACAATGCACTGTTTATATGTATTTAGGTCTAAACACAATTAATGTGGAATGAACTGTAGTAATGCATGTTTTTTAGATAAAAGATAATACAGTTTAATTGTAAACTGTTTTTATGTAAAAGGGTGGAAGTTTAGGACTTTAAGTCCTTAATGTAATCATCTTTTTTCCGCTAGGAATATTTCTGCCTTTCTTAGCTTCAAACATGTATTGACGCGTTTTGGAATACTTCCATTTTCAAAACTTATTATCGTACTGTAATTATTTCTTAATTACAATTATTAATAGAGTATGAACTCTACATACAATTATGTATTCTACAAAAAAAAAAGTGTAGGACTTTACTTAATGTAACTAATAATCAATTTTAGGTTTTTCCTTTTTATTAGTTAATATAGTTTTGAATTTTATTTTATAATTCTTTTTATAGTTTCGGTACAATTCTTATATTATTTGTGATGTTGTATGTTAATTGATATTATTTTCTAATGATAATTTTATCTCAATGTGCACGTTTGATTGTTTTATCCATAAATTATTACTTCAACTTTCTTTAAATTTTAAATGCTCTCGGCCGGTTTCTCCACTGCCTTATTGTATTTCTAACGTTTTATTATTGTGATGTTAAAGTATATTATTTTTATTATTAATGTAGATTTTTACCGCTGATTACAATGGTCAAACTGTACTTTTAAAATTGCAATGTTTTAAAAAATAATTTAAAGGTACCATTGAGATAAATGGATTTTTATAGAAATAAAATTTCCCTCCTATTATACAAATAAATTATTCGGCCATTTTTGATTTTCTCTTACGGAAATTTAAGTTTACTTACTTTCATTCAATATTGCTAGTTCATGTAAATTAGTGTGCATCACATCAGTGTTACAAACTGGCTTCTCGTACACATTTAATTAATTAATTAATTAATTACTCGATTTATTAATTAATTTTATGATAGCACACAAAAAAAACCAAAGATGTTGTTTACTTAAATAATCACTCTAAATGACTGTAGAGAAATTAACTCGCCTTGTTATCGTGACGTATCAGAAATAACAGTTCAGTTTCAATGGACGCAGAAATTCTGCCTGTGCAGTGGTGCCAACATAACAGTAACGATAATACCACCAGCATTGTACAGTGTAATGGGATAATAACAATGCTGCCACCTGTACAAACGTAATTTGTTAAGTGCATCGTTTACAGGAATTATAGCACACTACCGGGATATTGTAATCAGTGTTGGCAACACTGCACGTACTAGTAACGGCGGAAATACGTATCACGCGGTCACTGGATGACTAGGTGACACAAATTGTTTCGCCCACGTGTTTTAAAACTGTAACACAACAGTAACTAACCGTTTATGGTAACAATAAACATTTGTGAAAATATAATGTTTTCAAGAAAACTAAATTATTTGATTTTGAAGTACGACGCTTAAAATAAATATCATTAATTTTGTTCGGAGAGAAAAATAAAAAAAAAACAACCTACACATTTATTTCAAAGTAGGACTGATAAATATTAATATAATTCAAAATTAATAAAAATAGCACTAATAAATAATGAAATTAATTTTAACGTATAGGCATACTAGTATTATCACATATAAACTATACATAAAATACTTATAAACTACACGTTTTATTATTTTATGGTGCTTACAAGGGCGGTGTCCGAAGTAACTGTCACCGGTCAGTCTGCTTCGTCTTTAAATTTGCGCGCTTCAAGATTGTAGTTACTACCGTAAGTTTTAAAGTTTCCTTTAACGCCAATCTCTCGTCTTCACTAGTCTAACTGCCGTAAAGTATGAACGTGAAAAGAAATATACTACTTTTTCACATTTTAATTTTAATATGAAGAAAGTAAAAAGAATTAAGCTATTATCGGATTTAATTTTGAATATAATTTGGATACCAAACATAAAACAAAGTTACTCAAACGTTTTAACTTTGTTCACAAAAACTTCCATTATTTTATCAAACGTTTTAATTGTCATCATTCATACAGCTAGACTAAAAGTTTATTGTTTTGATTTAAATAAATGACGTCATCGAAAGATCGGGATTATCTTTATTGATAAGCAAGACTGAAACTTTATTTTTTCAATGTGAAAAAATTACGTCATTTTACAATTCGGATTGTTGTTATTGATAAAGCTAGATTTAAAGTTTATTGTTTCAGTGTGAAAACATTACGTCATTGTAAAATGTGGATTGTCGTCATTGATAAAGTAAGATTGAAAGTTTATTGTTTCGGTGTGAAAAAATTACGTCTCTGTAAAATGTGGTTGTCGTCATTGATAAAGTAAGATTGAAAGTTTATTGTTTCGGTGTGAAAAAATTACGTCATTGTAAAATCTGGATTGTCGTCATTGATAAAGTAAGACTGAAAGTTTATTGTTTCGGTGTGAAAAAATTACGTCATTGTAAAATCTGGATTGTCGTCATTGATAAAGTAAGACTGAAAGTTTATTGTTTCGGTGTGAAAAAATTACGTCATTGTAAAATCTGGATTGTCCTCATTGATAAAGTAGGATTGAATGTTAATTGTTTCAGTGTTAACAAATTACTTCATTGTAAAATCCGGATTATCGTCATAGATAAAGTAGGATTGAAAGTTTATTGTTTCGGTGTGAAAAATTACGTTATTGTAAAATGTGGATTGTCGTCATTGATAAAGTAAAATTGAAAGTTTATTGTTTCGATGTGAAAAAATTACGTCATTATAAAATCCGGATTGTCGTCATTGATAAAAGTAAGATTGAAAGCTTATTGTTTCGGTGTGAAAAAATTATGTCATTGTAAAACGTGGATTGTCGTCATTGATAAAGTAGGATTGAAAGTTTATTGTTTCGGAGTGAAAAAATTACATCACTAAAATCCGGATTGTAGTCATAGATAAAGTAGGATTTAAAGTTGTATTGTTTCGTTGTAAAAAAATTACATAATTGTAAAATGCGGATTGTCGTCATTGATAAAGCTAGATTGAAAGTTTATTGTTTCGGTGTCAATAAATGACGTTATTGTTCGATCTGATTGTCGTGATTAATAAAAAAAGATTGTTTATTGTTCCAGTATAAATAACTGACGTCATCGTACGGTCCTGGTTGCAGTCATTTCATAAAGCAGAAATGAGGAGTACATTGTCTCGTGCTCCTCGATTACATTGTCTCGAGACGATTGTTGAATACGTTACTACCGTAATGTAAGGACGGCAATCAACGGGTCACTATTGTCGTCCTTAAATAAATCAGGATTGAAAGTTTATGTCTTCGACGAGAGTATGTGACGGTCGTATTGCCGCCAAAGGATAAATCAATAACGGAAGGTTAATTGTTTTACCGTGTATTGGTAAAATGTTTTCTCCTTCCACGCTAACTGTACGCAGTACTTCGTTCAGTAAAACGTTGAAAATTGAAATTCACTGTCGCCATTTTTAAAGTTGAGTAAATAGAATTAGGTACAATTTGACTATATAACTTCCATTTTAATCGCATTTGAATTAATGCAACAAATAACGTTGCCAAATCACGTCCGAAATGGTCAATAGAAGCACACTGCAGTGCTCATTAGGCATTCAACGCACGCTCGCTTTACTCAGAACTTTCAAATTATTCAAACATAGATTTAACATTTAAAATAGTTTAACGGCTATTTGTTGCATATAATAGCACGTTTAAACAAAGAGTATTTTTACAGCTTACTGATTTTTAAAACAAGGACATTATCGCCAAATCTTCTCTGGATTCACTTGCGATCTCTAACTTAACAGATAGGTTCAGTAATATAAGCGGTGAGACAACTGAAGTGAGCAGCCGACGGATTTAGCGACATCACTGTACCTCTAGCTACTCTCGCTCATCTACTAAAGACACACGCACGCACGCACGCACGCAACGCACGCACGCACGCACACACACACACACACACAAACATTAATTTACATAGTGAAGCTAAGTGTAAAGCAACTCGTGATGATAGAATGAGACCTGACCACCTCCCAGTGTTTATTGGACTTATCCATGCTTGCAGGACTCTGTATTAGCAGAACTCATTTCCTTAGATACTTGTAGGTATTTCCATAAGAAAGAATATCAAATAGAATGAGAGGTATCTCATTGCACAATAAAACGTTTGGCCAAATAGAGAAGAACCTCCGTAATGAGGTCAAAGAAAAGAAAAATTGAAAGAGAATTAGCATTGCATAGCATCCGCAAGCACCTTAATGAGAAACTGGGAAGTCACCATAGAAGTGGGGGCAACCCACCATGAATCCTCTCCAATCCTTGAGGAAGTGAACCTCAATAACTGGAGAAGGCGTGTAACTGAGCATCTCAGGAATACAGAAAGGAGGCACAATAGATCTACAAAGGTCGCAGTGCAATAGTAACCTACAAATTCGTTCATTCAAACGGCTAGGCACTAACGTTCTTTTAAATTAATATATATAATTTAAAATATATTTATGCCGCTAATTTCCAATACAGTTCAGTTTTAATAGTAACTTTTAAAAAAACATCAAAAATTGCTTTTGTAAAAATCTAAAAAAATCGTTTCGTCAAAATTTTATAAAAGTGTTAGAATATCATGTATACACAAGTATCAACACATAATTAAGAATAGACAGAAATGTTTAAAAAAAATATTTTGAAATTCGGCCTAGTGAATTTTTTATAATGACTATGTCTTTAATGTGCATATTATTTGAACCGACAGTTTCGTAAGCAAAATTTTGTGAAACTTGTAGACTGTGTCTAGTCCAAGCTTAATATGTTGCTTACCTTTTAGCATGGCCTTTTATGTTATATAGATCATTGTTATTCTACCTTAAGTCGCGCTTGTAATAGTTGTTTTTTTTTTAAACATTGTATCAGAAATGTTTTTCGCATGTGTGTCTGTTTAAAATGTTTTAACTACGTTAACGGATGCATGCAATAATTTGTTATAATTTTAGTGCTTCATTTAAGGCATAAATATTAATAACCTTTTGCTATTATGTGTATGCATTTAGTTGTTCTTTTAAAAGTTAAAACTGCGATGATTTTAACAATACAAGTACTTATCTAGAAACTTAAAAAGTTTTTCAAAGGATTAACACTCAGTTGTATGTCTCAAATTATCGGAAAAGTATTAATTCCTTTAAAAAAAAAACACCCTTATTTTATACAACTCTTAATCCACTTAGATGGATTACTTCCCCGGGGGCAGACGACAAAACTTTCCCTCCAAAGCAATTATTAAAGATACAAACTCTTCGACAGCTTCTTTTCTTTTAAAAGTTTCGAACTGTTGAAAACTTTTTGCAAAATTGTAAAGTTGTAAATATTTGGAAAAGTTTGTGTCGAGTGCAATCGGTACTTTTTCACGCCTAAGACACGATTTTTGCCTGAAAACAAAAAAAAGTTACGTAACAATTGTATAGGTATGAATATTTTTTAAATTCCTTATGCGAGGTATAGGCCTATAGAAAACTATTTATTGCTGTATTATTATTACTTAAAATGAGTTTCAACGTCTCGCTTCTACAAAGTAACAGTTTTAAAAAGAACACTTTTACATATGTAATATAAATTTACACGTTTCATCAGTAATTTAACGTATAATATCTATCCTACTGTTTCAACTTAAAATGGATACCTACATACGTACATACATACACTATACAGATAAGTAATAGACGGACGTATTTTTTATATTATTTTAGAAACAACCTTATACTACCAGAAAATAGAAATATTCACCATAGTCTGATACTGAAACGTGAAACGATACTGTACTGTAATATGATGATACTGTAATTTTATGTTGTACTGAAACATGTACGATACTTTAACGTGAAAGTGTGAAACGGAAGGCAGTGTTGCCAAATCGTGATATTACTTTAGTTACCCAGTATATTCTTAATTAATTGCCCGGCCATTGCCGTAGGTCAGCGCTCTGAAACGCTCGCAACATTTTCCGCCAATTTAACCGTAACCGTAATAATTACGAAAACTGTTATTAGACCAGCTTTATTGGAAATTGTATGCCCTTCTCCTTAAAACGGGTAAAATCATGATATGTCTTGACGTTCAGCCAATATTACAAGGAACATCCAGCAACTACACTTATCATCATCGTTAAACTAGAAAACGAGGAGTAGTTTTGTCAGCCATCTTGAAACGGAAGTGAATAGGAAAAAATCTCACATATACGTAGTTCGGACTTTATACAAGGTAATATAGTACCAGATTTCAAAACAATAGTTCAGTATGTTTGGCCAAAAGTACTTATACTCTTAAATAAGTGGCCACCATCTTGAAACGGAAGTAAATGGGAAACATCTTACAATACTTAGTTCGGGCTTTATACAAGGTACCTTCGTACCGAATTTCAAAACAATCAGTCATTTTGCTTGACCAAAACTGTGTAACACGCAACACACAAACCAAATGCCGAACGGTCGTGTTGAAACAGACTCCGCTTTGCTCGGTCCGGTGGAGGCAGCTGATGGGTTTAGCAATCTCACCGTAACTCTAGTTCGTACTGCTCTCATTCATCTATTCAAGACAAGCAAGCGTTCGTTACTCTAAAGTATAAAGCGTTCCGTGCTGGCAGAGTGAGTCAAACGGTGTCCTGGAAAACCTGGCGACCTCCCAGTGTACCTTAGCCTTACTTTGGGCTCAGTATGGGCGACCTCATTTCCTTAGCTACTTGCGAGTATTCCCATAAGTAAGAGTGTAAAATAAAAACCTAGACTTTATGGATAGACTAGGGCTGGAGACGACGCCGTAACTGAGCATCCTAGGCATATAGAAAGGTGGTATAATTGATCTACAAATCAAGAAATTCAATCATTCATTTATGCAATAATGAATAATTGTGTCTGTTTTCAGTACACATGACTGCTTGTTTATTGTGTTTATTAAAAATAATATCTGTTATGTTACATTGCCCAGCTGACAACATTATATTCAATTATAGTTGAACATTATTATATAATGTTTTTGTTTTAATAAAATTTTCTAAACGTGATTTCCCAAATCAAAGAATAAACTGACGAGGAACCTGTAAGTAATGGATTTTTTTTAATATCCGACTATTGTGCACACTTGGGCTAATGCAGACTATGGGATCATTTATAGCGTTTGAAAATGCCAAGCGCTGGCCGGGAATCGAACCCGGGTCCTCGGGGTGAAAGCCCAGTACGCTATCAACTAGGCCACCGAGGCGGCACGTATGTTAGTAGTGGAAAGGTAACAATATAAGTACTTGATTCCTTTATGGCTGCGAAGAGTTTCAAAAATTTTGAATGAGAAAAAATTTCTGTTATTGAACTAAAAATAAAAATCATGTATCATGTTTTCTCTTCCTTTTTTTTATTTTAATTAAGATAATCTGTTCGAAAATACGACAAATTAACACAGCTAGTTTTTAACAACATAACCTGAAACATATTATAGCCTATCAGTTGTTCAATTAAATCAGCTGATCGTTACGAGTTAATATAAGCGACAAATTAATATACCAAGTTTTAACATTACCTAAAACGTATTAGAGACTATCAGCTGTTCAATGAAATCAGCTGATCGTTACGAATTAATATAAAACAACTGATCTTTTAATACAACTACCAAAATTTAATTAATGATTCATTTCATATACTTAAATCGGTAAACTTTTTTCGTTGTTTCCGTAGTGTAGTGGTTATCATATGTGTCTCGCGCGCATAAGTTTCCTGATTCGATCTCGGCGGGAATACAGACATTTTTAATTATACTTAATTTAATTGAGACTTGCGACACCAAATATATACTGTTACATAACAATACAAACATGTTTCTCGCATTACGAGTCCCGAAAAAACCAACATCAAAACCAGCTCTAAAACATTATACATGTTAAAACGGTTTTCATGAAATGGATTTAGGCTAAACGAGTTTTTTTAACTGGTCAAAATGATTTAAAATATTAGATGATTTATCATGAAATTTTAATATTACTTTAACAGATTTGAAAAGAAAATGTCTACAAGAATTCGTAGTTTTGAGTTACAGTCTACAAGATATGAACGGAAGATAAAGACGCATGTCGTGGTATTCTAGCAAGTATAGAGTGAACAAATAGTAGACAAAAAATAACCATCTAAAAATGTTATAAACAGTAAATATCCCTGTATAACAATAAGTATAACAAAAGTTATTACAGTTATACAGACAACTGATGTTAATTGCCCAATAGGTGCAGGAGAACTTCAGCTATAGGCTACTCATTTTATAAGCGTGTATCATAGCTGAGCCTTATTCTGGTTTTAACCTATGTCTAATAACAACGTATTAAAAACAATTACACTGCCTTACATAAACTTTGCTTTTTAAAGTTTAACTAAAACTTAACCTTCAAAACTAACAAAAATAATTCAAGTAAATTATTAAAGAAATTATATAATTTTATAAGTTGTACAATATTACTGTTATCTCTGGTAGTTCTATAGTTGCGAACATTAGAAGAAGGTAACTTCAAATTTACGATATTAAAGTGTAAACTGCAACGTCTAGACATAACAATATTACACCTGAGCCTTACTCCTAACTAGAGGGTTGTTTATGCGATCATCCCTTTAATACTCGGTGCTTCTCATACATACTAAAGGCTTGGTTACTGCAGCTTTGGCCTTTATAGTGTCTTCAAACCGCGTTTCCATTGGCTGTTTCTTGTTGCTGAAATAATGGAAAGATGTTCTGTATTACTGGGCGATGTAAGAATTTAATTAACTTATTCTGTATAAGATTGATTACAAATGTTTCAGTTAATAACTTTGTGAACGATGGCTTACTGTTAATTGTTCAGACATGTTGATGTTATTAATAACAAACAAATAACAATTATTTTTTTAATTATAAACATTCTTATAAGCCTACCATGAAGAAAATGTGTAACAAATTAAACAGTATAGTAATTATGATTAAATGAATCCTTTCACGATTATGTTCCTTTCTGTTAGTCGTTGTTTCTGTACAAGTCTAAAGAAACAGAGTTAAAGGATTTACTTACTATTTCATCTATGCAACAACTGGCATACGACATCTCATCTTCCTGGCAAACTCTTTGTATCGTAGATAAATATTTGGAAGTCGTTTGTTAAACCTTTTATATTTTTATCTTGCTCGACGTCGAATTTGCTTCCTGCAGTTAATTTCAGCGTCAATTGATGGTGTCTTCGTTCCTGTAGCTAATTCAAGCATTGTTAACTGGTCAAGCTAACTGGTGATTGTCTTCTTTCCTGTAGCTATATCCAGCATCATTCTGACTCTCTTTCTTCCTGCAACTAACTCCAACATTATTTTATGGGGTCTTCCTTCCTGTAACTAGCTCCAGCATCATTTGATCAATTTCTTCCTTCGTACATATACCTCCAGCATCATTTGATTAATGACTTTCTTCCTGCAGCTAACGCCAGCAACATTTGATAGCTGCCTTTCTTCCTGTAGCTAACTCTAGCATCATTTGATGAATCTCTTCCTTCGTACATATATCTTCACCATCATTTGATGACTGCCTACTTCCTGCTGCTAATTCTAGCATCATTTGATGAATGACATCCTTTCTGCAGCTAACGCCAGCATCATTTTATGGCTTCCTTCCTTGCTAAATTTAGCACCATTTGAAGAATGTCTTCCTTCCTGCAGCTAACTCAGCATCATTTGATGGCTGCCTTCCTTCCTTTCTGCAGCTAACTTTATCATTTTATGAATATATATACCTACCTTCTTATATATACGTACCTTCTTATATATACGTACCTCCAGTATCATTTGACGGTTGTCTTCCTTCCTGCAGCTAACTCCAACATCATTTGATGGCTGCCTGCCTTCCTGCAGCTTACTCTAGCATCACTCTACGATGCCGTACGATTCATATAGGATGTTCTTCCGAGTTTAATTTTGGATTACTTCATTGTACGGACTCCATAGAAGTGAACACCTAGAAGGGACTTGTCGCGTCCTACCACGAACATTTTTTCCGCTTATGTAGACGACATCAAAATATCCGAGGGTGGCAGTTTTTTAGGACTGTACTGTACAGCTCTTCAAATGCTATGGTTATATCATTTATTGTTGTAGTTACATGATACTTGTAACTACAAGAAGCAAAGCCCAACAGTTCGTTGATCCTTTTCTAAATGCAATGTTATCTTGATCATCTTGCATCCTCTGTAAATCTCTTTTTGCACAGCTTTGTGTACAATCTGCTTGAAACGGAAGAACTTGCGGAGGTAATTTGCTGAAGAATTTCATGTATCAAAGATCGATTTTACCCCTAATCGATTTCTTACGAAGGACGAAATCCGGGACATTTCATTAGACTTAAGAATGAACTAACAAGAATTGTATTTATGTTTATTTTACATACTGGTTGTTTTATATTTTAAAAGTACAAAATACTTAAACAGCTGAAATTGGACTAAAGGCAGTAACTAAAAAGTAAATTTACTTAAAAGAAATGATCAAAGTATGGATGTGTTTAAAAACATGAAATATTTTCTTTTTACTTTCAATAGAACATCCGAAGCGTGTTCGGAAATTTACATTAACATTTCGATGTTTTAACTGAAATGAAATTAACGATAATTTGAAAACGATACGTAATCGATTTTCCGAAAGATTTCCAAACAAACGTAGAGCAGCGTATTTCCCCCGACTTTTCTTTGCGAAGGCTTTTCCTAAGGCCGTGCAATCCGCTCAGTCCTTATTTGACAAACAACCACAGAATATATCCTTATTTGACAGGATTACGTCGCCTACTGTAAAGACGTTATTTGACTTTACAGTGCGAACGAATCCGCGTTATCTTGAAACAAAGAGTTTCAAATAAGAAAATTCGAGACACAAATTTCGTGAATTTTAAAAACGGTCGTATTTTGAAACAGTTGAATGAATTTTGCTGGTTAACGGATCCGTCCAAAACTGTTACGAAAATCGGTTATTTTGCCAAGTTTGAATCAAATCGGACTAAAATTTTGAAAACCCTCACACACACACACACACACACACACACACACACACACACACACATATATATATATATATATATATATATATATATATATATATATATATATATATAATAATGACTCCTCAAAAAATGACCTATAAGTTAGGGTCTATGCTGATTTCAAGATCCCGAGTCTAGATATTATCAATAACTCCTCCAATAACTCATTTTCCACGTGAGACTTCGTCCATAAATATTTACATTGATTGGTTTGCGCGTTGTAGACATGAAAACTGATACAAATGTCGAAACTTCAAATTTTATATTTTTCACGATCACCATAATTTTATAAATAGTACTTAGTATAATATGAGCGTATGATATTAGAGCTGGGTGGTCAATGTGTTTAAGACATTGATCATTCTACTGCGTCTCCGAACTGCGCATCTCACGATTGTTAGTTCTAGTCTCAGTTACTGACTTTCCTTTATTCTTACTGTTAACATTTATCCCTCGTCCTCAGTAGCCTTACGGTCATAAAGTATAGACATAAGGGAAAAAGTAAGTAATAATAAAATAAAATAATATTTTAAAAAATAAACAAAGGAAAATTGACCAATTTTATTGTTTCTAGGTAGTCTAAATTATAATAATTCTATTTGTATTTAGTATAACTACGCTATTTGTACTGAGGCCAAAAAGCACACTGATAAAGATAACTTTTTATTAACAACAATGCTTGTCAATTCCAGAACCGGCCTTATCAATATTTGTCGATTGTCGCTGAACTAATCGATTACGCCAGTCAGCGGCGGCCACTTATCGCCAACTAACACGATTCCAGTTTGACAAAAATTCGACGAAATTGTTTGTTAACGTTTTCGAGTTGTTTATCTATCGGAAAAACCATTAACATGTTTGTACTGAAACGAATTCTAGATAGAATAGAATATACGACTTTACTAATGTCACAATATCTATCATTATAGCCGGTTGCATTTAAAAATACAACGGTCTCTAGAAAAATAGTATAAATATTTTGTCTAATTTATTTTGGTAAATTTTGTAATGGATTGTTTCAGGAAAAATTTCATAATATACAATTTTATAATTGATAAAGCGAGGTCTCTGATTCAGCTCAAACGTTCGGCATTTGGTTTGTGATTTTGTGTGTTTGTTACGCAGTTTGGCCAAACTCATCGACTGTTTCGAAATGTGGTACGGAGGTACCTTGTGTAAACCTCGAACGACGTATTGTAAGATTTTTCCCCATTCACTCTGTTCCAAGATGGCTGCCTCTGATTTTCAGTGATGAGTGTACGCAATTCTGGCAAAACAAATTACCCTATTCTTCTGAAATTTGGTACGTAAAGCCCAAAAGAAGTATGTTTATTTTCCTCCATTCACTTCCTTTTCGAGATGACGGGCGTTCCTTTAACGTTGAAAGTTTAGTTGCTGGTTATTTCCTGTAATACTGGCTTAGCGGCAATACCGGTCATAATTTTAACCGCTTCGTGGAGAAAGAGCCAAAAATTGCCAATAATATTTTCCCCGTAACATTTTTTTCTAAATATAACGGTTACCGTTTAAATTGTTGGAAATTGTTACGAACGTATCAGAACGCTGTCGTAGAATAGTGGACAAGAAAAACAATTTTAAAAAATTAATTACATTTATATTTACAAAAACATAAATAATATTTCTTTTATAAATATGCTTTTTGTTTGTTATATTTTTGGGTGTTTTAATATCTGTCCTATATAGGCCAGCAATATATTCCTTAACTATAGAAAACACATTAATTAATTTTACAAAAAACAGAATTACTCACTTCAGTATATCAGAAAAATGCTAATATGGAGTTCGCTTGTAAAAAGAAACAAAACAAAACTTGAATCAGTTATTAAAGAACTACCACCATATAAATGAACCAACATTAAAGGAAGGAACTATGAATTTTTGAGGGTGTTTCATTTTTTACGTAAATCATTAACTGTGGAAAACCATTTTAAAACTCATATGATTTCATTTTATTGAAAACCAACCATATTTTATTGTTTTAAATGTCTCAAAAAAAGTAATAAATTGAGTATTAAGTATATTTAATAGCTCTTCGGTGAGAAATCAGTTACACTTAAAATAGATACAGTTATTTATCTCAGTGTAAATTCTGAGCGAAATTTAAAGAAATGATTTTTAGGTGTTGGACCGATTTCTATAGTTTTTCATTGTACGATTTAAGCTGTATATTCTTGAGAATATAACTCAATATGTGAAAGTTTGTGCATAATTTGTTTCTAAAACGTACGTTCGTATTTTTTAACATTTTAAAAGAAAAGATAATCAAAATTGCACGTGGTTCGTAATGGATAGCATTGAATTACCAATTAATTAGATGTAAACAATACAATATTACCTAAAACTTGTATCTAACTGCTGTACATTAGTATAAAGTATCACTGTACCATTAATATACAGCCTACATAATTAATGTTAACATGTAGAAGATAATTAGAAACACTTTACTATGCTCACAATAATATTTTAACACAAAAATAAATTTGTTTTGAATTGATAAGAACATAAAGTACAATTCCAACATGTATCTTTGATTTTTGCGAATTCCCGTTATAGAATTTACTATTTCCGCGACCTCGGAAAATGATCAGGGGTTATTTTTGTATTTTAAATGTGATTTCAAAATTTAGTGTGCTAATTTGTGCAGGTTTTGAGTGAAATAAGATCTTTAAATGGTCATAAGATAAACGAAATAGTTTTTGAAAATTGCTACAATCGCGTTAGCAAGACATTAATATTGAATTTCCAGTGTCTATCGCAAATGGTTACTTGGTTGTGCAATAAATTCAGAAAATCAAAGAAAACACGGTAACGTGATCAAAGCGAATTTTAAAAAAGTAACGATACTGCACCCCATAAACACAAAATGTTTTTTTTAATCAGCTTTCTTGGTACACACTATTATTTTATTAGTCAATTAGCCTATATGCTTGCATTGTGCTGCACTCTTACGTGAATACTTGATACTGTTTCTGGAATTTTGCGTATAGACTTATTGGTTTTAAGTCGGATTTATTTCATTGTAAAGTCTTAAAATGAAAAGTATGACACGTGAGAGGTCCCTGGTGTGGTGGGAACCTGTAAGAACCCCATAAATGTAGTTTCAATAAGCAGGTCATCATTTGGTACAAAACCGAACGGAATGCTTAGTGTAATGGTATATGAAAGATAATTAAAATATAACTGATTTGATAATGATTGTTTTTTATATTTTAGTTAAATTTTACAGCAGCCTAAATGTTCTTCGAAATAAAGAGTTTTACGTATTCCTCGTGATTTAAAATTTCCCAGGAAGTCATCGCATTATGCGACTTCTATTAGTAGACGTTTTTGCATATTTTCGTTTCGCTAATTGAATAAAATTATTTACGATCAGCTGACACACGTGGAACACAGTCGAGGACCACGCATGCAAATGGCGAATCCTTCAACCCGATTTCAGACAAATTGGAAATAAATTGTCTCCAAATTGGGCCCCGAAAGCGAATAAACTGTAAAGTGGGGAAAGGCGGGAAATGTGTTCCCCGCGGGACGGAAGACGTTACACAAATTGCTTGTTTCGGCGGACGAAAAGTCACTTTTAGTAATTCCATTTTACGAAAAATATTTCTCTAGAGTCTGCTTTGTTTTAAGTGTTTTTGTTTACATTTCCTTGCGCGTATGTTTAAATAACTGAATTATGTAGTACCCTATTTATTACCGTAGTTTTTAAGTAAGGAATAAAACGGAAACCAAATCGGATATACGCATTAAGACAGAAATAGTTATTTGTGAAAATAACGAGCAAACTGGCAATTTTTATAAGAGAAATATTTTACAGGAAAATTTTCTCGAATTTAAAATAAAACACTTTACACACGAATTGCAAGTAAAATTTTCCCTACAGTAGTATTTAAAAGTACAAATTCAACAATACAAATTCACGGTTGGAACCAGTGTGATGTTATGTTCATACTTCTTAAAATATCTAGGAACAAAATTACCCTCAATATACTGTAAATACTTTTATATATTAAAACAAGTTATTACAGCAACACACTTGAAAACCTTGGTTACATATAAAAAGTCTTTTAACCTTAAGTTGAGACATACATTAAAACCACAAATTACAGTCTCTTATCTATTAGTAACTTGACCTTCATAATATGAACGTTAATAGTTACTATACAATATGCTAAATTTTACAGTAAATTTGTACAAATATATAATGTTGATAAAATTTTAATTTTACTAAGTTGTCTTTGAAGATTGAGGAAAAGCAAAAACAAATAGCAAAGTTCAAGTTTGGATTAGCAATTTTGTAGGAAAAAATAGGTCTTCCACGGTAATCATATTTTCTTTATATTTCTTATAAAAAGTACTTATTTAACAAATATTATTCTTTAGAGTTTATATAAAATATAGAGTGAACTGGATAACTTAAATGATTGTCATTAATTTTTTTGCATGTTTACAAATATCAGCAAATGCAAAACATAGTGTACGTCGATTGCCTATCTTGCCCCTTCTTTCTGAAAGCCAAGCGATTCAACCAAGTCCTGAACACGTGCACGCTAGGACTTAATTACATTTCATATTTTATATATAAGAACAATTGTAGTTTTATTTTAACACATAATGCAAAAATATTACAAACAATTCTAATATTTAATTATTGCCAAAAAAAGTTCGGTTCACGCTACCAACACAAAACATTCGGCAATTAGTTTTTTTTTACAAACAAAATGGCTTTGACCAAATTTAATCGTATATTAAAATTCATTTTTCAATTTTGTTGTCAAATGTGAAATTTTATACTCTTTCTCCATAAAGCGATAAAAATTATTAACGGAAGAGCCGTTTAACCAGTAGCACTGGAAGTAGCAGGCACTACATCGTCGTTAAATATAAGACCGCCATTTTTAAACTGAAATGAATGAAAAAATTATACACATGCGTCTTTTGGGGTCTGTACTAGATGCACAAGACACACACACACACACACACACACACACACACACACACACACACACACACACACACACACACACACACACACACACACACACACACACACACACACACAAACACACACACACACACACACACACACACACACACACACACACACACACAACCAAACACCGAAAAATCTAGTTGAAGAAGAGGCCTTGTTTCGTTCGGTCCACACTCAATTTTTAGAAATTACAATGCATTTTTAAATTTTTTGTTTGTGCCGAATCGGATTTTGTAACGCCATATCAACACGTACACTTTGTTTAACTATTTATTGACTACATTTCAGCAAAATTTAACCACAATTGTCAAAGCCGATTTTGAGAAAATGTGATTGTTAACTTTTTTTTTTTTTGACCGAAGATGCTTTTAGAAAGGTGTAGACGAACTAACTTAAATGGAAAAAATAATATGAATTATACAATTTAATATTTTTGATGCGCATAAATACACAGGCAAACTTTCAAGTAAAATTCTCATTTTGGTTTTGGGGTTATTTAAAACGAATCGATCCATTAAAGTCAAAGTCTAAAAACCAATTTTTTTTTTTTTTTGTGATTAACCACTATTTTTGGGCTAATGCAGACGGTGGGATGATTTATAGCGTATGAAAATGCCAAGCCCTCGCCGGGAGAACCCGAATAGAAGAGATGGAGGAAAAGAGAGATGGAGGGAGAGAGCGAGGGAAACTCATCGTGGGGCCTTGTCTTTATGGTCACTTTTTTAGATTATTTACTTTCAAGTGTGATATATAAACCCTTTTTGTTATAAAATTAGAATTAATATGTAAAAAAGTAATAATTACTTTTTACGATCTATTTATCTAGTATCTTGGTTATAATTATTCAAAAAATAATTAAATAAAACAAAAACGACACATTATCGGTGAATCATTTAAGCCCCTTTAAAAAAAACGAAGGTTAGGCATCGCGGAAGCCGATCTGCCGTGAAATTATTTTGCCTCGAGGATTTATGTGTTTCGCTGCAGTGCCCACACTCGGGGACATCCCATAGGCTGAGCCCCTAACAAGGTCAAAGTATATTGATGTCGAGTTTCAAAAACGGTTCAGTGATTTTCATAAAACTTCTACTCAAGTCGAGGATAGGATCACAGTATAATAATAACTTTTAGTTGCGATAAAACGCCAAGAACCTTGCACAAACTTTCTTGCTGTAAGTGCGAGTTGATTAAAGCAATAATTTTGAAATTTAAGGCTTTAACTATGTGAAAAACTATTATGTAAAAGTTCATAAATAACACAAAGTTTTAATTCACTGTTACTAGGTACAGGATTCGTCTTTACGTGTATTTATAAGTGAGTGGTATACTCCTAAATATTGAGTGTATCAATAATTTTCAGTGAACTTTGGTGGATTAAAATTGTAATTTTTAAAAGAAATTGATAATGTTTATTTTTTTAAAGTTTATTTCATAAGCGTATAGGACACGTATATATATATATATATATCAATTTGAACGGTTCTTCAAAACGTGATCTAGAACTCTGGATCAGTGCTCATTTAAAGAACCCGGTTCTTAGTAGTAGCTCATTTTAATATGAAAATTTGCTAAAAATATGAAAAAAACCGTTAGAACTTTTTGAACAACTACATCAATGTTTCTGTTTTACTTAATGAAAGAATAAAATAAATTTAAGATGCGAGTGACAGTGGGAAAAGTGCATGCTCATCCATCGTAATAGCACAGAGTTCAAAATACACGTCTTTTCATATAAGCGTATATCTGTAACTATATATGGCAATGTTTGTATGTGTGTTTCTTTTAGAATCAAAAAGTACTGAACCGGTTTCGCTGAAAATTGTACAGTTTGTTCTAATTAGTGCCAAGAGTGTTTAGAGATTGATTTCATCGCCATTTATCTTTCCATAAAAACGTATTTTCCATCGACTGCTGTGTTTAGGAAGTACTTTGAATTAAATCCGGTAGATAGTGTTAGTGTTGATGTTTTGACAATGGGATTTATTTACAATGTAAATTCTGACTTTTATAAAGTGAAATTGAAAGTAATCAAATCTACCAATAGCAATAATGTTTAGAGTTTATTAATGTGTAAAATTTTAATCTTATTTATACTTCCTTCCGGGTAGTACGACTAGTAATATTTATAACTACCATTTTCTGATATTTTTAACAGAAAAAATATCATCTTTTTAACGTTACAGAGTTGAATGTTTGCACTTAGTTTTAAATAAACCATTTAATAAACATAATCAGCGTATGTCCAGAACTCTTTTTAAAATGGCGGCAATTTAAATTTTCATTATCGAATATCTCGAAATCCGTTGAATTTATAAAGCATTTACGAGATCCAAAAACACATCTTCTTGTACGACAAAGAAAATTTTTTTTTTTTTTTTCCTTCTAGTTTAAATAATAGGTTATATTAACTTTTTGAGGTTATGTCGATCGATGGTCTCTGGTACGGCGATCAAAGGACCTATTGTGCAACTAAGCCCCTCCTAATTCAGTTACTGGTGGCCTTATTGATGGTTTTAGCGAAACGGCTTTGCCTTGTTGTTAGCTTAACACGATCACAATGACGTGAGTCACTGACGACGCACGCTGCAGCTACCGGTTAGGGCAGGTGTATCACGAGTGACGCACGCTCGTCTTCAAAATACGCTGTGTGTGACACGAGTGACGCACTCCCTTTCTTACTTCTTACGGACTTATTTATAATGACACTTATGTTTGAAGCCTAGAATTGTGTTGTGCAACATTTTAAAGTATCTTAGCCGGATTAGACTCTGGCACACCTTACAGGTAATTTAAACAGATAACAAATTTAAATTTAATAGAAATGTTAGAAGCTGATGAAAATTTTAACTTTTAAAATTAATTTTAAATATAATAAAATAATGTTATATTTTGGTCACTACTTATTTTTTTCTTTATCTTAGTGACCTTAATTGGTAAACTAAAATGAAAATACATTCAAAATAATAACACCTATTTATTGACAATTATAACACCAAAACATCAAAGAAGAAATTGTAACTTATGGTGTCTTTTACTTGAAACTTTTCGTGTGTCCGGATCAGTAACAGTGCGCACCAGTGACGCACTACGTCTATTATATATATATACGGTTTACAAATAGGTGTCGTGTGCCACCAGTGACGCACGGACATAACCTTTAAACATATAGAATATAGTCTTATTTTCAGTTAAATCTCACCTTAAATGAATCTCACCAAAATAGACTCATATTCTAACAGTTTTATGGAAAAATGTTACGCCTATAGTTGAGATTTCATGCTAATTACCATAATACAAAAGGTTACGACATGTAAAAACGTGCGTCGTTGTGCATGTGTTAAGGGATAATATTCAACTAGGAAAAATCAAAAATAGCCTGTTAGTGTTTGTGTTAGTGTTGTTAATGTAATTTGAAAATTTTATCTTCTTGTATTTGTACATTTTAATGGTGATTGTGGTAGTGAAATTAGATTTTCAAGGCAGTTTGTTTTGTTTGAAATTATTCTTTACCATGTCAGTCAGACAGTTGCAAACTACGCCTTATATAATTTTTGCTATATTTTGAGTATTATATAAATGTGCGGATACTAAGTTTTGTAATCATTCGTAGGTTTCTGCCGATGCACCATTTAAATTGATAAGAGATAAATTGTGTTAAAATGATTCGCTTTGTGTAAAACGACTTTTACAAATAAATTTTACACGTAATCGTACAAGCACTTTTAAACTTGTACAGTTAATTACCTTTAAGGCACAAAGGGGATGAATATCGGTAATAATTTTTACCATATCTCGCCTTGAAACTGTGCTACACTTTTACAAACTTTTATTTTTATTACTTTATAATATATCGAGAACAAGATACGAGCGTTATCGTGCCGTAATTTATTCAGCTCGAGGTGTTATTGTATGAAGTAATAAAATGGGGTGAAAACATTACACAAACTTTCTCTCATTCAATACCCCCCCCCAAAAAAAAGAAGTTCCCTCAAAAAAAACACATAATTCCTCAAAATTGATTCAAATAGAAGTGCATAACTCAATAGAAGTTAATGCATCAATTATTAAATAAAACTTAAATTCTGTTCTAGGATAAACGAAATAAACACAGCACGCAACTGTCCCACTGATGTATTAAAAGCGAATTTCTTAAATTATTTTTCTTAATTTTACAATTTTTTAAAAATTCTGATTTTATTATTATAATCAGCATTGCAATTTGCATATAATAGCATTTTAAACTTTCAAATTGTATTGAAAATAAGCAAATTAACACAGACCGCTGTAAAATTAAAACGGAATTTGATATTTTAAAATGCTAATATGTGCAGTTTTTATTGCTGATTAAGAAGGTGGAATCAGATTTTCAAAACCATTTAAGACAAAAAGTTAGGATTATTTTAAGATTTGAAATGGTTGCCATTTTTGAAACTATTTTGAAGGAATATATTGTTGGTTAACAAATTTGTTCAAGATTTTTACTAAAGTCGATTTTTGTGCGTATATTGAATTCGACTGAATTAAACCCGACTAGGATTGCAAAATTGAGCGTAAAACACACAGACACACATACATATATATATATATATATATATATATATATATATATATATATATATATATATATATGTATATATATATATATATATGTATTATATGTATATATATATATATATATATATATATATATATATATATATATATATATATATATATATATATATATATATATATATATATATATATATATATATATATATATATATATATATATATATATGTATATGTATATGTATATATATATGTATATGTATTATATATATATATATATATATATATATATATATATATATATATATATATATATATATATATATATATATATATATATATATATATATATATATATTAACGACCTTCAGGATCGGTGCTAATTTCTAGGTCTCGTGTATGGGTCTTCCAATGATGGCTCATTATACAATAAAAATTTGCTTTTACTCATCGATATTTTTTATTTTTTTAAAATTATGATTATACTACTATCTACATTTTCTTAAACGAAAAATACAACATCGTTCTTAAAGCAACTTCTTTAAAAAACTATTCTTTATGAAAGATTTTATTCTGCTATCGCGTTTTAATGAAAACTTTTTTTGCAAAATGACGTTAAGATGCTTAAATTATTTCTCGCAGAGTTGCTCGTTTCCAAATAAATTTACTGAACAGGTCTAAACCAGTCAACTTCTTACGGGCCTTGTATACGCGTTCTTTGTAGAAACGATTTTCTCAGCTCCTTTGAGACAGCAGCGCTCAGACTATTGGAGCGGCAATACATGAAACTAATTACTCACACACCGTTGGGCGCAATGGTATCTTGTAAATTATAGCCTTGTTGTGCATTTGCGAAGAATGTACACGTTAAATTTTCTCTAAGGAAATTGCATTTTTGTGAAATAAAAGTATACTTTTTTGTCTGGTATAAAAATTAGCATTGTTTTAAAAAAATGGATATCAAAAAATGAAACAATGTTTGTTTTAAATATGTCGATATCAACGAAACAATTTTATTTTGAAGTATTTATATTCTACACAGATTTTTGTTGTTTTTTTAATTTAATAATGATTTTTAGGACTATTTCCTTCTGAGACGTTGTTTAAAGACTGAATAACAAGACTATGATTGAATGAATGATTGAATAAACGAACGAATGAACGAACGAAATAACGAATGAACGAAAGAATGAACGAACAAACGAACGAAATAATATGAACGAATGAACGAATGAATGAACGAACGAACGAACGAATGAACGAACGAAATAAAGATTGAAAGAAAGAACGAAAGAATGAATGAACGAAATAACGAACGAATAACGAATGAAGGAACGAAATAATGAATGAACGAATGAAAGAACGAACGAACAAATGAACTAACTAAATAACGAATGAACGAATGAATGAATGAAAGAACAAACGAACGAAAGAATGAATGAGTGTGTAGGGTTACTATTGCCTTCCTACCACAGTAGATCTATTGCGCCCCCTTTCTATATTCCTGAGATGCCATATTCCTGAGCGCCTTCTCCAGTCATAATCTCATCAAAAGGTCTAAGATTTTGAGAGGATTTAAGGAGGATAACACCACAATTTCTAATTAGGGACATCACAATTCATTATTGAGATGCTTGCTCTTTTAATTCCCTTTGAAAATTTCCTTCTCTTGATACTCATTACGGAGATTTTGCACCATTTGTCCAGCTTCTTGTTGTGCGATAAGATTCCTTTATTCTTATCAGGTTTTTACTGTTTACAGTTAGCCAATCTGTGGAGTAATGTGTGTGTGTGTGTGTGTGTGTGTGTGTGTGTGTGTGTGTGTGTGTGTGTGTGTGTGTGTGTGTGTGTGTGTGTGTGTGTGTGTGTGTGTGTGTGTGTGTGTGTGTGTGTGTGTGTGTGTGTGTGTGTGTGTGTGTGTGTGTGTGTCTGTGTGTCTTGTGTGTGTGTCTGTGTGTGTGTGTGTGTGTGTGTCTGTCTGTGTGTGTGTGTGTGTGTGTGTGTGTGTGTGTGTGTGTGTGTGTGTGTGTGTCTGTGTGTGTGTGTGTGTGTGTGTGTGTGTGTGTGTGTGTGTTTGTGTGTGTGTGGTCGTTGGCAAACGTTAAAACTATATAAATTAACACGTTGAAGTTTTGAAATCTGTTCAAATCGATAAACCGAATTCGACGAAAGAAATTGTTCGTTGAAACGTTTCCATTGCTGCAGTTTGTCTTGTAGGTTACGCCCTGCGCGTTGTAAACACATCACAGATGATACGGTGCCTGGCATAATAACGTTTCACTCCCAAGTAAACGCTCGCTAATCACAGATGAATATTTGCCTCCGACCAAAGTCGCTGTTTACTTATACACGCTTGCTGTATCTATGTGTTCGCAACAAACACTCGCTCATCTGTCGCTCAGTCATTCGGCGAGTGGTTTCACTCATCAAGCGTATTGACTGGATGTTTGAGTAAATCAATCCGAACCATGTGATCCCAATCAATTTATTTATTTGCATAATCATACGCCGAGTGAAAGTCTAGCTGGCGCAAACCAGCATTTATAATATTGCTTATCGCAGCATGGATGGAATATTGGTATCGACGGATTACTGGAAGCAAATCTCCAAAGCAAATTTTCGTCTTAACCGTTTTTGAAAATCCGACCTTAACATAATCAGCATTAAAATTCTACATAATCGACGTCAGGTTCATTTTTCGTGTTTCAAATAGAATTTCATAATTTAAAGTGGAGATTTCAACGCTGTTTAAGCCAAAATGATTTTGATCGGATAAAATAAACATAACTGACATCCTTATCAGCAAAACCAATGTAGAAATAGGGTCGTTGTGGTTACTTCTAATTGGAAATAAACTTAAATTGAAATACATTTGAAGTTAAAAAATATTTAAAAAAAGAAAGGAGCCACTATTAAATCCTAGTCTTTGAATTTGAGAAAAAGGAAACAACTTTTGTGATCAACTAAGCAGGTCGGTGTACTCCACCCGGTGTTGGCCGCGTGGACATCAGCAAGTAGTTTACTTTTCCCCATCCCAAATCAATACGGTATTTGTCAGCTGTTATGTAGCTTTTGTGGTTTTGGTTCTTTGGTTCCTTGGATCTTGTGTAATTTTTACTTTTTATTTTCGATGATATCGGGTTTGATTGCTTGTAGTTATTTTTTGACTTATTATTTTAACTAATATCATTGTTGCTAAGGCCAATAATGTACTTAATTATCAGTTATCAGTTATCAATAATAATAACTGACTATCGATTTCAGTTAGACACTTGAGAACGAAAGTTGTTTTACACTTCCGAAACGTCGTGTATTGTCTTTGTAGAAACAAAAAATAACAAATATCTGATTAAACAATAGTAATTTTTTTAAATGGCTGCATTTACAAAATTTCAAAGAAATTATAACTTTTTATTTCTAATTTCTAAATTTTTATCTTATTAATTATATATATATATATATATATATATATATATATATATATATATAGTGTATATTGTATAATTTGAGCCGCGTTGGTGGCCTAGTTAATAGCGTACTGGGCTTTCACACCGAGGACCCGGGTTCGATTCCCGGCCAGGGCTTGGCATATTTTCATACGCTATAAATCATCCCATCGTCTGCATTAGCCCAAGTGTGCACAATAGTCAAACGTTAAACACTAAAAAAATATATATTGTATATACTGTACAAGATATTGTGAATGAGAAAAAATAGATCATAAAACTTTGGTCCGTTTTCATTTCCCTTGCATCTTTAAATGAAATTTGTTTTGTTTTTTTACTTAGACATACGTTTTTCTATCTGTGTTTATCTCTGCATGTCTCTAGAGACCAAATGAATTGAACGGTTTTGATGAAATTTCATATATTGATTTACTTTGACATGTTGCCCTTATCTTGAGACAATTTCTTAATTTTCCAAATAAAGCCGCGCTTCGCAACCGAGGAAAATTCCGACATTATTTCGGATAATAGTGAATGCGCCTTGGTATATACGCAATAAAAATATTCACAGCAATCTTAAAGTGAACATAATTTTTGGTGAAATCAAGGCAGTAGCAACTAGCTGAAAAAGAATTTCATACAAATGTTAGTGTTCAGCAGATGCTAGCACACAGGACTTGGTGCAGTGATAACATATCAAGCTAAGAGGCTGTAACTGACAAGCAGAGCCATTCAATGGAATGAATATCTGACTCACAGTGATCTATTTTAAGTTATAACTAATAGACAAGTTTGTACTTAGTTTTAGACCTCAATAAAAATAAAAATAAAATTACTTCAGAAGTAATGACAGATTCTGTAAGATCTTTAGGTTCTTTACTTTACGCCAACGAACTAAGAACCTTTAGGTGAGCAGTACAGAGGCGTAACAGATTGACCCGTGCTTTAGTCGCATCGAGCTCGGTGCGAAAAAAACTTTCTAAACAGCTCAAACTAAATTCTAAATCTAACCCTTAAGAACTCAAATAATATCTATTCGTCGCTAAAGTGGGCGCTGTACACCATTTAAACACATTTTCGTTTTAATACAGAATGAAACACATTGGCATTTTGGTAAAATGTTTGTATTTATTTTCGCCTGTAATTTCGTAAGTTGGGTCATCAATAATAAAACGACCGCATACTCCCACAGCTAGTACACCTTATTGAAAGGTAACAAGGTGTCCATTATTTACACGAGCCGGTCCAGGCTAACACAGATTGATGGATACTGACTGACAGTTCATTCCCTGGTAATTTATTGTCCTAACACCTCGCTTAATAACATCCCTTGCAGTCCGAGCAACCAGAACTTAATTAGATAACGTATAGTTAGTTTATTTACAACTGGCGATGTTCGT
Source organism: Callitettix versicolor (assembly GCA_022606455.1). Classification (NCBI taxonomy): domain Eukaryota; kingdom Metazoa; phylum Arthropoda; class Insecta; order Hemiptera; family Cercopidae; genus Callitettix; species Callitettix versicolor. The sequence goes on along the minus strand of CM040185.1, from coordinate 36,606,004 downwards.
GATTGCCTCGGCATGCAGCTGTCGTGGTGGAGAGCTTCCGAAAACTAACGGCGAACATTTCGGTAAGTAATTGTTATCGGTTCACAGAAACAATATGAATCCTAAACGTCCACGGTAACTCTTTTACACTTTATAAAGGGTAAAAAGCAAATTTTTTTTACGAAAGGAAAAGGAAATTCGTCATCACGAATAACGTAATAAAGCGTCACACTTTCTTTAAACACATTATATACTAGTATTTTTGCAATAAATGTTTAATTTACCAGTGAACTACCATTTCCGGTGCATTCATACCTTAGTTCTATCTTACTGCTTTTGAAAAACAAACACTCGGTGGCCTAGTTGATATCATACTTTGATATCATACCTTTCTCCACGAGGACTCGGGTTCGATTCCCGGCCAGGGCTTGGCATTTTCATAAGCTATAAATCATTCCATCGTCTGCATTAGCCCAAGTGTGCACAATAGTCGAACGTTAAACAAAACAAAAAACAAAAAAAATTGAAAAAAAACATTAGTTTAAAACGCGCAACTCGCCATAAATATATCTGATTACGCTAAGTGATTCGATCTGTTTTGTACCCAAAATAAGGAACTGCTTTATAGACACTACGTCTATAAACTACACATATAGGAACTACTTTATATGTGGGGTACCTAAAGGTTCGTCAGAACACCAGAGAACTTTCACACTTCATACTGTTCCATTTTAAGTCTTTGCAATAAAATAAAACCGACAAAAATGTCTGTAAACAAAATTCCAGGAGCAGTATAAAGTATCCCCGAGAGAGTGCAGCACAGAGCAAGCATACGTGACAAATAATTGTGTGCACCAATATAGCTGATTGTTAAAAAAACATGTTGAAAGCCAAGACATAATTGTTGACCGAATCATTTTTGAAAGTAGAATCAGCAAAACAATCTAGGCCAGTTCTAATGTATAGAAGTTACTAAATAAAAGATTCTACTTTTAGTAAACAGTAAATACTGTAGCCTAATATTGATGTGTAATGTAAAATCCTGTTATTGTAGGTTTCATTTGTAAATATTTCATTAAGGTACAATGTTAGAATTCAGTCATTAATTGTATAAATTTTACGTAAGGAAATAGAAGAAAGTAAGACCTATTATATCAAATAATCTAAATATAAAGAAAGACATTGCATTTTATTGTAAGTTAATTTTGACAAGAAATAGTAAGACTACATGGTTTTCAAAAGATTTTACTTAAGAAGGTATGTACAGTAATCCTAAAACACAAGTACTGAATTACATATTAGTGTATTACAGTAATTAAGTACCATACAATCGTATTATTTCAATATTTTATTTACAAAATTAATGTTTTTGTGTTCAGTTACGGATAAAAATTTCATTAAAACATCCAAATCTCTTTTCTTTTCTGTTCATACATCAACAAGAGAAGTTATGATTGCCACATATTTTATGAGTCACTTGAAACATTGTTTATGAAGAGCTACTGTAGCTATTCAACTTTTTGTTATACATTTATGTACATGGTTTCTTTTTACATTAAATACGAATGGTATCACGGACCTAATAGTTTAATATTAATATCTTTAAAATTAAATATGTATATAATAAATTCATTAAAAAATATTATTTTTCTGAAGGAAGCAGTTGCACTACATGCCTACTTCAATCATAAAAATTATTAGAGCATTGGTTTAGATATCTTGTACAAGATTGAAGTTTTGTTTTGCATAAGAAGATAAGTGTAATTTTTTTTAATATCAGTTGTGTGTAGTTTTAATTTAGCAATTACATTTACAATTGTACAAACTGTCTCGCGTTCAATTTTATTATTTGAAATTTAGAGCTAACAAAATAATTCGATACACATATTTCAGTTGCGTTATAATTAAGATTGCCAAAAAAGGATTGCTATGTTTTTAGTATATGGGTACACGATAATAATAAGTTTGTACATGTTTATTGTGTGTCATATTTTTTACAATCATTGGAATAAAACTAAATGAGTATTTAATATACAAAAACCAATCTGAAATCAAATAATTTTGTAAAATAAGAATCAGTTTACTTAATTTAAAATAACTTTTGTTAACCAAGTAATCTAGTTATGGTTACTGGCTGATCAAATGAATCAATTGTATAGCTTCTATAAATGTGTTTACAATACTCTATATGTGGTTCGGCAAGTTCCTGACCTATGAAGTGGACTTGGTGGTTCAAACGTTCACCCCGTTTCGGCCGACCGCCAAACCACTTCTCCATAGAACGCAGCAGGTTTAAATAATTAATTACAGAACCTGCGCCAAAACATACAGCTGCCGGTAACAGTGATTGATAACCGTGATATTACTGCTCTACATAACTGTTATTTATACTAATAGCAAAACAAAAGTTTAAACTTTAAGTATTACTTCAACTTAGACTACATACCTGAACTGCAAAATATTATATAAGTATTTGGAAAATAAGCTATTGAAGTAGCCATCATTGAACGGCACCGAACATAACTTGTAAAACACGTTATATATATATATATATATATATATATATGTGTGTGTGTGTGTGTGTGTGTGTGTGTGTGTGTGTGTGTGTGTGTGTGTTTGTGTGTGTGTGTTTTTGCGATGCCAAAAAAAGGTGGAAAAAATCTTTTATAGACTACCTGGGGTAGGGTACGCACTACCCCAGATTGTGAGACTCAAAATAAGTTCAAACTCAAATTAAGATATATTGTTACCCACTAAAAAAACCATCAAAAGCATTCCTCTTCTGTAAACCCCCCACGGAACCACCACCAGGCATTACTTCGTGGGAAGGTGGACTGGCTAACTGCCTACTCTTCTACAGCGTTGGCTCTCCTTTCTCGCTCCTCAGCCCTCAACCTCTTCATGATCACTGCAGCGAATCCCGCAATGGCCCTCCAGTTGGCCTCTGAAGCCATCACTGTTGCAACCAGACTTTCCGGTGCAATGCTGCCTCGCAGATATGTTTGCAGCCTCATCCTTTCCTCGTCGAATCTCCGACACCGGAAAAACACATGCTCCGCATCTTACTCCACTGTTGGAAGATAGAGGGGACAAGCCGAGTCTGTTTCCAGCCTGAAACGGAACAAGTAAGCTCGGAAGCAACCGTGCCCAGTGAAAATCGTGTGAGATAGACATCCACCTCCCCATGATCCCTGTTGCACCAATGCTGGATGTTACCTATGAGTTGGTATGTCCATCGTCCATTTGTCGCTGCCATGTCACCAGGCTCCTCTGTAATTGCCTTGTATGACTATACCACGGCATAGCAGTTCGCTTACGCCAGTAGAGCCTCGCTCTTTCATCAGCCAACAGCTCCACTGGTGGTTCGCCCACCACTACGCATGCAGCGTCGTATTGTCGTAGCGTCGTTCGGTAACCACTCACGACACGCAACAACGCACGGCGGTTGTTAACCTTGCGCGCATAGCTCGCGACCATTACAGCCTGACTCCAAATCGGCGCTCCGTAAAGGACCACTGAGCTTACTGCCCCAGCCAGGAGTCGGCGGCGTGCAATGTGTGTGTGTGTGTGCAAGACAGCTTGTGTGTGTGTGTGTGTGTGTGTGTGTGTGTGTGTGTGTGTGTGTGTGTGTGTGTGTGTGTGTGTAGATTAGTGTTCTAGTGTGAGTGCAAGCGTATCTCCAAGTGAAGGATAATCAAAATTTTTTAAATATTACAACTTTTATCTTCCATTTTCTAATTGAATTTCACCATGCTTAAATCAAAGTAATCAACGTCAGATTAAGTTACATTCGACTTATTACAGATTGAAAGGTTTAGCAGGTTCTGACACTGAGATCAGTGGATCTATTGTGCAATTAAGCATTTCGAATTTTAGTTCGGTCGACTGTTGCTCTCATTATGTTTTAGCAGTCCAGTGACTAGCTCATTCTGCTTGAGGCCCTTAACATCCTGGAAGTGAAACATCCTTAGACTCCTGCTGGCAAGATACTTACAATCATAGATTATGTGATCTTCCTTCCTGCATAACCTATACACGGTTTCTCCGTGGCGCATTCCTATCCGCTTCATGTGCAGTCTCGGACCACAGGTTCTGTAATTACGTAATCCTATGGTTTCCTGAGTTGTATTCTGCCCAGGATATTAATCTTCTTAGCTGAAAGCCCTCCAGTTAGCTCTGTCATTGCAGCCATATAAACGTTGTGTTCCTCACACCTAATATTTGATCTCTAGGAGGTATCTTGTTTCTACATTTTATTATAAGCCTCTTTGCCACTGCCTCCCTCTCTTCTCAGTTTGCATTTTGGCGCTCACGATAGACTTTGAACATATAAAAACGTCTGTCTCATTTATGATAGGCTGTCATCTTCCTGATTTGAAGTGTTTAACCCCATTTCTCGCTTCGTCTGCTGCAGGTTAGGTAGGTCCACTTAGTGTTCCTACAGTCTACTGTAATTCACTGCTTGTGGGATGCAGGGGTCAGATACAGGCAAAAGCTCCTCCTCATACGTGCTACTTTTATTCCTTCGGTCCATTTTTGCCAGTTTCCCGAAATTTCCTGTGCTTGAAGGTTTGTTTCCAGCTATCAAAATCCTGCAAGTAGTTAAGGAATTAAATGACCACTTACACAGGGCTATATGTATACACTTAGAACTTGCACGGAGTTTCTTTATTGTACTTTTCTATCCTGCTTATGTGTACCCTCAGACCAGAGTGTCCTTAATGAGACCAATGATTTTGCAGAATTGTCCACTGCCCCATCTTTCTACTGTCCCTACAAATTCTCCTAGTAGGACCTTTTTGTAAAAGAAGTTTATACGGAAATTACTTCTATCGTTCTCCGTTTTCTTTCCGCTGTTGGTTAATAATCCACCAATTCATTCAGCGTTATAAAATTTGTATAGATAAGGATTTAAAATGTCACTTTAAAATATTAAAACTGTCAGTCAGAATTAATTTTCGTGTTTTCGGTATAAATGAAAATTTAGAAAACTAATTTATATTTATTCTAACGCTAATTATAATTTTGAAGACAAAGTTTTGAAATAGCTTAGTATAAAACATTACTGTTAAATTGTTACTTTTTTAGACATTAATTTCCACACGTCGTCGACAGAGCTGTGTGCCAACGTTCAGCATTAAAACACAAACAGGCTGCCGCAAAGCCGTTACACTTTTCGTAACTAGAGAGAATGTCTCTTCATTAAAACACCAGCTTCTACCTATGATGGCGTTAATTCTTTAAAGCCAAGTTAAACGCTCCCAAGGGCATGCGCACCGACTTGTGACAGCAGTTTGTTTTCATTGCCGACTTACAGTACGGAGTTGTGGCTGGAGGAATGGCATAAATAAACTTTACGTTCAAATTAAGCCAGCGGCATGCGCAAGAGTTGTTTTGGGATTGAAAAAACCGTAGTACCCACCCCCGGTACCCGGCTTTGTTTAGCGCTCGTTCGAATTTCTTTCGGTAAATAAAATTGTGCAGTGCAACATTTGCCACATTTAATTTTTTCCGAAAAAAGTTGCTAGGTACCGATAAAAAACGGGAAACGTTATCAGATTTTTCATATCGGGTTTTGCTGAAATTTTACTTATAAATAAAGAATCGTAAAGAAAACCAGTGTTAATCAAATGAAATCACGGTTTGAGTTTCTAAAAAACAAGGCAGCGGTGAGTGTTCATATCTTCAAATTTACACACACACACACACACACACACACACATATATATATATATATATATATATATATATATATATATACATTAAACAAATTTTTCTTTAAAATCATCGCCAAAAAAACAAATAGTCGATTTAATTTCTTGAAATCGATTAGTAAAGAAATGTTAATATTGAACAGCCTTCGAGAAAAAAATTAACAATAAATAAGTTTTTTGGTTGATTGAATACTTGAAAACTTTTTTAAATAATTCTATTAAATGCAAAAACTTTTTTTTAATTTTTATGCGCCATTTATTACATAAATGTCTACGAAAACAAAATTCCCCTCAGTGAGAAAGTGAATTAACGAAAATAACCGAAATTCCGTATTCTTTAGCCAACACTAAACACCCCTCTAATCTACGTGCGTGTGTAATTTAGTGTGATTTAATGAAAGCCTTGTTTGGAATAGAAGAGGGAAATTGTGAAGTAAGCGTAGGTAATTTTTGAATTCCCTGGTTGGTAGTTTGAAGGGAAACAATGGTTGCAAAGAAAGTTTAACGAAGGGAAGAGATTTTAATCAAACCAAACTTTGTTACATTAACACATCCTCTTTAATCAAGTTCTCGAAACGTAATGATTAAAAACGAAATTGCTTAGAAACTTTTAAAATTGAATGAACAGTACAAATTTTACTTTTCTTTTTTAAAACTTTGTTTTAATTTTTTTTAATTAAAAAAAATATTTTTAAAGTTGTCACACTGTTTTTAGTTTCATAATCTTCAAAATGTTTATGATAAAACGAAATATTTTATTGGTTTTTTTCTTCTTTGAAATTAGAATTGTTAGTTTTTCCTTTATTCCTTTATTCCTTAAAAATATTGTGGAAAGTTAGCAACATAAGTAATTTGTTTCGATTTTTAAACAATTTTGATTAAATCAATTCAAAATAATTAATACTGTTTTTGATAATAAAACAGATGAAAAACACCCTGCCGAATATGAAAGAGTTTGTGCAATATTTGTATGAACAGTACTTTATGTAAGCAGTATAATTATCTGCCTTTTTTATATGTGTTTTCAAATTGATATTATCAAGTTACGGAAATGTACCCCGTTTCTAAACTTTCGACCCCCCTAGTAAAGAAACATTTTATGAATCGTAACGGGGGAAACAAATGTTCTCTTGTTTAGTGGAAGGAAAATTTAAACATCTCTGGCAACTACACTCAACCCCAATAATAAACACACTGGATAAACGACTAAGGGTAGGTTGTGGGGGTAGCAAAGTAATTAATTGACACAGTACTGTGCGTTTAGTTCTCCCTTGTTAACAACTTAGGTTCTTGATTTATAAAATGGTCTTTAGACGGGAGGGCACTCTTTCCTTAATTTGGAGAAATTAGAGTTAAGGCTAGAGAAAGTTATGGTTCTAAGTATTCATTGCTTTTTTCGCCCTCTTAACGTTTCCTCGGAAAAAAGTAATTTGTATTATAAATATGTGTATTATGTACTTAAACACGTTACATTAGTCACAGACATAATATTTACGTAATATTTTCAATTAATTGAATTATCGTGTCTTTAACATGACTAATTACTAGCCGCCTTAATATGCCTACTGACGATAATTAATTATAAAGGTAGTATGGCCTAGGAGTATGTTTTAATACTTCAAGTCTTGATTTTATTTGTCAGTGGAAATGAAGAATCGACATAAAGAAAATCTAACGGTATAACTAAACTTAAACCTGCGTATAGGTCCAGGTAGCGAACTGACCACTATTCATACGACTGATCTACTGCGCTCCCCTCTAGCCCATATGTACTATAATAGTTTTTGCGCTGTTGTTTTTCAGTTATCTGTGTTCTCATTGTGAAGAAATTAAATTTTTGACTGGTCTCTGATTCAACTCGACGTTCGGCATTTGGTTTATGTGTTTGTTTGTTACGAAGTATTAAACAAACGAACTGACCGATTGTTTTAAAATTTGATACAAAGTACCTTGCATAAAGCCTGAACGATATATTAGAAGATTTTTTTAATTTTCTGTTTCAAGTTAGAATGCATACTACATACTATGTACAATTACTACAAACAACGTTCTACATAATACATATTACGTAATATATACTACTTATTTAAACTATATACTTCTTACCATATACTACATACCACATAATACATACTACTTACTACGTACTACGTACCACATACTACTCAATATATACTACATACTACTTTCTACGTACTACATACTACATATTACGTAGCCTGTAATACTGGTTGAATGGCAAGATATATCATAATTTTGACCGCTTCATGATTGCATGAAATATCCAGTAAAGTTGGTCCAGCAACAATTTTCGTAAATTTTAAGGTTACCGGTTATTGACAGAAGAGGTTACGAGAGAGTTGGAGCGGTGGCCAGGCTATTTGCGAGATCTACTCTTCTTTGAACTACCAGTAGTCTATCAGTCTCTTAACAGGATCCTTGAATCCATAAAATGTGATTTTACTTGATCTCTAAACAAGTATGAAGTAACATTAGTGATAGTAAAAATTATAGATATTGATGTATTGACGTCTCCGTCCATTTCTAGGTCGTCTGACAACTTCGATGTCTCTTAGTTATACTATGGCGTCGGTAAATTACACAACTTTGGAGACTAAATTGGCTGATTTTGATGAAATTGGAAACGATTGCATTTTCAATATTGTTTCAAATGAAAAGATTTCTTTTCTTTAGTCAAAATATTTTATGGATTTTTCGAAATCAGATTTTGATCAAAGTTCTTTTAATGAAGTCCATAAAAGTGATTACTACAATCTCAATAAATCAGTTTCAATGGCTACTAAAGTTAACTCAAATTTTGGTCGTACATGAAGTTTCATACTGAAGTGAGTACAGCAAATTTGTATGTAGGCTTAAATCGAAAAATGTTACCTCATTTGGGTTTCTTCTATTTACCCTCGAACAGCATTTTAAATTATTTTATTTTAAATCGTTCAACTCTGTGACAACTGCTGCCCTCTATCTCGGTGTTCGTGGTGGTCCAAGGCACCGGTCAATCTGCTGCGTCTCTTAACTACAGCCTCTCTAGATCGTGGGTTCGAGATGCAGTTACTACTGTAGTTTCAACCATTTTCATGTTGATCCCTTGTCCTCATTAGTCTGAATGGAAAAAATAAATATTACTTTACAACTATGATCTGATTATATTACGATTGAATGTAATTTAAGTCGGTTGAGTATGCGCAAAACATTGTGTGATATTTGCATAACATTAATTCTGTTATTTTTTCTGTAGAAAGCACTGTAGGGTTACATTATGAAACCATATCTTCCTAATGTATTATAAAATTAGTTTATATTTACTAACATGATGTACTATGTATTATATACTACATATTGTATACTACGTAATACATATTACATACAATGTACTAAGTACTAGAAATTATAAACAAAATACTAAGTAATAAATACTACATACAACGTACTACGTAATACATACTACATACTTTAAAGTACGTACTTCGTACCACATACTACATACTACACACTACGTACTACATATATATAATATGTATTACTTACTGCATACTAAATACTACGTACCACATACTACATACTATATACTACGTACCAAATACAACGCACTACATATTACATACTATGTACCACATGTTACATACAACGTATCACATACTACACACTACATACTACATGTATATACTATGTGGTACTATGTACTACATATTACGTACCACTTACTACATACTACGTATTACGTTATACATACTACATCTATGAACCATATACTATGTCATACTCGTACATATTACGTACTACATACTTTATCTATCTATCACGTACTATTTACTAAGTACTACGAATTATGTACTACATACTACGTACTACATACTACATTCTACCCCAGACTACATGCTACATAATAGTACATACTACGTGAAACATAATACGTAGGCCTACTACACCAAACATAATACGTACTACACTCTACATACTATATGATAAGTAGTACATACTAAGTAAAACATACTACATACTACGTGTATGTTAGTATCTTAACTATCCTGGTGAACTATGGTAACCACTACCATAAATAAACCTAACTTTTCGTATCAGAACTCCCGAAGAGTTAGTCAAAATATATTTCTACGAGAGTGTTATACCCTCTTAAAATTTTATACAGAAAACTTAAAAAGCAACTAATCTCTTGTAATTTCCCTATTTTCGTAATATTCGCACCTCAAGAACCTTAATTTCTGATGAAACCACAGCCAAACGTTTTGACATCGTTTATGTGCTGATTTACATCGTTTTCAACAATACATTAATAATCATATTTCAATTAATTATCTCCAACTTTCAAGCATACAGAACGAGTAAGTTGTAAGTAAGTTGTAATGAAAAAAATACTTGCATCATTTGTTTCGAGACTTGTTTTTATCAATATAGAAATCATAATACATATTGGAAGGTTTTTATTAAACTGGATATCGGTTATACACTGCTTTTGTTTATTAACAAAATCACCAAAAACCGTCCTCTGCTGTGATTGGTCAAATCACAATGAAGCATGCTCGCTCGTTGTAGCTAAACGGCTGTACAAGCGCTCTACAATTTTTAGAGAAAAACTGGCGAATAGTTCGTTATTTATAATTGATTAAAAAGTAACCGTAGTAGCTTGCTGACGTGATAGAAGCGAATTTTCAAACATTATTAAGCGAATATTTATTGATTTTACAAAATAAGAAAGAACACGAACTATCGTAAAAAAAATAACTTACACTTTAAACCAGAGTTAAAGTTTGCACTAATCAGGTACAATCTACATCGTAAATATGAAAATTAAACCTAATTCGCCATTTATTCAATTTTTGCAGATCTGGTAGCGATTATGGAGTTACATTTTGAAAAAGGTAAAACAAATGTATTATTATTATTTTTTATGTGTGTGTGCGCGCGCGTGTGTGTGCGCGTTTGTGTGCGCGCGCGCGTGTGTGTGTTTTGAATAAAATCGAGCCACAATAGCACATACAGTAGCTAAAACAAGAACATGCACGAGCGTGCACGATTAAGAACATAACTTAAGGATCAAATAATTTAAAAGAAGCATCTAAATGGGAAACAAAAACAATCATTTAAAACAGTAACAAACTACTTAATTTTTCGCTCCTATTGGAACTGGTGAAGCTGAAGAAATTGTATCTGTATTTGTGGTATAAGAAATTATTTGTCTTCTTTAATTTACTATAATAATTATCTTTATTCTTAGTCTGTGGTTCTCGAGGGTTAAAAATTAGAAGTTAAAGGATTAAAAGTCACCCCTGCTGGCAGCACAGGGCTGTAAATTAAGTATAAATACTTTCGTCCTTATTTTCAAGGATTAATTTGAGTTAAGCGGGCGTGCGCTGAACTCTAATTGTTTTAAATTTAAAACCAGAAGGAAGAGATTTACGAGAAATTTTGTAGAATTAAAGTCAGTGAACGGACGAAACCAAGTATTACGTTTAAGTCTGGTAAACGTATCCTGCATCAGTCGGAAGCCTCTTTACTTCCAATCCTTAAATCAAGGAATTAAACCAGATAACAGCTTTCCTAGATCTAAAATCTAAAAACTTTTGGGAAGTTAATAAAAACATTAATCTTGCCAAGCAGTTGTCTCGCTTTTGCGTGTAATTGTTTTTCTAGATTTCAGGTTTGGGTCCTTACATGATAACCGCTCTTAATTCTCATTTTCCCAGGGGAATCCAATAAAAATTCATATGAACGAAACACAAATGTGGTAAATGGCTTAGAACTACTGAAAATAATTTTATAAAAATCTAAGCATTCGCGCAAAATTTACGGTGACAATCGCAACAAGAATGGGAGGGCTCGGTGGTCAAGCTGGCTAAGACACCGACCGGCCTGTTGCGTCTCTGAAATGAGCGTCTTAAGGTCGTAAGTTCGAGCTGCAGTTCATCCTAAAATAAACAAGAATTAATTCCGTACCAAGAGCCTTACGGCAAAAGAATGTAAAATCAACAACCAATAATATTTAAAAGACGTTTCACTTAGCGTTTAAATTTTTTTCTATAAATTTTTGCAAATGTATTCTTAATTAGCCCTGCATCGTTTGATTTAAAAACCATATTAAATTAATTATGTTACAATACCAACAATTTTGCAAAATAGTTTCGTAATTTTTTTTAATGAGGCAATTTAAAAAATAAAAAAAACAATAAAAAAATTTTTAAAAGGCGCTGTTTCTCATTAACTGTACGCCATATTATCACACCATTAAAATACCTACACAAAACGTTATCTGTTAAAACGGCTATATGTCAAAACGTTCCCTTTAAAACCAATACCATCTTCAACTTGATCTACATTACATTTCCATTAAATTCATTTAAAGGATAAACCAGTCTCGAGTCCCCAAGACAGTGCTTTGTAGGCCTTCTTTGTAGAAACGATTTCCAGTAGCCCTTTGAGACAGCAGCGCTCAGATTACTGGAGCGGCAATACATGAAACTAATTACTCACACACCGTTGGTCTCAATGTAAGGCGAGGTTTTGGAAAATTGTGGTCTTTTTGCGACCTTATTGAACTTAAACGTTCTTTAAAAAAGTTTGACCTCATCAATTAATTAATAATCTCGACACCCAGCTGTTTCGCTGACACGAAACAGAGAAACAGATATTATTAAAAAAAATGTTTTTAGGCTCAAGTGAAGTTAAAAGTAAGATCATCAAAATGTTAAGATCAATCTTTTCCACTATTATCATTCTTTCCGTATGCAAGTCAAATGAGGAAAAAAAATAGGCTTAGCACAACCTAAAACTTTTCAAGATGGCGCACATATTTCTTTCTGAAAATTTTTCTTAAAATCCAGGTTACGTTGAATATTTTAAAGTTAAATAAATGAAGACTTTTAAAGTTAAAATTCAGGAACAACGAGTGCAGCGCAATGCAGATACCCGTTCTACTACCACCTCACGTGCAAGCTGTTTTCTTTAAACAATTGAAACAGCTTAAGGGCGAACTCGAATCAAGGGTAGTTTTGATTAGGACCGATCGCTAAAAAAAGAGAACAATGTAAATAATGCTAGAGATTTTGAAATAAAACAAAAGTAATTATATTTATTTTTCTTCGCACGCAGCTGACGTCATTAAAATATTAAAAAATAATAAAATAACATTCCAGGGTTTCATTCCTGGAATAAAAGTGCGTATAAAATAATTTTCTGATTTTGAAATTTTTTCCAGTGCATATCATTTGTTATGGTTTATATGGTGTAGAGACTTTTACGTGGGCACTAGCTAAAAATTAAAAAAATTTCTATTATTTTTCTTGAAAAATTGTATTTTAGTGGATACGCCCTTATGCCATGAAAATCTAATAGGTATTTTAATAGGTAAATATGTGTGTCATTTTAAAATGTTAACACTAGCAGTCGTTAAATTCATATTTTTTTTATCACAAACGTTTTGAAAAAGTGGTTTCAAACGGGGCAAATAAAATTCACAAATAGTATACAATCAAGATTCAAGATGAATCTTATTTTTGTGGTGCTCGAGGGACAACCGATATATCTTGATGAGAGTTACAGTACTCGTTCTGAAGGGACAGTCAGGGCCACGACAGAGGTTGGAGAACCCATGCTGAAGAAGTAACCAACAGACCACGCTTTAGGTGAAATTCCTGTCATGCTGAAGTGATAACCAACAGGCCAAGACAGAAGTTGGAGAACTCATGCTGAAGTAACCAACAGACTTAATTACAGGATTTTTAAGCATGGTTCACCATGCATCAGGTGAAATTCCTGTCGTGCTAAAGGGATAACTAACAGGCCACGACAGAGGTTGGAAAACTCATGTTGAAGAAGTAACCAACAGACCATGCTCAAGTTGAAATTCCTATCATGCTGAAGGGATAACCAACAGGCCACGACAGAAGTTGGAGAACCCATGCTGAAGAAGTAACCTACAGACCATGCTTTAGGTGAAATTCCTGTTATGTTGAAGGAACAACCAACACGCCACGATAGAGGTTAGAGATCCTATGCAGAAGAAGTAACTAACAACAGGCCATGATTCAGGTGAAATTCTTGTCGGGCTAGATGGACAACCAACAGGCCACAACAGTGGTTTGGAGAACCCATGCTGAAGAAGTAACCAACAAACGACGCTTTAGTTGAGATTCCTATTGTGTTGGAGGGAAAGCAACACACCACGGCAGAGGTTGGAGAACTCATGCTAAAGACGTAACAATAGACCACGGTTCAGGTGAGATCTCTGTCGATCTGGTGGGTCAACCAATAGACCATGACCACAGTTTAGACAAGATTCCTGTCGTGCAAGAGGAACAACAAACAGACCACAACGGGAATTGGTGAAACTGTACTGAATAAATAACCAACAGACCACGGTTCAAGTGAGGTTGTTTTCGTGCTGGTTTTTTTTTTTTTTTAACGTCCGACTATTGTGCACATTTGGGCTAATGCAGACGATGGAATGATTTATAGCGTATGAAAATTCCAAGCTCTGGGCGGGAATCGAACCCAGGTCCTCGGGGTGAAAGCCCAAAACGCTATCAACTAGGGCACCGAGGCGGCCTTTCGTGCTGGAAGGACAATCAACAGCCTATGACATGGGGCTTTATGGGAAGAATGTAGTATGAGAATAATAATAAAGAACGGTAAGAACGGTTATTTGATTTGGAAGACAGGACAAGACAACTGTCAAGTTTTCATCTAGAACTTTGGGTCAGTTCTGATTTGAATGAATCAGGACCTTAATTTAAAATACGTGTGATGGTTCTTTTCCTGCCTGCGTACTCGGACCTATGTTTATTTGTAAATTTATTTATAATGTAAATAATGTTAATTTGATACAATGCAAACAAGAAAAAAACAAACAAACAAAAAATAACATAATATTTGTTTCAAAAATTAAAGTCCATAACAATTGATAAACTACTATAATATTACAATAAATACCGCAACTATGTAGAGACGCAATTGCGTTTCAAATATACCATATATTTTTCCTTTCACGTTTTTTTTTTTCTTCTAACATATAAGTTATTTTCTAACTAACGAAGTTACTTTTTAACTAAGTTACTTTCTAGGTTACCTTAGTATTAGATCAACCTGATTCTATTAAAGTAGTTAATATTCAGTACATCTCCCAAAGTAATGCAATTAACCATAGTGCCAGAATAATTGACCACTTTGCTTGGACAACATACGCGTTACAATTGTCAACTGATTGAACGATATTTAGTGCTGTCATGTTGGACACACTGATGCACTGAAAATTGACTGTTTGATTAATTATTACTTGTATACAGCTGATATCTATGTCCTGCATTAGAAGCGGTTTCTTCAGACATTTATAATCTGCACATCATGTAGAAGGTATGGACATCTATCTATTATGACACAACATATTTTCAGTAAACTATGCAATTTATTGATGATCATTTGCTTTTCGCAGTGCTTTACAGAAGGTCATTTGATTGATGTTCACAAAACTATGTTAAATTTGATCAATTTTCTTCTCTACGATATCGTAAAATTACGATCGACATTTAATTTGTGCTGTAAATTCTGGAAACACGCACCCAAGTTGTTTCAAGCTTTTGAATAGAAAAATCGCTATAAATTTTGTCTTTTAAATATTAAAATAATCGAAAACATTCGGATATAGTTGAAGAACGCAAAAACGTTTGAGATATTCAAAGATTAGTTCACTATGCGACATCAATCCAATAGTACAAGTGTTGGTGTTGGTTTCCTTTCAAGAATTTAGCAGACACAGAAAATAAAATACAAACATGAATACAATACTAGAAAGATTTACCAAAATCGCTATATAAAGAGACTGATTAAAGCTTAGTTATGGAAATGTGCTCAGCACCGCACTAATAGCTTCTTAAATTTCATAACTTTTAATGGAGACGCTACAAATCGTGACAAAAAGGATAGGTTGGGTGAAAACACAATAACAGGACTCATAACAAATTAAGGATAGATTAGATTTATATGAGAGGCTGAGGAGCTTGGTAGTTCCTGTCACCGCGGTCAAAGGATCTCTGTGCAACTAAAGTTTTTAGTTCAGCAGACTGGTGCTCCTAATGAATTCCAACAGTTCACTGACTACCTCAATCTGCTAGAGGCCCTCAGGGTCCTGGAAGCCAAACTATTTGCTTTCTGCTGACAAGAATCTCACTCGTAATCATAGATTATGAGACCTTCAGTTTCCTTTTTCTTCGTACATAACCTACACACTGTTTCTCCGTAGTGCATTGCTATCCTGTTCATGTGCCCCCTCAGCCTACAGTGTGATAATGTCCTGAATTGTCCATTACTCAGGTGGGAACTTGCTCATGGATTTCGGGATCCAAACCTTCACTTCCGCTTTCTGAAAAACAATTTTAACTAAAAACACTTCCAAATCTAGCTCCTCAATCAATGCGGTACAAGGGCTCTTGCTTTCAATCCGTCTTGGTACTATGCACAAGTGATCAGAAGAGTTTCATTCTAGTGAAAGGTGTTACGAACTTTAAATGCAGAATCCTAATCCTCAAAGGATAAGACCTCCCCAAGATTATCTCCTGGATCACCACCGCCTGTTCTAAACAACTTAGCTTCTAATGAATTAGACGGCATTATGACCATCAACTTCCAGAACAACCCCAACTTCTCAATAACTTCAAAAGCATTTCTGCCAAACAATCCTCCAGTATAGGAGTACAGTTTACAAATAGCCTCTTAAGTGTGTGTCCTTTTTCATCATTTGGGATACTTCCATCAGATCTGAATCTCTTTGGGTTTGGTGAACTCTCCCAACTGTGAATGTCTTATACATTACTATAAATTTCATACAGTGATAAAGGTCAGGTCATAAGACCTACATCCCCTCCCCGGTTTCTTGTTTCCAAATCTCACTGGATGCCCCTTTGATCCCACCCATTCTTCAAGGCGGTTTTACTAATTTTGAGATGTTTGATCTCATCTTTCATTTCTATCGCAGGTAGGGTAGTTTTGTCCACCATACACACTTCTGTTACCATTCACCGCTGGATGTGTCTAAGAGACACTTTCCTCCAACCACAAGTTCTCACATGCCAGAACCACTTTTGCAAGTCTCTACAAGTTTTTGTCGTTAGTGGTTACTTCCATTTTCATTTAGGACTCTTAGGTTGCTATGGAAGTATGATGTCCACCCGTACAGAGCCTATATGCTTTGGAAAATTTAAATAAAACTGGAGGTCGCCTGATACCAGAGTCCGCCTGCTAAAGCTAAACTCCTTCTTAGCCATATAGCCGACTGGCACCACTTTCCACTTTGGCTTGGGATAAGTGAAGGATGAATAAGGATTAATAATAAGTTACGAATATCTATATTTTATTAGTCAAATTGAAGCATTAAAACTAGGAACAGCGACAGCGTACAATATATTAATCTAACTGACATATTTTTACTTATAAATTACAATATTTTTTATAATTGTGTAAAGGCACAAACATCCGGCGGGGTTGGCCCGCAAAACGTACAGGTGTCCCTTAATTCTTTTTACATACACTTCTAACATACCGTTACCCTATATCACCGTCATATCAAAGACTCATCTACAAACACTAATCCAAGTAAACCCTATCAATTCTTAAAACTAGAAATGTTTTTTTGAATATTAATGCTGTTACGTCACACTATTACACTTTATAAAAGTAAAACATGAAATTGAACGAACAATCCTTGGGCAATGCTTGTAACATTGTAGTTGCAGCTGTTATTACAAAATGGCGGCCATAAATTGTCCTGATCCTGTCAATAGTTAATTACAGCGCTTTGCCAATTAATGTTTTGGCACTTGCTGTGGCAGGCAATTAGTCAAATCCTGAACAGATTTAGCTGCTCTTGTATTTTGTAGCACTGAGTGACGTCACAGATTTAGGTGCTCTTGTATTTTGTAGCCAGTGGCTTAATAACCGTAAGTTTAGATGGTGTTGTAACCTAAGATTAAAATTTTTTTTTCTAAATTCCTCGCCGTAAGAAACTTAAAGAAAATTTCTTGAAATTTAAGAAAATTTTGATTATGGAAAAATATATTTTCAGACTTTTGGTGATCTATCCTTTTTAGGTAAAAAATAGTGGGGTTTTAATAGAATACCTGTGTGTGTGTGTGTGTGGGTGTTTGGGTGTTTCTCACAGCTGTAGGTAAACAAAAAAAATTTAGCGTACGAATTTTCGAACAATATTTATGTACTATATATTTTCAAAATTATTTATAAAATTAAAATTACTTTAAGTATAAAGATCAAAACTTTTTAGATTTTATATATGTTAATTGACTAATAAGAACTAAACTTGAGGCCATAAAATTCTTACTTAATCTTTATTTTGCAGCATGTTGAAACTACTTTAGACTTTTCATGCTTACCTAATCCTTGTTTTGTAGCATGTTGAAACTACTGTACACTTTTTAAACTTTCTTAATCTTTGCTTTTTCTCTGTGATTTATTTTCCAAAATATGCGTTCAAACCTTCCACAAACCTCAAGAGTTTTCCAATTTATCGTTCAATCGTTATTTGTTTGTTGGAGATGACCATATAATACGGTTGCTTTGAGTATAACATTAGCAAAACTGTCAATATTCCGTTATGGCCAGAACTTTTGGCACTAAGCAAAGCTCCGACGGACATTTTGATTACAAAATTCAATTAACAGAATCCGGTCTGGGGCTTTCGTGCCCGAACACTTTAGTATCGGGCAGGCAGGACTTAAACTAATTAACGAATTCACTCAGCCAATGCAATGTCTCCTTTACCGGATTAATTTTAAGGTTATGTTTGTTTGCTTTGAACATAATGCAAAGTAAATATAAAAAAAGAAGTATGGCACTGCAATTCTTGGAAGGTATCCGTAGTAATACTGCAACAGAAATCAAACCAGTAAACATTTGAACAGGAATATTTTTATTTGAGAAATATTTAAATGTAAATTTTCAGTAGTTAAAACTTACAATTTTCTGATCACCAGTCTTTGCACACAAATGAATCTTTTATGAATACTTAACATAATTACGGACCGTAAGTAAATAACGATTGTGTTACTACTTCTTTAAGTATCATGCTATTTCAGTATTTAAATATTTAAATGCTAATTAAGTATTGCTATATATATATATATATAAACTAAAAACTTAAAATACACAATTGTTAATTTCCTTTTAACATTGTATTTTGAGCTGTTAAAATATTCCGCGAATTTTAAAATAAACTTCACAAAGACATGTGGAAATAAAACTACACAGTATTTCGTATAGCTTTGGGAATTTTGAGCGTAATGACTTTATGAGTCATGTGCAAAACATTTTGTTAAATGTAACAAATTCGACAAATGGAAGTATAAATATACTTACCGAAATCGTTGTGTGATAAAAACTTATATATTAGATCAAGCTTCAATTACAAATAACCTAGAAACAACTGAACAAAAACTTTAACAAACATTTGTTTAGAAAAACTTCCATAAACCATAAATATAAATGGTATATTTATGTTACCATTTATGCAGTAACATAAATATACTGCATAATAGTTAATTTAAATTATTATAAAAAAAAATAATTTCCTTCTAATTTTGTATGTAAGCTGTTCAAATATTTCGTGAACTTTAAAACAAACTTCCCAAAGAGATGTGGAATTAAAACCCAAATTTAACAAACCGGAAACGAAGTGGTGAAGCAATGTTTCAAATATTCGTTTCAAATATTAACGCAGCATCGTTAAATTATCAAAGAAACTGGGATCCTACGTTTATACGAATACAGTACAAAAAATATGTCTGCAAAACAGATGGCTTTTTTGCAGTATTCCTGTGCAAAAAGATGGTATTTTTCAAATATGACAATTTTAATTTGTAAAGTACAATACTGTTTTGTACGTTTTGATGACGGCTTACTCTTTTCATCTCCTAGTCGGTAAGTTCTTTTCATCGAGAAATGTTCGTTAAAGATCCGTTCTTCTTGGAGGTCAGGCGGAAGTCGATCGACAAATGATCAACAAGTTAGTAAGACTCTGTGATAAATCAAAAAGAAAATGATTAATAAGAGGAAATACGTAATAATGTATTTCCTGTTAGGAAATTTCCACTTAGGAGATAGTCGGGACAACAGTAAGGCATAATTACACTTGTTGGCAACTTAAAGTCGCTGGACAGTCGTCAAACTGGCGGCCGGAAGAGTTGTACCACAAATTTCCTGCGGACTATACAGTGTTAAAATTGAAGTATCGTCTACACGCCATCGATTTTCATTCCCTGACGGAGAGAAAATGTCTGGTATGTGAAATCTGCGTCAAATTTCACCAACGAGGCCTCATAGCACGTCAGTATACACCGCAACATTGCCGGACAAGCCAGCTATCCTGCTTTCGTTATGGTGTCTATGGCCAACTAATGGTGGGTAAGAAAACACCAAACTGTTAAAAAAAACTGTTTTTCTATATACGATAAACAAACTGCTTTTTCAAACGGAAACAAGCAGTTTTATTTGGACCGGTTCGTGATTTGTTAAACAAGGAACAGCTGTTGGGACTTCCCCACCAACCACGTTCTATTCGAACGTTGCCGCAAGCGCTAAAACTTTTTTCCTGCTGTTTTCCTGCTAACTGCTTTTCTTCAACTGCTTTTATGCTTTTTCCCTTTATTTCAGTTTCTTGTTGCTTGTAGTGAAGTAAGAACTGTTTGGACGTTGTCAAGTTTATCTCTATTTTGTTGCGAGTTGTTTGAAAGTTTTAAATGTAAAATTTTTTGTTCAAACATTTTTTTAAACTGTAAAAACAGCCATAATTGCAAATTGTGTTTTATATTAGTTTTCTCCGTAGTTTACTTTGTGTTTAGAAACTTAAAAATATTTAGTGGACTATTTTGAAAGTTTTCCATTACTTTTTTTATGTTTTTAGAATTAAGTGCATAGTTTTTAATTATTTATTGGATTTGTGGACTTTTTAAAATTCACAATATCTACTCTTGTATACATCTTGAATAATTTTTGGTTAATAAAGTACTTTTTCTAAAATTTTCTTTAAAAACATTTGTTTTGTTAAATATATTATTACAATGAAGTTTATATTTTTTCTGTGTTGAAAAATGGAAAACTTATTTTTTTGCTAACGGTAATGTTAATAACCTATCATTAACCTATAATAACCTAATGTTAATAACCTATAATTTTTTAACTATATAGAGCTAATTTTATTTAAACACATTTGGCCTATGTTCTTATTACTATATTGTACTTATTAAGGTTACTTTTTTCAGTGTTGAAAAGTGAAAACTTACTTTCTCCCAAATAAAAATATGACAGTAACATCTCACATTTTGTAAATACATAACCTAATTTTATTTAAACTTTTTTTTATATTTATTATCAACCATCAATATTTTTTAATCAACTAAAAATATTCTAAATTGTTTGCATTTCAGTAAATATGCAAAGGACTATTTAATTTTTAAGTAAAAAAAAAGAATGCTTCTATTAGAAATTCATTGCATTTTGTAAATATAAAATGACATACATATATATTACGTTTTGAGAATGTAATTTAATTATTACTACACTTATAAGGATTATTTTTTTCTAAATGCTTTACACCCAAAAACAGTTAAGGACATGGTGGTAATTGGAATGAAAAAGTAGTCTTAGAAAACTGAACGTTTGTGCTTTATGTTTTAGCAAATAATACAACTTCGAGTTTCAGTTTTCTAAACATGTTTTTTCCAACTGTTTTAAAAAGCAGCTTCTTTTCCTCAACAAACAGTTTGTTGACGTTTTGTAAAAATAGCAGAAACGCCCACCCCTATGGCCAACAGACACAGGTACTCAGCACGCATGCGCAGATCGGCAACCGCAGCGCTGCAGTGGCTAAATTTCAAAACGGTACTTACCAAAAAAACACCTGGTGCTTCATGTAATGAAAAAATAAATTAACCGAATATAAATACCTTTAATAACAACTTCCGGATCTTAAAACAATTCTATTTTTAAATTCTTATTGCTTATTAAAACCTTACTAGGCCTACTGTGTTTCAATACAACAAGAAACAGCCAATAGAAACGCGGTTTGAAGACACTATAAAGGCCAAAGCTGCAGTAACCAAGCCTTTAGTATGTATGAGAAGCACCGGGTATTAAAGGGATGATCGCATAAACAACCCTCTAGTTAGGGGTAAGGCTCAGGTGTAATATTGTTATGTCTAGACGTTGCAGTTTACACTTTAATATCGTAACTTTGGCGTTACCATTATCCAGGTGTGCTTAAAATATCAAATTTCCAGCGCTAAAACTCTAAAGTCTAAAAGTCACAATTTTTGCGATCGAAATTCAAATCGGACAAAAACTTTACTGAAACTATCTTACAGGTTAATTCGATCAATTATCGAAAATACGATTCGAAAAACAGAAATTTTGTTCATCAGTTTAGCTCTCCAAATCTAAAATCCCCCCTCGGAAAAGAAAGTGTTTTGTGTGCCATCGTTACATAGGATATAGATTATGAAATAATATCTGTCGCATAAAATCCACCGTTAAATGGATCAACGAACGTGCTACGCTTTTCAAAAACAGCCAAATTTAGAAATAGAAACTTTTTATTTTGGAATAAACAATTTTGTTTTGAGCTTTATATTACGACAATTGTGTAATTTGGCTTTTCACCTAATAACGTTAAACGGCTTGTAAAAAAAAAGAAGTAAATTTTATAGTACGGTTCTTGTCGATGTATTTCTACCATTCACAACCAGATTTCGCTGCCAATCACATTCTCCATTTCGTTCACGATCGTAACCTTTTTTAACCCTTTCAGTACCAACGTCTGGTAAACCGAACGTCTGTTTTATATAAATATAATCCCAGCATTCTTTAGTTCTGACAATGTTTTTACAAAAATAAATAAAAAATATCAAGCAATAAGCAATAAGTTGTTTAATATAACCAAACAATAAACAATTTATGAGACTTGATAAATGAAACAATTTCAGACTGGTCAAATGACCGAGAGGTCTAAGGCGCTATACCTGGCCAGTATAGTATATTAAGCGTGAACATAACATAAACATAACCTAAAAAATATTTTCGCTCTGTCAGACTGCCCTTAAAACATGGGGATCAAGATAGTTGTGTTCGGGTACTGGTATTTGGTTACGTTTATTTCATAAATCTGTTATAAAACCGTAGCAATTTTCGACTAATATTTCCTCAGTCTAAACTGTAAAACCATTGCATTTTTCTTTTCTTTCTTCTGTACTGTAAAAAAGCATAACAGTAGTATTATGAAGCCAAAGAAAAAAGACCAACACCGTTAACTTCAACTAAACTGGACTTAAAATCGACTAAGGGATGATTTAAAACACCACATTAAATTGTAAAACTATTACTGCAGGTACAGGTGTTAAAGCACAATACGGTTATAAAATAGTGTTCTGGGTTTAAACGTTCAAAGGTGATGCTGCCACTAAAAGGAGACTTGTGCACCTGGAGCGTTCCAACTAAGTAACAGTTCTAACAAAACTAATCCGAAGATTGTGTAAAGGAGTGCTTAGTCCTAGCAATAAATCAGTTTTGAAAACTAACTTCACTACTTTGGGTACACCTCTATGGAGGACCAATCTGATAATACAGAGATTAATTTTAATTAGTCAAATCCTATACTACCTGGCAAGATGTTAGAAGGATGTCCTTGTGCATTATACAGTTGCCGGTGATCAATGAGTCAGTCGCCGGTCAGGAAGGTCACTGCCACTAAATTATAGCCTTTGACTGATGGAAACTCTTAGAATGGACTGGTAAAAGGAAAAGTGTTTTAATTAGCACCGAACTGGTTGTCGGATTTGGTTAAGATGTACAGAGAATAGAAAACGCACTATCGCGTCGAACAATGCGAACTTCAACTACAAACGGACACTGTGGCCGCTGGCAGTGATAGTTGAAAAATGAATTTCGATTGTACGCGGAAACTTGTGGTAGCTTGGGGTACTCGTTGGAAACTGAACCAGGTGGTCAGTGCAGGTTGGCCCTTAGAACCTACCTGGCTGCATTTACATGTTTAATGTTGAATTCTGATAATTAGTTTTGTATTTTAATCGTGGATGTTTGTCTAAGAAATAATTAAGTTGCTTTACGTAACGCCACATATATGTGTTACTTGAACCGATAACAAGTGTGACGGTAGTACTGACTTTCCCAGGTTTGTCCGTCGTTAATACTTAGTATTAGTGATTAGGCTATTTCCTTTGAAGTGTTTCAAACTTCTTCGCTTCCATATGACATCCACGAAGACCAAATAAAAGACATTTCCCTATAAAACAGCCGAACTTACCGAATGTTCGTGATTATCCAGGATATGAAAAGCATGGGCCTGAATAAAAATTTAAAGTACTGTATTGTAACTTGCAGAATGAAATCATCACATAACTAAAATATATTTTACCGTTTCTCTTTACACAGAAATATAAGTGTTCAGAAAAAGAATTGCCCTAGTTTCTTTGATCTTCAAGTTCTCAGTTTCAATGATTGGATTAAAAAACGTCGAGAGTTTAGCAAAGAAAGTACAGCACTGCGCGAAATCTTTGAAGCATTGCTTCACCACTTCGTTTCCGGTTCGTTAAATACGAGTTTTAATTCCACATCTCTTTGTGAAGTTTGTTTTAAAGTTCGCAGAATATTTTAACAGCTGTAAATACAAAGCGGAAGATTAATAATTTGGTTGTAATTTAAATAAATTATAATGTATTGTGTGTAATTAAAACGTTCTGCTAAATTGTATGAATTTATTTATGTTAATGTATATTTGTGTGTTCCAAAAAAAACGTGTTGCCAGATGAAAATACTGGATTTAAAAAGAGACATTTTAAATACGCGAAAGCTTTGGTAAGGTTCAGTTTTTCAAGATTCAAAAACGTTTTTGTTTTTGGACTTGGTACGTATGAATTTTTGAACAATATTTTTTAAAAGAATTATTTACAAACAACCATCATTTTAACATACGTTTGACAACATTGATTGCCTTAGCAAGCATTTCTAAATAGTTTAAGCACAAACCGAGCTGTTTCCAAAGTTTTCGGATTCAAAAATCCTTGACCGGATTCGGTTTATTGAATTTCGTAATGCAAATTCACGACTGAGCTTTGCTTTATTTCCAAAAGTTCTGTTCATAACCGAATATTGACAGTTCTGATCTTGTACGTTTGGATGAGAAAGTTAATCAGCTTTTCCTTTATCTTAACGGAATCTTGTCTCCAGTTCCTGGGCGTATTTCCCATTAGACTAGGGCGCAAAATGTTTGGCAAAAAGTAGGGGCGCCAAAAATTTCAAAAAAACGAGTTTTAAAAAATTTAAAAAAGTTGTGAAAACATTAGTGGAAAGGAGAAGACGATAAGTATCGCTTCATTTTAAGTAGAAGCACCTACCACAATCCAAGTACAATGCCTCGCTTCTATGCTTCTGTCTGCGACTTTAACCCTAAAGTGAGTGAAAAACTATCTGAGGAATTCTGTAGGCAGTGTAAAATTAAATGCTATAGCCATAAGGAAAATAACGTGACATAATCACTGGGCTATACCAAAAGAGGTTATTTCAAAATTTTCAAAAATTAAAGAAACGCTAAATTTATACAATTGTAGGTAAGTTTCTATGTCTTACTGTTTTATTATAAACTCAATCACGTACTGGCTTGTACTTGTAC
Organism: Callitettix versicolor; assembly: GCA_022606455.1. Classification (NCBI taxonomy): domain Eukaryota; kingdom Metazoa; phylum Arthropoda; class Insecta; order Hemiptera; family Cercopidae; genus Callitettix; species Callitettix versicolor. The sequence goes on along the minus strand of CM040185.1, from coordinate 36,580,597 downwards.
TATTGTATTTGAACTAAGAGGCTCTAATTTTAGGTTCACATTTTTTTACAGTACATTCTCAATTTATGTTCAAACAATTATATACTTATATTGGGTATTAATTGTATAGAGGCAACAGATACGTTTTTAATGTAATAAATAAAGGCGTATAGACGTTGGGATAGGAACTACAGGCTCTGAATACCTACATGCAGACCTGCTGATTATGATGGTAAATTAGTTTTTCGTATTTGAAAAACTAATTAAAAACTCAGTGTAAAACTCAATCACGTAGTCTTGAAAAATGATATTTTGTTTTTGAAATAACAGAGTCTAATTTATGTTCACATTATTAATTTCACAAAGTTTTTTTTTACATTAAATTCTCAATATATGAGTTATAAACAGTTATATCCTTATATTGGGTATTGATCTCGTATACAGACAGAAAATAAGTTTTTAATTTTCGAAGTAAAGGAACGTAAGATGTGGAGGGCGCCGACGACCAAAGAGCCTAGAGGCGCCGAACACTTAAATGCAGCCTTATCCAATTCTGTTTTGAAATTAAAAAAAATAATTATTTGTAGACAGATACACTTGAATTAGGTCACGTTTTCAATGCGAGACCGTTAGTAAGAAATCGCCAATTTCAAAACCGTTATAAAAAATCAAAAAGCAAAAAAGACATTGTCGTCTTCAAACAGTGTTGCAATATAGAATAAATAGTTATTTCTTTTGTTCTCATGTAAGTATAGAATCATTTGCTTACATATTTTTAAAAAAATCACATAAAATCTTTCAAATTTAGTTTCGAATAACATTGTTTTGTTTAGGCTAATACTAAGTCTAAGTTTTCTTAGTAAATTATTTAAATCCACTTTCTGTGAAGAAAATTCTTTCGAGATGCAACAAAACTTGGTCCGAGTTGCAGCGACAACTTCCGGTTCGTTACACTTGAATCCGGCTGGTTCCGTTTCCGGCCGCCCGGCGGGACTTGGCTAGCGTTTGAACAATCCGTCTTGGAACTTTGCGAATTCAACTGGAATCAAATTTAGTTTACATTTAAATAAAGTACAGAATTCACCTAGGTGATGTGCTGGCGAAATTTCAAGAACACATTTTTTCGGACTACTTTTTCTGCATTAAAAGAATGGTGTGAAAATACTTCGTACATATTTTTTAAATTTATTTGGTATGAAACACGTAATAAACAAAATTAATTCCTCTACTACAAAAAGAGCGTTTATAAAGCTATCAACAAAGAAACCGAAAAGTCGTTCTAGCTTCTTAAAATCCGATTTTTGTCATGTAAAAAGATTTATAACTCAAGTCAGTGAATGTGAAATAAACAAAAATTACGGTTCAATATGGTATCGAAAAAAACAAGCCCCACAGCGTTTTGTAATAAAATCGCAATAAATAATTGCAATAAAATAATAAACAAAGTGCCATACAATTTTAATAGCTGCCATAAAATTAGAAGGCAAACCTTTTGTATAGGTACATTCCAAATATATTTTTTTAATGTATAGATGACCAGGACTTCCGTTGATATTAGTTTTGCCGCTCAGCTATGTAGCTTATTGTACACCCTCACCGCAGTTTCAAATTTCCAATCCAATCTTAGGTCTTTATAGAACCTTGAAATACTTCGGATGATGTCCTGTTCTATCATCTGCCCCCCACCCCAGAGAATGCCTAGCGATTCAAATCGTTTTTGTCCAAAGCTGGACAGTATACAGTATGTGTTGAACTATTTTCTCAGCTGTACCACATTTCCTAAACAAAAGATTTGTTATATGAAAACCAATTTTGTATTTATGACTGCCGAATATCCAGTGACCCGTCAAAACCTCGTCACTCTCCGCAGATCCGTCTTGTTTTACTTAATGGCGTCGCCCTAATTGGACCCGCAAACATCCCCTTTGAGTGTATAAAGTCATCCATTCTCTCTCAAGACCTTTGGTATTCCCTGTAAACCGACTGGGAGACATGCCTGTGTGTTAGAGTATAACATACTCTACATGCAGGTTCTGGGCCAATGAAAGAGCTATCGATTCCTATTCTGGCACATCGACTCTTCAATTACCTTCGTATATATATATATATATATATATATATATATATATATATATATATATATATAGTGTGTGTGTGTGTGTGTGTGTGTTTTTAAATAAAAGAAATGAATACTATGTAAAATGAACATCAGGCTACCCTTATCAATCTATGCTAAAGTCTGCAATGTAATTGCATTCCTTAAGGCTCCCTTTACTTACGCGGTTATTAGAAATGCTACTTATAAACGAGACACAAGAAGACGATACAGATGGTTTTAAAAATTATTTTCTCATGGACGGAAATAATTATAACAATTTTTCTGTAGTTTAGATTGCGTTCTCATTGCTTAATAAACGTTTCCCAGCTAATGTCATACCATTATATGAGTGTCCATTTATTGTGTCTGTCGAACAACGGTTGTATACTCGGGCATTCACGTTTCAAAGATCATGCACATAATTCATCCGCAATATGATTAACAATAAATGTAACAATATTTTCAGTAAATTTTTCTATACGCGTTCAAAATATTTATGAGATTACACTTTTATAAAATGCAAATAATGAAATGGTACAGTTATATTTCCAAAAGTGTGAAATAGATCCGCTATTCGAATGTTAATTTGTGGTGATTTGACGATGGCTCGTCACTGATATTGCGCCTGCAACAATATGACTCGTTACAGAAGGCGTTACGTGACGTGAAACGAAGCACGTGATCTATGTACGCAAGTTATTGCATTCGCCAGTTTTTCAAATCGCTACAATATTGTTCTACATTTTTCACTAAATAAAACAATAATTTTTTTATCCTCAATCAAATTAGAATTGTGCATTATCCAGAATTATTAGACAATTTCCATTGCAAAATCAGTTTCGTTACCGTTAAATCCGTTAAACAGTTTTAAATTAACGACCATCTGAAATTTTAAAAAACGTAAATTTTCTTAAGATAATTTCCAAGAATTTTTTAACCTTTTATAAAATTCACATTTTACCATCGTTATAAGCGATCGATGTTCATCTTGTCTTTTAAGACAATAACGCCACTGTATACACACACTGCCTAAGCACGGTCAATAATTGTATTGGAGGGCTGCTACGGTAGTCTCTTGATGACGTCACAGTAATCAAGTTAACACCGCTTAACTAATTTAGCCGCAAGACCTGACTGATGACGTAATTATGTGTCCCTATAAACCCCCCCGCTTGTAATTAGCATATGCGGTTTGTCAAGAGAATAAATTATAGTTTGACGAATATTTTGTAGTTTTAAACATACAGGGTGGTCGAGAAGGTTAAACGACGCGTAATTATTAAAAACTTCGATTCAAACGTTTAGCTTTTTTAAGTTTTTTTACTAAACAAAGTATTAAAAGAAAAGCTCTCTGATCACGAAAAAATCTATCTTAAAATTTTGATGGATGTAACAACTTTGGTAATTTGTGTAAAAAAAATAATTTTATGCATAAGGTTCTAACTTACATTTAACCTCAACAAAAAACTTATGCACTAAAATATTATACTAAAATAATATCTAAACAAGATATATAAGTCACTACATCTCTAATGATATAAAGAAGACCAAGTAGAATAGAGTTAGTTATAATGTATGACCTTTTTAATAAAGATGGAAGCTATTTCCATTTTTCAAAGTCAGACGTGGACTGGTTGTTGTTGATAACACTGACTCCTTTAATAATTTTTCTGACTCTGTTTCTTTATCGTTCTTGATCATTTAATAATAAACAAAATTCTTTATTACAACCATTTTTAAATCTAACATTGGCCATGAAAAGTATGCTTACCGGATATCAATGGTGACCACCATTGCACCAGTCCTGCGGAAGCAATTTACCCAGAAATTTGCCAGGATTTAAACAAACCTAGAAAATACTTAAATAAAAATATAATAAGTATACTTATTATTTGCGTGCACTCTTGACGAAAAAATTCTACTTTTACTTAAAACACTCTCGTATTTGTTTTGGTTTTAACACTTTTTTCGTGATCTCCTTTACAAGTAATGCATTTACGTTTATTCAAAGAAAATCTGAAAATCATGTTGTAACTTCCTAACAACTCGCCAAAACTTAAGCCCGCGCGCATGCGCGTTCATCTTGTTTTATTGAAATACAAACTAACTTTGCTTCCATACAGAGAAATAACATTTGCAAAGTTTCACGAACATTATTCAAACATTAGCCAAGTCGCAGCCGGGCGGAAACGGAAACAGCCGGATTCAAGTTTAACGAACCGGAAATTGTCGCTGCTACTTGTCTAAAATGTCGCTGCAATCCATATAATGCCATCCTTTATTCGATGTTTATTTTTATTTCAATATAAACTTTGCATTACAAGTAAGACTGTAATGTAGAAGGTAAAATTTACCTTGCATCGTTGTTTATCTCATTACGTTTATGCGACCGTATACATGTTCTGTTACTATATACTAGCCGAAAACTTGCAATGATTTGTGTACATGTCGAAAGCATCTCCGTTCCTCAAATGCCTGTCGTACAAAATTTGATATTTTAAAACTAAAAATGTAAAAGTCAACACACAATAACTGGAAAATACTCAATCAAACGGGAGACGTATGCATGTCAGAAACAAACTGCTAACTGACTCCATGACCAACAATTGGAGAGCGCCAATTTTACAAAAAAATCATTTAATATGCTATACACTAGCAATACATATTTACAAATGTTTTTTTTAATATTATTTGAGTTTTTCGTAGAAACTACTTGTATTTACATATTTACATACATACATAAGTACTATTTATTTTTACTTACATCACGAAATAATTTCTTTCTTTAAAATTCGTGTAAAAGTATTTAAATTTGTTTTTTTAATTTTCATAATATATATATATATATAACACTTTTTCGAACAAAACTAAAAAAACTAGCTACTTATTCTCAAAATTGTTCTTATAACTTAATAATAATAATAGAACGTAACGCTCTAATTATACTACTATATGCAATATGACATTGGCACGCATTACACAAAGTCCAACATCACAACTCTAAAACGTGGTACATGTTAAAACTAAAACAGATTCCAGTGCAAACTTTGCAAACCAAAAATCATCGTGTAGCCATCTTCTTCTTTTAGACACTATGTTACTTCAAATCCATTGAATTATACTGTATAATAATATTTCTTACAACTTTCCTTCCTTCTCGCGATTTACTGATGCATACAGTCAGCTTGATACTTTACTTTTTTGCGTGTTGGCTATACACAAAGACTACCGTCCCTCCCACCTGTATTACAGGCTGATCACAGTTATCCTGTTCATTTTTCTAATATGTTCCGATCGAATGTTTCCATAATTAACTGCTGGACTGTTAATTTCATAATTAACTGATGGTCTTGGCAACACAGACTCCTTTAATAAGTTTTCATACTCTTTGATTTTTCGCCGCTTTTGATTATTTAATAATAAAAAAACCTCTATAATACGGCCCTTTTTAAATCCAACACTGACCATGAAAAGGTAAATCAATGGAGACCACCACTGCACCAATCCTGCAGAAACAATTTACCTAAAAATCGCCGAGATTTAAACAAAACAGAAAATTTTAAAAGAAAAGTATACTAGTATAAATAATATTAGGGTTTAGAATATACTTGAAGATTCATACCTGATAAATTGATGCATATTTTTTAAGTAAAACTTACAGTTACTTAAACTTAAAATACAGTTCAAGGTCAAATCGAAAAAACCAAAACGAAACCGGACGTGGGTTTTAATTTACTGTAAAGTTTGTCAGCATTTTTAACCACGCATGCGCGTACGATCGCGTGCGTTCATTCGCGTCCTTAAACTCCTTAAGCACTACGCTAGCTAGCCGTTCAGGTTAGGTTAACCGAAAATTATGTGAGGTGAAGCTTCGATAGATGTGCTTGTCCGCTTTATAAATGGCCCTCACACATTTCCATTACAGGGGTGGGCGGCACCTCCTATCCTCCCCTGAGTAGGGGTGATTAATCCAGTGAGCGGGGACAAATTTACTACGGCGGGAATAAATTGCAAGCATTCAATAACTAGCGTGATTCGACGCAGATTCGGTTTTGACGGAAACGGAATACAAGGCAGATACATACAAAAAATATGCGGTAATTGTATTTTTTTTCAGTTGGTTTTATAAATATTTATAACTGTAATAGTTAATTACGTTAGAAGTCAAAGAAAGTTATCTTTTTTAGCGCGATGTCGTATATTTGTAATCATACGAGCACTGTAAAACACTCTTCAGATGATTTTCGCACTATTCGTTTCAAGATTAATTAAACTCCATTTAGATATATAAAATGAAATAAACACAACGTGTACTTATTTTATTTGTTCAAACTATATCTTTTTACACGTAACCTGTAACATGTAAAATTTGAATAAACGAAATTTCCTACTTTTTAGTTTCTGACGAAGTGTTTACTTATAAAACAATTTGTTCTACCGCATATTTTATACAAGTTTTCCTTTCTACTAATCACCCAGTACACTTTAATTACTCATATTTTATACATATCATTTCTATTATGTTTTACGTACCTTTTTTTTTAAAGCCGGCAGTTGTTTGATCACTTCGTAAGTCCAAAAAGCGCTGTCACTCCAAACTCTTTCCGTGAACAGTGAAAACCGGACGGATGATGTGGATTGACAGGAAGAGTTGGATATTCTATCAGTTCAAATTCCAAGCACCGAACCATTCGCCCATGAAGGAGGGATAAAGGAGTGGCAAGGACATGAAATGTCTGTCATCTCCAAAGTCTTTGTTAACACTAGTCGTTGTTTGAACTAAATTTATTTTTATTTCTATGATTACTGAAAAAGAGTTTGTGAATTATTTGACATTTTCAAAGAACGGTCATGTTTCTGGCAAGACACAGTGGTAACCACCATAAATTTTGCCCTGAAAGATTTAGTTACTCCTTTTAAAAAAACTTGCTACAACAACAAAAATAGACAGTACATGCTTAGTCTCTCATATTCGTGCCTTGTTTGTAAAGGAGTGATGAACAATAGTTCAAAGTAACTGCAGTATCTTCAAAATACGTAAATACTTTCTCCAGTTCGAAGGTTCCAATGATAACTCATACAACAAATATTTGTGTTAATGAAGGTCGTTTTTAATGGCAAATTGCCGGCCATTTTATTATTTCTTAATATGCATGGCAAGGGCAGTCAAGAGCAGTTTTATTACATTACGTTGCTGAATTAATTATAAATTAAATACTTAAAGTTTTAAAAAGTTTGTAAAAAAGTATAAACATACAGCAACAAGAAACTTTAGACTTAAAGGCGTGACCGTAAAAGTCGCCCTAAAGAGCGATTTGGAATGGTCGATTTAAGATTCTTTTTGGTCATAAAACTCTTTCAGTAAAACGTCGAATTTTATTTTAATAGGCCACAACGGTTGTGATGAATGTACAGTTCAAATACAGGGCCTACTTTTTCAAGATTCCAAACAAAATGTCCCGGTTCACTACCTAGGCTACAAAGATTATGATTAATGTAGAGTTCAAACACAGGAACTCTTTCAAGACCCTACTCTTTCAAGATCCTAAACAAAACTGACTGGTCCACAATCTAGGTTCCAACGGTTATGATTAACGTAGTTACACTTTTTCAAAATACGTTAAAAAAACGTAGGGTCTACTCTTTCAAAAAAACTTACCCGTCTACTGTCTAGGCTACAACGGTTATGATTAATGTAAAGTTTAAACACAAGGTCTACAATTTTAAGATCCCAAACATTGATCCCGGTATCTTCTTAGTATTGGTCCACTATCCATCGAAAAATCGATCAAACACATTTTTTTCAACCTAAGTCAGCGTAGAAAAGTAAATTTTACTATTAAAAAAATCTTTGAACGAATTGCTTAAATAACAACAAATAAGTTTAATTATGTTCATAAAATTTTGTTTAAGACTGATTCTCTTGAATTATTTAATTGAACTATAAAAGTAGTTTACAATGTTTTTCATGTTTCGACAAATAATTCAACGAATAAATGTTGTTTGCGAAAAGATGTACAGCACAGTTAAACGATTGATTCAGATTCCCAGGGTTCTTATACAGTTCCCGAAGGATTAAAAAGTTCCCTGCTGAGAAACAAAGGCTGGTTCACAGGTGTCACGGATTTCGGAAATTTAAATCTTTCCAGTTTGCGTCTCAGCTGGTATTGTGCATTTGCATGTGTTCTCTTCATTTACACTCTTGTTCCTTTTCATTTAATGTTTTATTCTTGTTTATTTTCTTACTTCGTAGAAACTTATCGTATTTTCCAGCTCGTCTGTCAAACTGAATTGCTTTATAAGTGTAGTTTAGAATTATTCCTTCACAATCGACCGAGTGAAGAGAGGTCTCAGCTTGTTATTCAGTTTGTTGCTTGTTACGTAGTTTATTGCTTGTTACATAGTTGGTTGCTTGTTATGTAGTTTGTTTCTTATTACATAGTTTGTTGTTTGTTACGTAGTTACTTGCCTGTTACGTAGTTTGTTGTTTGTTACGTAGTTTGTTGCTAGTTACGTAATATGTTGCTTGTTACGTAGCTGGTTGGTTGTTATGTAGTTTGTTGTTTGTTACGTAGTTTGTTGCTTGTTACGTACTTAGTCCCTTGCTACATCGTATGTTGCTTGTTATGTAGTTTGTTGCTTGTTATGTAATTTGTTGCTTGTTACGTAGTTTGTTGCTCGTTACGTAGTTAGTTGCTTGCTACGTAGTTTGTTACTTGCTACATAATTTGTTGCTTGTTATGTAGTTTGTTGCTATTACGTAGTTGGTTGCTTGTTACGAATTGTGTTGCTAGTTATGTAGTTTGTTGCGTGTTAGGTAGTTTGTTGCTTGGTACGTAGTTTAGTGCTTTTAAGTAGTTTATTGCTTGTTATGTGGTTTTTTGCTTGTTATGCAGCTTTTGGCAAACACATTGACTGATTGTCTTGAAACTGATGCGAACGTACCTTGAAAAAATTCCGAAGAAAAAGTCAACTATGAAACAAAACAGAAGAAAAAGTTACTAATTTATACATTTAATAAAGTTATCATGGCAATGTGTGTAATTCACAATAAACTTTGAGCAAAATATTTATTAAGCAAAATATATTTTTAATAAGATGTTTTCCTCTCAGAACTGCGACCTACTTTAAAGAGGAAATTTTAGAGTACGAGAAATATAAACAATATGTTTTGATGACGTCATTCAGTAAAGATGCAGCGATGCTAACGAAGTGCTCAAGTGCTTCATTAGGGAAGCCATGGTGAAAACAGTTGTACCAACATAACAAAATAAACAACTGCATATTTGTTCTACGACTGCATTTCAATTTTTTATTCTTCCTCAATGTAGGATGAAACTAGGAAGAACACGAACAAATTATGAATTTTTATATCTGACACAGTATCAACTGAAGAGTCTGTACAACCTGTTAGCCCATATTAAATCTATTCCCTGTAAGAATAATTAAATTAACAATACAGACTAATTTGCTATTTATTTAAGGTAAAATTGTGTTTGAAATCTTATTTCAAAAGTCTTTAATTGGAATGTATTCAACATTTTACATTAGGTATACATTTTATTACTTTTAAGGAATTTTATCTTTATCTTTAAAAGCAAAAACATACATACAACAACATGAAAACCACGAAAATATATTATAGAGAATACATTGAATAAGGTCGACAGAAAAGCAAATGTTTGTTATTTTAAAAAACAACAACTAATGACTTCACAGTGCATCGAAGTAAGCCTTTCTTCAACTATATCGATGTTCATCCAGATTTTCACCCTAAAACAATCTTATTTAGAAAAATATTTTCCTTCTAGGCCTAAATCATTTTAAAATGGCTTAATTCTTGCCTTTAATTTGACAAAGATTTAATGTTATCACCTCAGAAATTCTAGTTCGAAAATTGTTAGGATATAAAAATAAGGGTTTTTATTTCCAATGAAAAGTAAGCTGTTGTAACGGGCAATCATGGTAAGGCCAGACCCCACGTGTGTGTGTGTGTGTGTGTGTGTGTGTGTGTGTGTATAACACTAAAAATGGATGGATTGAGATAAGAGTTGCACTTAAAAGTTTTGAACTACTCACAAAGCCTCCAAAATTGGGGGAGGGTTGGAAGAAAAGTTGCACCATACACTGAAAAAATATACATTTGTTTCTTATAAACTGCCCCTTATGAATTTGGTTCTTTCCACTAACACACTAAGACGTTATTAGTATAGACATATTTGACTAACCCTGCATAAACAATATACTCGACACCACTGTTATAAGCATATTGTAATTAAAGTTTTATTTCGAAGCTCGCATTTTATTTAGGTTTTTGTAATTTAAATTTTTCCTTGCCGGGTCACCTGGGGCGTAAACAGGGTTCTCGAAACGCGCAATATTTCCAGCCTAGTTCCAGTTCGTTAAGCACCGCTTTTAATTTACTTTAAATTTAATTGCTTGCCAGCGACCTCGTAATTAAAAGAAGGGCAAATTTCACGTCCCAGAAATCAAATTAAATTTGAAATAATTCAGCCCTGCTTTTGTGTTCGCGCTCTTTCATGTGTTTACCATTCATATTTTTTTTAGACCGCTTTGTTTACGTGTAATCAAAATCAAAATATGATATTGAGAGCTATCATTAATATTTTACTTATATAGCCTATTGTTTGAATTATTTTTCTGTAGAAAAACATATATATATATATATATATATATATATATATATATATATGTATGTATGTATTACTTCATTATATCCGTGTCATATATGGTGGATTTATTATAACTGCATAATACTAATAGACAAAATACAACTGACTATTTTCTCTTAATATAAAATAAATTTACCAAATCAAAATATATACCTACACAATGTTATTTGATTAGAAAATTGCTATTGGAAAATTGGAGGGGCTATCATTGGGAATTTTGAAATGAACATCGATACTGGCCCTTAGATCATTTGTTGAGGAATAGTTAAAATTTAAATATTCATTACATATTTTTTTATCATTGTCGTGTGTGAGTTTCAAAACGCTCACGTAGGCAAGTTCGGTCCGATTAGCACGTAAATCGATTTTGGAAATAGCTTGGACAGGTTAACGGTCCTTGGACAGGTTAAATTCGTTCAACGCTTTCAAAATGGCGTCCGTTCCAAATGTTTAAAACTCCTTTCCTTTTTCGTTTTTTTAAATATCTTCGATAATGTCAGCGTTCAAAGCTGTATAAATAAGCATTTTAATTTTTCGAAATTTGTTTAAATTAAGAAATATGTTTTGACGACAATCAGGGTTCCGTAATTTTCTTACAACTTGAAAATTTAAATTCTTAATTTAAATGTGTTTTAATGCTTGTTTATGATAGTGAAATCGTTATTTAAACGCCTTACGTAAAAGTGTGACTAGAACTTAAGCCTAATTGCTAAGGCATATATTAAAATTTTAAAACTCGGAACAAGGAATCGAAAAGGAAAATCATACTTCTGTGTTTTCATCAAAAAAAAAACAAACATAGAACTTAAATTCAGTTAGACTCTCAGTAAACCAATAAAAGCAAACAACAAAACATCAAATAAAGTGAGACGTTGAGTTGCCAACAAGGGAAAGCTTAATACAACCCCTATCCATGCCTTACTGCCCCCAAATCACCCCTCACCAGTGGTTGCATTGTTTACTATAAAAGTTAAGCAGTGAAGAAAGCACTCACAAGCTGCAATTGATATTTACACTGAAGATTCCCTGTAAAAGGAATCTGTCAAAGTTTGCGAAATCGTTACACAACGCAAAATGATCAAGCACAGTGATTTTTAACACTTTTATTTTTAAATAATACACAAGTTTGGTTTTAATTCAGTATTTAACAAATCAGTACCGCTAACAGTTTTTGAAGAAATTCTATTGTAAAACAGTTTACAAATACACTGCAAGTTTAATAGTACCAAAATATTTTATTTAATTTCAATTTCGATTAACCTCTCATTACCATAATTAATATGGTTTTACAGATTTTGGGAAATCAAGCAAAATTTCCAATTTTTTTTAGCAACTACCAATCCGATGTTATTGTATGTGGTTTTGTGATTGTATTAGTGGTTTGTGTTTTAACATTATCCGTATTTAGGCTTCCCAACATATTTAAACATTATGGCAACAAATACGCACGTATTTTATTGATATATCTACAGCGATTTTTTTGTTAAGACATGAACCAATGGAATGCCATCATGGTAATACTCCAACCCAGGATCTTGAATGAACACCGATCCTGAACATCAGCTCCCTTTTTGAGAAGTTCGTTAAAGATTATACATAAATACATACATACATACACACACACACACACACACACACACATATATATATATATATATATATATATATACGTACGTACATACACGCACGCACGTACACACACACACTCATACAAATATACAGATACAATTTTTTAAATAAGAAAGTTCACGTAATTTTTTATTCAAAATAACGGTTAAAATATTTCAAGAAATTGTTTTAAAACTTGTAATCAATTTTACCTCATAGGCTTATATAGTCTATTATTAGGCCCTATTAACTGAAAACTAATTTGTATTTATAGCTTTAAAAAATCCGGAACAATAAAATTTAAAAAACAGCACAATTTCCGTGATGCGAGGGCACAAATTTATACTTATATATAATACTGTAGTATATTTTGAGAGTCGCGTCTTATAATAAATTAATTATAAGTAATATGTCTTTTGTTTCCGCCCTGGACTGAAACGGGGAACTTGCGCGTATGAGGAGCACGTGATAACCACTACATTACGCAAACTACGAAGAAGTTTGACCGGTTTAAATATATGAAGTGAATCGTTAATTTAATTTTTGATAAATATGTGATAGTAAAAGATCAATTTTTTTGAATATTAATTCGTAACGATCAGCTTATTTCATTGAACAGCTGACAGGCTGTAATAAGTTTCAGGTTGTGTTCTTGAAAACTAGCTGTGTTAATTTGTCGTACTTTCGAACAAATTATCGTAATTAAAAGAAAAAGAAAAAGAAAACCTGATACTCGATTTTTATTTTTGGTTCAATAGCAGATTTTGTTTATAAAAAATTGCCTTAAATAACTTAAGTCAACATAAACATAAACAAATTTGTATTGAATTTGTTACTATCCAGCTGTCTTTCAGTCGTGATGGAAGGGAATTTATTCCATTTACACTGACATTTCTAATTCATTTTATAACGCTATATTACAGCTAAATCTCTAACCTATTTTGAAAAAATAGATATTTTTTTTTGTAACCGTTGTTTTTGGAATAAGTAAGTGAACGGTAGACGTGTTTGTATGAAGTTGTCTTGTCATTTTTTGGGGACCTTTTGTTGTTAATTTTAAAAGCACGATAAAATGTTTTTTTTACTGTTGCGCAGGATAAAAACGAACCGTGAAATAATCATAATTAGTGTGTAGGGATTAAACAACCCTTTAGCTGTTTTAATTTTAATATTGTACTTCATGTATTTATCAAAGTTTTCGAAGATAACGCGTTGTGTAATAACAAAGTTTTGCTTTTTTTATAATTTATAACCCACATTAGACAAAAATAGCTCTAGTCGGATGGCATTGTGAAATAGCAGTAAAAGACCACATGAACTTTGTGTTTGAAAATAAATCAGTGATAAACAAATAAACTAATTTTTTAACTACTTTGTGTTTTTCTCAGGATGATTCATAACTTTAGAATACATCAATATTTTGAGTATAATCGGTGTATTTAAGTTAGTTAGCTGATTGTTTCTATGTTTATTCAGGGCTCATTGACCAAGATAATATTGACAATCTTCTGCGCTTCTGAACTGAGCGTCTCAAGGTCATACGTTCAGAAATGTAATCAACTCCTATCGCCTATTCGAACGTTAAAACAAATATAAATTTTGTTCGTGACTCAGTGCTGTGATTTTTGCTTGTGAAACAAAGAGGGGTTAGCACAAACTTTAACTTTATTTGCATTTAATATTTATTTGTTTAGGATTATGAATGTAAGTTGAATAAGAAATATTTAAATTTGAGTTGCGCTATTATAGTAGGCATACATACCCGATCCATCTAGCGTTTATAGTTAATTAAACTTTGCAAAATTTTATAGAAATAGGTACATTAATAAATATTTACATTAATAATAAACGTCGTTGTACTACAAGCCCAGACCAGTCATCACAATTAATAGAGCATTAAAAGTTGTACATATTGTACAAGACTGATGTTTTATATACAGTCACAATTGTATGTAAGTCATATTTTACTCAAATGTTGGTCACATGTAAAGATTCATTACAAAAATTTTGTAAACAATGAAGTTTACATTTCAAAAGTAAATAAAAAATCATTTTTGACAATTTTTTAATAAACAATGCAAAATATACTTAACGAAATAAAAAAATAAAAACACGAAATTATGAAATCATATTTCATTTTAAAAAAACTCACATCGAAATTCTTAGTGGCATATAAAACTATCAAAAATATTTGCCAAATATTTGTTAAACATTTTATGAAACTTTGAACATATATCGTGTTTAAATATTTGTCGAAGTTGTATCAAATAAAACACATTACATTTGTAAAATTTCTTTGATCAGCTGGGTTATTAACTAAATGTATTTTGGGGTTATGTTTACTCAAGTGCATAAGGTTAATTAGTTATTCTGCTGCTTTAAGCTCTAATCTTATTATGGCGCTACTGAATAAAAAAAGAGGAAAACGAAAAGAAGAAGTTAGAGTCAAAACATGGATAAAAAGGAGAAAGATAGTAGGTGTAAATGCCAGTATTAAATGCATTTGGAAGATTGTGATTGAAATAGACGAGTTTTAAGAACCAAACACTCATTTTTCTTATTGTAAAATTAATGTTTTTACTCTTTAAAAGTCCGTGACAGTTCCGTCATCGTTTTAAATTGTACGCAACGAAAGGGACCGAAGGAGTAATGTGATACAAACAGGAAACGAAAAAAAAATTGAGGTTATACCTACGTATTTTGAAAATCTTTGTTAAAGATTATAACATATCAGAGATTCATTAAAGTTTGTTAAAGAGAATGTTCAACAAATAATAGTCAAATTTATTTCATTAAAGGTCTTTGATCAAATAAATCTGACGTTTCTATGATAGTGTAGTGTGTGTGTGTGTGTGTGTGTGTGTGTGTGTGTGTGTGTGTGTGTGTGTGTGTGTGTGTGTGTGTGTGTGTGTGTGTGTGTGTGTGTGTGTGTGTGTGTGTGTGTGTGTGTGTGTGTGTGTGTGTGTGTGTATTCTTAGCGATAGGCAATCTATGTTAAACCCAAAAAATTTCACGATAAGAATAATTCTTTCCAATTAGAGAATTAAAATGCATAATTACTTTGATTTGGTAACACATTTGTTTAGTCTGATAGTATGTTAACTACAAATTTTGGTATATATCTACAAAAAAAAAGATTAGATTACGTTAAGTTAGGTCAGGTTAGGTTAAGTTAGCTTATTATGCTTGTATTATGCTTCTTAGCGATAGGTAGCCAATGTTAAACCCAAACAATTAACGATTCCTAAATTTTTTTTTCGAATTAGAGAAAATTTGAAATGCATAACAGTTACTTTGATTTGGTATCACAGTTGCTTAGTTGAATGATATATAATTACAAGTCCGTAATTATTTTGAACAACAATAAATAAAACAGGTTTATTGTTTATTTCAATATACATTTTCAGTTGTGTTATTTCAGTCACTATTTCCTTTATACGTAAATAATTATTCATTAGTGATAACGAATAATTCGATTAAGAAAATGTCGATTAATTGTTACCCAAATTTCACAACTAAAATTTCCAGATTTAAAATTTCAATTCCTGAGGTATCCGGCACTAGAGACAACTTGCAGAAACTGTGGTTTTGAATTATTTATCCCTTGTTGAGGGATTCGTGTCCCCTGGTTTCCCTAAAGTGGTTTTGTGTATTCTGTCGTCGGTTTTGTTTCTGTGGGAATAATTATCCCGGAATGGCGTTCGTTTTGAGAAATTACGGTTGTATTTGTTTTATTGTTATCGCGAAATTAATTTGAAAACAAATCAGTTGTCAGTACAATACGTCCTGTTACTAGAATGTATAAATACGTAATTAGCGCCTAAAGGATGACAGTGAGTATGGTTTCAGTTAAATATATCATCTAGTGATTTAGGCTAGAATAAAGGTAATCATTGATCGTGTTGTTGATCAGATTGTAGGCATAATGTTTAGCTAATCTCTACCCTGGTGTTAATTAAGAAACTAACTAACATACAAAATTATAGAATGTTTCTTCATAAAATCTACGTTTTTTTAAAGGCGAATAGCACATTAAGGCTATTATCGCCTCCCTAAATGTAAGTGAGTTTAAAGTGTAGTGTTGTAAGTGTAAGTGTGTGTTAGACTCGGGTACCGTGAGGGACGTCTAAATCCTCTCAATAGGTGCAGCTAGTCTGCACCCCCCTGTGGAGCATAAAGTCTACAAATTGGAAAGGATTTAAGATTTATTTTATCTGAGGTATAAAAACTAATACTTCAAAGAACCTTAGACCTCAATGTGTGTTCTTAATTGTTTGACCATTGCTCTACGACAGTGCTCTGACGCGCTCGTAATATTTTCCACTAATTTAACCAGTAATCGTAATATTAATATATATATATATATATATATATATATATATATACATACATATATATATATATATATATATATATATATATATATATATATATATATATATATATATATATATATATATATATATATATATATATATATATATATATATATATACAGGAACATATTTGTTATAAATTTATGTTCTTTCTCCATAAAGCGGTCAAAATTATGACAGGTCTTGCCGTACTGCCAGGATTATAGGAATCAGTCACCAGGTACACTCGTTATTGGTAAATCAGAGGCCGCCATCTTGAAACGGAAGTGAATGGGGAAAAAGTATGCATTCGTCGTTCAGGCTTTCGTATTAAATTTCAAAACAATAAGTCAATGCGTTTTGCCAAAACTGCTTACACCTTTATCGTTAAATAAGAGGCCGCCATGTTGAAACGGAAGTGAATGGTAAAAAAAATACAACTTGTGAATAGGAAGTTACACAAACTTGTATCACACACGTTTTTCGGGCTTTATACAAGGTACCTTAGTAATAAATTTCAAAACAATAGGTCACTGTGCCAAAACGACGTACACTCATCATGATAGGCTGCCATCTTGAAACGGAAGTAAATGGGAAAAAATCTTAAACATACATCTTTCGGGCTTTATACAAGGTACCTTTATACTAAATTTCAAAGCAATACGTTGAAGCGTTTTGCCAAAACTGCGTACACTAGTCATCATAAATCATAGGCCGCCATCTTGAAACAGAAGTGAATGGAAAAAATCTTACACGTACAGGCTTGATGTCGTTCAGGCTTTATACATGGTACTTTCGTAACAAATTTGAAAACCATCGGTCATTCCATTTGGCCAAAACTGCATAACAAACACAAACCAAATGACGAACGGTCGAGTTGAAATGGATACTCTCTTCGTTCCGTCAATAAAGAGATGAAACATTAAGTGCTTTTCTTTCGAAAAAAAAATTGTTCCTAACAGTTTTTGACATTACTAAATATAATATTTTTGAAGCGTTAATCTGTTTTTAAGACTAAATATACCTCTAAACCGTGCCTGTACTTCAGCTCACGTTTTGCAGGGTTTATGCAGAGATTGTGAAGCAGCGGTCAGATGGAAAACTAAAAATTCTGCAATAAAGCGGCGCTGCTATTTGTCTGCAGAGATATGGTTAAAGCCTGCCCGAGCCCATACCTGCAGTCCCATAAATCCCAGGACAAAATAATTTCACGGATGATCGCGTTCAGTGCGGCGAGGCGGTGCGTGGCGTTCATTACCCCGAGACTTTGCATTAAATTGCCAATTACAGGCTGTATTAGAGTTGCCAAGACGCCATTCTTCGGCCGCCATTACCCTTTTATAACTGGGTTATATAAATTCTAATTTTTTTCATTAATGCTAATGTATTTTCTAATCGGATCCGACAGGTAGGCCTACTCGCCTATCAAGGGGTATTAATGGAGACTATACAATATTCTTGTTTTAATTTGTTCTTAAGCTTATCTTTACTTCTATGTTTATCGCAAATAATAGTCGCTATCACGTTGTGTGAACATAGTTTTAGTACCATATGTATTATTTCTCGAGTCAACATCCCTTTTTCTCAGCACATACTATTCGTACAGGTATAAATGAGTTATCTTTAGAAAAACATGTTAACCGACTTCTGACGTTGCAAAAAGATATTGCGCTAAAACTTATTGTTTGTGGACAATTTTAACATAAAAGCACTTTTTACTGTCATATGCAAAACGGTATCATGGATGCGCATGCGCGACGTCACAAATCAGGCAATATTTTGTATATTTTACGAAGCTAACTTAATAATCACGAATAGACAATTCCACTAAAAATGCCTCTTTTTTGAATAACGTACTTATATTGAACAATTTCAATATTTATTTGAAAGTTATTAAACTTATAGGTTATGTGGCCCTACTGACAGTCCCCTATCCCTGCCCGTCGTACAAGCTGGGACAAGCGTTTCGAATATCAAACACGTTTTGGACACTGTTATTACACAAATATATTTGTTATTTCTCCTTCCAACGTGCATTTATCTATTGTTAATACGGACATCATAAAATTCAAATTACAATTAAAATGTGAAATATAGTTAGAGGTTATGAGGTTATTGTAGACTTTGTGATATATCAGTTAAGAAGCAAACATAATGTTCTAACATTTCTTATTTATCTACTTATTTGTATTTGAATATTACGATTTCTCATTACACCCCTCTTTAATAACAGGTTAATGTAAATATTAAGGTCGATAACAGTCATAAATTTGTGATTATTATTTCAAACCGATCGCTTTTCGATTTATTTTTTAAACATGTTTTTCCCTTCCTTCCAACTCCCATCATCCCAACGACCACTCCTACTGAAAAGGCTGTGTTTACTTAAAACTTTCATAGTGAATGCCAGGGTGTTCACATGAATACCCTGGTATTCATATATTATGAATATAGTTATTGTATAGTTATGTAATTTCTACAAAAAAAAAAAAAACAATTATGACGGAACACTTATTTAGAAATTACAGTCACTCACTGTTAAACGGACAGTATCAGGCAGGAGGTAGACCGTTAAATGACCGTTAAATCTGTAACTGCCCTGATTATTAATAGTAATTGATTTACCTGATTGTGTCTTGTTCGGCTGTATACAAAAATTTAATGTTTTGTTAAACTCTTTGGTTCCTTAAAACAATTTAACAATCGTTATTAAAATAATACGTTTAAAAATCGATTTCTATTATACGAGCACGTTCAGGTATAGATATACAGGAATATCTTCACCTGGAATTCTATATTATTATTCTATATATATCTATATATCTATTATATATTATATCTATTATTCTATATATATATTATCACCTAGAATTACATATTCTATATTCTATTCTATTCTATTCTATATTCTATTCCATTCTTTTCTGGAATAGGCCTATCTATTCTGGAATATATTCGGGATAGAGTTACTGGATATACGTTCATGTATAGATTTACTAATATAAACTGTACTTATAAAAAAAAAATTAGATACAAAATTTTGTCACCCAATTTTAAAATTACAAATGAGATAATTTACTTTTGTTGTTTCGTGAAATCCGAAATGCGTTAATTCGGGGTCCGTTTACTGTTTGTAAAGGCACAGATTATCTTAGCCTCACGTAGCAACGAATAAATGAATGATAACTCTTATAATTCTGAGCTCATCACGGAATCTTCCGTATTAAACCGGATCACCACGTAGCGTGAGCCATTATCAGCTTTCGATCATATTGAATCTGCTAAATGCGATTTTATTCATTTCGCAAGGAACGACACAAAAACTCCGAACAACAAACGCAGGGAGGAAGCGGATTATCTGCATTCAGGTCTACATCCCTGTGAAATAAGGGCGGTTTGTCAAGCAAGGGATGAAGGAGACTGAGATAAGGCCCAACGCGCTTCGCTGCTCGGAAATGATTAAAGAGCGCGTAAATGCGCGTAAATCCAGAAGTGTTTTGGGCAAAATAATACGAGGGAACGTATTGCTGGTCTGGCGTTCTGTACATCTGCTTGCTTCGAGTCACGTGCAGGTAAATTGAACCCTTTTTAATAAAATACGCAACAATCTCAAGTTTGTATCCCTTCGTTGTAGCAAATCCATCGCTTCTTCGATAAGCCCAGTTGCCTTTTCAATCATTTGTAAACAGAAGTACTTTACTTAGGCTACAGAAAAAAGATATCTAGACTAGATTTCTTTGAATTAATGTGTTACAAACTTGCAGTGCATCCCCCACCTAAAACGTTTCATTCAGTGAGTGCTCTATCATATAGGTATGTAATAATTCACTAATAATTGAAATGTTTCTTAAAAAAATTATAAATTTTCGCAAAAACGTTTGTCTGGTTTTTACAGCTTTACTCAGAAAAAGCAAATGGAGTTCAGTTTTTCTTTTAAAAGTCAGTTCACAATCAGTATCTGTTCACTAACTGACATCAGCTGTTCGCCTTTGGGGGGGGGATTAACATCGGCTCTGTGGCCCCCGACACGTCAGCTTTGGAGCTTTTTGTGTACCCCTATCACTTCACCTTAAACCGACTCCCGTGTACTTAACGAGCTCCAGAATCTTGTGTAAGGTGTCCTGGTTGAATTCCTGAGCTGGTTGCTGAGATCCAAAGAGTCTCCTTATTTTGGCCTCTACGACCTCTCAATCAAGGAGTATGTGTGCTACGCCTTGCCTGCACATACGACACTCAGGCGAGGTTTGTAATAATCCCACCTTATGTAGATATTCCAGATATGGCCGGCTCCGGTAATCATGGAAAGACCTACTTCAGTGGCCTCCTGTTAAACCGAACAAGTTTCCTTGTCAGTACAGGGATTGGGGAGAGAAGACATTTTCCCAATCTTTAGCCAGGGAAGTGCTAAAGATTATTATCGTTTATGTGCTCACATTATCGTTTAATGTGCTCATCCGTAGCCCAGGTCTTTCTTAGAGATGAGTGTGCCTTAGTCTCTAGAACCTACAATCTTTAGTTTACTTTCATCCAAAATCGATGAATTTGGAAAGTCTTCTTCAGTATCATTATTGAATATATATATATATATATATATATATATATATATATATATATATATATATATATATATATAGTATTGTTTGCTAACTCTTCTACAGTATATTGAGAGTGGATGTGGTACGACGTAGAAGTACGGCGGGATTGCTAAGGCATCAGTTGCTCATCCTGGCTACCTCTGCTGGGTGATTGGTTTACGTCCATCATTGTCTTTACGTTGTCTCAAATAGATTCAACGGTTTCTCTAGTTCCCTTGCTTTTTTATAAATATTTCGCCTTTTTCTGGCGGGACTCAAACGAATTTCGAAGAATTTACATTATCACATTACATAACATATTTTTCTGTAACTCTTTCTTTGAAAATCTTCTTCCCTATCGTAATCATTGTTAAATCCGCATTAATTTACGTCATTGATTGTCAGTGAAAGTGCTTAAATAGTAGGATTTTAATTTTTTAAATTCCATTTAAAATTTAAACCATTTTTTTCTTAACGCGTAAAGCAAAGGAAATAGCTCAAACTAAGAACCTCGAGTTACGCAGTTCAGAGAAGCAGCAGACTGACCAGTGCTTTGGCCACATCGACCCCGAGTTCTTTTACAGGTTTTTACGCTAATTATGATGGTAAGTTTAACTTTTCAAAACTGGAAAAATACTTAGTCGCTTTTTTGAAATTTCCTGTCATCACGTCGGCGAGATATCGTTTAACTGTTCCTTCATTGATTCGAAAGTTTTATGACGTCACGGTCACGTTTTGCTCACTGACCCTAAAACAAACGAATGAACAACATTTGTCGCTGTTAATTGTTACGATGTATTAATTACGCATAACTGAAATATAATTTATGTAAACGTAATTAAACTGCATCGCCTTAGTATAAAGTAATACATTGTCGAATTGCAAAACAAAGGCGCCCTCCTTCAAAAGCACCCTTGCTCTGTTCATCTACAACCCCTCGATGATTTATTTTAATTGTTGGCTGCAGGAAGGCATGCCAGGATTTTGCACAGGATGTACCAGGACTGCTTTGAACTAAGGGTGTGTATTTTCTTATGTGGGGCGGAAATAATGAATGAAAAGCCAATTTTAAAATATCAATCATTAAGATTAATCAAAATATACAGGAAGTCGTGAAAATTCATAATATATTTTTATGAAAATATACAAATACTTACAAAAAATAATAGTAGGCAAAATTAAATAAATGTTGATTGATAATTTTTTTTTTTTTTTTTATGGTGTTTAACGTCCGACTATTGTGCACACTTGGGCTAATGAAGACGATGGGATGATTTATAGCGTATAAAAATGCCAGGCCCTGACCGGGAATCGAACCCGGGTCCTAGGGGTGAAAGCCCAGTACGATATCAACTAGGCCACCGAGGCGGCTTTTAAAGTTTTTTATTATATTTTGTTAGTTATAATTAAAACGTTTTTAAAGTTATAATTAAAAGATGCCAGTTTGTATTTGTAACCGAATACGAAGGGATCATTGAATCATTTACGAAGTTTGATAACAGCCTATTTGAGTAACGAATAGCGATTCAACAGGTGCTGAATAAGTGAAAAAATCAAAATCATGTTTTAATTTATGATTCATTGAGAAGATTGTCCCAGTCGTCGGATCTAATATATGTATAATTTAATTGTAAAATTTAAACGTCATCAAAATCAACGTATCATTTGAATTTTTCAACTGTAAAAACTTGCAAATTTATTTTTAGGAAAATTTGAATTTGTACACATTTTACAATTTTATTATTTCCTTGTAGAACAAAGTTATTAAACATTTTTCGTTAAACCTCTTTCCGTGAACATTTCAAGGTCACTTCTGAAGTGTTTTTCTTCAATTTGAATAATACGTGACACTTATAATATTTGTCGTGGCTTAATTTTCTTAAGTTATTAAAGTGTGAAGGAATACCCTAATAACCGTTTGGTGTATTAGCGGAAAACATTAAACTCATGAAATGTTTAAAAGACATAAAGACGTACTTTTTGGTGTATTAGGCAACTTTTCCTTATTCACAAAAATTGGAGATATCTTGTGGGGGCAGCAGTTCAAAAATTTTAAATGTAAACTTTTATTGAATAGCACGTCATTGTAAAGGTCTTTTTAAGAGAAAAACAGTAAAAAACTATAACTTATAACAAGTTTATGCACATTTGTTTTGTGTAGTCTCAGATATTTTAAATGTAAACCCCTACAGAATAATATTTCATTTTAATGTCTTGTTAAAAAAAGACAGCGAATAATATAATATAAATATTTACAACAGGTTTATGCACATTTATTTTATGTAGTGTTTACACTTTTGTGTTTTGTGTTTGTATTCTGCGTTTTGTGTTAGTTTTGTTCAAACATTTAACTTCAAACATTTCACTAATACAACTTCATTGTTTATAGAATCTTAAAACTAAATTTTCTGTAATGACATAAATATGTCTAATTGACAAAGTTATTTAACACATTATTTATTTATATATATATATGTGTCATATTTGAAAATTTTATAAATATATTTTTAAAATTAGAAGGTCTAACATTAATAAATCAATAAGTAATTGTAAACCTTAACCAGATTTATTTCGTAATAAAACACTGTTTATTTTGCAAATAAAATATTTATAACCTTTACATTGTTTCATGGATTTACAAATACGCTTTAAAAATTACAGTGTTCTTTTTCCAGCTAGAAGAGATCAGCTGTAGCGTGCCTTCTTAGAGTGTCCAAACGTATAGTAAGGAGGAAATTAACAATTTTCACGGATCGATAATCACTCAACTGGACTTTCTGTTTATTGCTATCTCATGTACCAAACAGCCGTGATCGTCTAGTGGTTAGGACATTGCGTTGTGGCCGCAATAACCCAGGTTCGAATCCTGGTCACGGCAGGTAAATTTTTGTATAAATTATAATTTATAATATAGTTTTAAGAAATTTTACGTATACATAAAAGGAATGAAACTGTATTTCTTTTAACCACCGGAGATACAGAATTTTATTCATTGGTTTTCTATGATGTGATATAACAAATTCGTCAATGAATTTAAATCCAACGTCCGTTATAAATATTGAAAAACGACTATACAATAGAAATATTTGTCCAAAATAATTTGGAGCACTAATTATTCGCAATAAATAAAAATTGATTGCTTCAGCTATAACTTCTGAATAGTACTTGTAAAAGACATTTCTATAACCCATTAAAAATATTAATATAAATATTTGTAATTACAAAAGTATTTCAAATATTTAAATAACCTGGTTCTCTAAATTGTTTAAATTAAAAATTATAAACTTTTTAAAAAGCATTATTATGTAAAAAAAATTAATTTTACATATTATATGCTAACATTAATTTCGACTTTCGTCGTTAGTAAATTGATTTACTTGAAATTTCTTGTAACGTATACTCAAAATCAGCAATACGTATTTTTTTAATTGTAATAAATAACTCGATACATTTTTACAACATATTGATTGCCCTCTTCTTTTACCGACAAATATTCAAAATTTGGATACTTTTTTGATTTTCTTAATCATCACTTACTTTTTATGTAGACTTTAAAAAATATTTGTCAATCCGGTTTTGAGAAATATTTTCTCAGGCTTCCACTATTTGCCTTTTTGAAATACATTGCCCAATATCTTCCAAATTTGCATTTACGACTTAAAATTATGCTACTTAAAAACTTAGTTTTTGAGAAAGTTAGTTCTGTTTACAACATAGTATTTTTGTTTCGAAGTTGTTAACATTAAAATACGTAATTATCGCTCTAACTGTAAACAAAATTTGTAATTAGAAATTAAATTATGTAATTTACTTAAATACAATATTTTACATTATGACAAAAATGTCTGTGCTTTTATACTGCATAAATTCTCTAAAGCTTAAACTTCATCTAAACTGATCTCGTTTAGAGAAAGCATAAAGAAATTTGGAGAAATCGTTAAGAAAATCAAACTTGAGATTTTTTTTTAACAACACACACACACACACACACACACACACACACACACTAACCCTCATGCATCATGGAGGTTTCGTATCATGCTCACACAAACCTCAAGTGGAGGTCATTTCGAGCACCTGTTGTAATTTTTTTTTCTTTCTGTTTGTAGACGTTTTAGGCACCAACTGTGAATTTTGTTTTTTATTTATTTTCAAAATATACGTTTTCATATTTATTATTACCATTGTATTTTCTGTTCAAATCATGTATTCATTTTTAGCAGGAACTTGATTATTTTATGAAACAAGCAAAAAAAAAACAGTTACAGTATTTTATATAAAATTAAAAAGGAAACTTTTTTGTCTTTTGTGTTTATTTCATAAATCGATAGTTTTCGCGTTATTTAGATTAAAACATTTCAAAAACCTACATTTTGAAATTAGATGTTTGTTTATTTTTGTAATAGGTATTTATTTCAATAAGTACTGTTCCGAATTTCAACATAATTGGTTAAACCATTTTGGAAATAAAAATTATTTAGTGGAAAAACAAAACGAAGGTTTGCAGGAAAAGAAAGCATTTCCTGATCAATGTTTACAAAGAACTTTTTTTTATTTTCGGCAGTTTATTTTAAAAACACCCTGTATAAGCATTTTAATGAACTACTAAAACGTAACTTACGCGTATAAGATCAGTACTCATTTCAAAGTTCTTTGTCTGGATCTTATCAATATGGCCGCTCCAATAGCTCGTTTTCCAAACTTGCTAATAAAAAAGTCAAGGAAGAGAGGTATCAAGAAGATGTTATATTGAGCTTGACAACAATTCTGTGTTTTGAATTATTGTACCTAATAATGGAGTTGATTATTATAACCCAAACAAAAAAGCTGAACCGACATTAAAGAAAATTATTGAGGTCTGTTAAGTTACAGTTTATGGAGTTTGATAGAATGGACTGCATTTGAAAAGGAAAAGAAGTTCTAAGTAACAGGATCTGTGAACATTAAATGGTATTAGTGCATAAGTAATACGTGCGGTGTATAATTAATATACACACAAGACGTAATGCAACGAACATATTTGTCAAGCTAATTAATTGTTATGAAGGTTTTCATTAAGGGTGGTTCCAACCCCTTTACAAGGGTTACTTATTGCTACAATTAATCCAGCCCTGCTTATGTGCAACATTATTAACCGTTTTATAGCTGAGGCAATTAGTTTTGTGTTTTGGAAAATATTTTGTTATTAAATTAGAAATTCTAGTCCGACAATGGAGAAAGTTATGGCAAACAACCGATATAAATACGATTTCATTTCGTTTCGAACCGATGCGGACCCACAAATGCTCTCGCCCCCCCCCAGATCTACGACATATTTAAGTGTAATGCATTATTTTGGAAAATTCAGTTTTCACTAAATGTCCGTCTTTGGGTAATTTAGAAGTTTAACATGCTATGTGTGCCGAAAAAAATCGATTTAAATAAGTAGGTTAGACAAATTCGTTTTTCATAATAATTCCTTCAACGGCTTCAAAAAAGCTGTCATTTTGAAAATTTGACAGTTTATAGTGCTAAACCGCAAATTTTAATGCCGAATTTTACAGTTAAACTGGGTTTTCAAAAATTGTAAAATTAAAGAAATTATTACTGAAAATTTACTTTCGTCGCATCTGTTAAATTTGCTTGTCTGTGAGGTTTGCTCGTTTATAAGATTTGCTTGTCTGTAATATTTGCTCGTTTGTGAGATTTGCTCGTTTGTGAGATTTGCTCTTCTGTGGATTTTCTTGTCTGAGATTTACTCGTTTGTAAAATTTGCTCGTCTGTGAGATTGATTCGTCTGTGAGATTTGCTTGTTTCTAAGATTTCCTCGACTGTAAGATTAGCTCATCTGATATTTACTTGTCTGTGAGATTTGCTCGTCTGTGTGACTTAGATTATTTACATTATGAACTTTTATAGTAATAAATTGTGTATGCTTCTTAGAAATAATTTAACCATAAAACCCACGATGTTAGTCATGCAAATCAGTCAGAAACGGATCTAGTATTAGTACATTACACTAGTCGTGAGACAATACAGCTTAGTAACACGTGCTGCTCCTAACACTTAACGCAATCCGCTTGATTAAGTTCATACATTATTTACACTTCTTAACACTTCCTGCTGTTCCTTGGTACACTTAAGTACGTACACACATGAAGAAATTTGCAAACTTTATTGCAGATTCGGAACGTCTTTTAAAGTCATTCAATTTACTTCAGCTCTCTAATACAGAAAGCAATGATTTGTGGTGTGCCTACGTTTTTTTAAAACAGATTGGAGCAAATTATGCTTTGATACTGAAGTATTAAATAAATTATGCACACGACTATCTCGTTGAAAGGATGCAATCAGTCTAAACTGCGCATCTCAAAGTCACAGGTTTAGAATTGCAGTTGTTGCCTGTTAGGAATTAAAATTTTTATTTTAAACTTGTAAAAAGGGTACAGCCAAAAAATAAACACTATTGACAAAGACGCAGAAAAATTATGAAACTGCTGACATACTTCCTGTTATAAACAAACGGCATGTAGGCAGTAATTTAGATAAAAGTTTGGGGAAAAATTAGGTCGCGGTCAGTCGATTCTGAGGGGACCAGAGGGCTGTTCGGTGGCGTCGGGAAGTGACTGGTGCTTTGAGAAGATATTCCAGCCAGGCGGTGCTGGGGAGCAACGAATCGACAGTCCACGGGATAAGTAGACAGTTTTTGCGTACACGTCTTCCCCTTTTCTTGGGTAAAACAAATTGCGGCACAAGTTTCCGGAAAAGATTTTCGAACATTATTTCGGGGAAACCTTTGCAATCGGGTAATACAATTGTGTTCGTTCTTGGGTCGTACAAGTAGCCGAAACAATATAAGAAAATTGTAATATAAGTATTAAAAGACAAAATTAGTAACAAAGAAATTAACTTGATAATAAAGTCCAGTAATTTTCGTTACTTATTACAAAGTAACGATTTCCAGATGTTAAGAAATGAAGGTTTTATTTAATATTTTTTTTGCAAATCTGATTTGATTATTGTATAAAATCTGTCTAAATCAGCATTCACAAAATTTGGTTGAAAATAAAAAAAAATTAATCCTGACTCTTAGTATATAAATGTTTACTGATTTTTTATTATATATTACAGTTTTTTTCCAAATTAGCTACACTCACTGATTTTTGACACATGAACAAAATCTCATGATTCTATTTCCATAATTACGCCTTTTTCGTTCGTTTTAAATCCGATTTTTCGGAAAATAATTGAACACGAAAATGTTTGTCTAATGTTTTTTTAAAACGTTATTATTTTTAGAAACATTTTTCGAAATACAACTTAATTCGTTTTGCCCTCTTTGTAAACGTAGCCTATCCATAAATTAAAAAGATAATAATATTTAGGCAAAAGTTTAGCCGGTAGAAAATGTAAGACATAATTAAAAATAGATAAAGATTGGGACGGAGTAATTTCTTAACGAAGTAATTAAGACAATGATTTGCAACTTTTGAATTTGTTTTAACTTTCGATTCATTTTATGAACCCCAGTAAGATAAAGAAGAAGAATTGTGTTCGGTTGGTTAGCAACTGCTTCCGGTAGAATATTGTCACGTCTTACCTCGGAGTTTCGTTACTAAAAGTGGTAAAACAGGTTTTTTTGTATTGTTTTTAAAGTATAATAACCTGGGTGAAATTGTATTGCTTTTTGGTTAGAAAATGACCTGCAGGAGCGGTTATCATAGTACGATCCAAACCTGAGATCTGAGAGTCTTTAATTCTTTAGATCAGTTTTTGATGGGGTTATTAAAATTTATCTAGAGTATATAAACATGTTTTCTAGATAAATTCACTCGCGTTCAAAATTGTATCCAGATTTGACTCAACGTTGGCACGCAAATATATTTTGTTTGTAGCTTAGATAAGTTCGTTACTGAGGAAAATCTGTTAATTTAAAAATGGCTGACATTCAAAATCTTATATTTTTATTTTAGGCGTTTTTTAAAATTTTATTTTACAAAGAACTATGTAAATTAGCTTTTTTTCAATTTAAAAATCTAAAGTATTAATTTTATAAGATGTTGACGCTGGTGTAATGGTGAAATTAGATTTTCTAAAAACTTGTAAACTTGTAAAACTATTGTTGTGAGTTACTTGCAAGAGAGTTGAATTTAATTTTAATTTCATTTTTCACTTTTGTCTGATTTTCTGGAAATGTAATGTTATACAAAACCAGTTCAGTACCAACAATTACAGTAAAAACTAGTTTATGGAGGTAAAAGAAGCTGAAAAAATACACTTTTATCCAAAAAGAAACCGTAATTAATTTTGTGATACAGGAAAACTTAGTTATAAATATTTTGTATGGCAAATCCGGGGAAAAAGATTACACAACATAAGAAATATGTTTCTGTTTATTTTATAACTATAGAAACCATTTAAATAGGATGGTCATGAAAAATAAGTTTTGAATTTTGATGAGTATCCTATTTAGGGTAATTTTTCTAAAAATCACGCATATAAGTGGACGGTTTTGTAATGAAGATATTAATTCAAACATTACATTATAATTTCTTTCTTTGCAGATATTGTTTCTTACTTTTTTAATTTTAAGTACAACATTACTTGAAGTTTTATAATTTAATTTGTTTTGTTTTTATCAGATTTGCGCTAAATTCTTTTATTTGTTAAATAAATTATAAAACTTGTTATTGATTAAGAGTATGTCTTTTACTAGTTTACATTTAGGAAAAGTTAATAGACATTCTATGAATGAGTTTTAGAATAATCGTGCAATATTCATGCAGCTTTTATTTGCACTATTTTAAACAGATTAATAATTATTCCTTTTATTCAATTACTACGGTGACTTTAACACCATTAAGAACCAACTAAGTGATGTAAATTATAAAACCACAGTTCAGTAATCTAAAGAAACTTTCAACTTAATTCTTTTCTCGTGTTCAATTTACACGCGAAGTTTTGCCACAGCTGTGTTTGGCAACTGATAGAAGGAAAGACATCTTCCCCTCTTTGTCTGTCACTCAAGGCAGCCATGTTTCTGTCTCTTTTCCATTCGCTGTCGCTGACAGTGTCTTTACCTAGACGTTATTTAGAGCTCACTTCGCTCTGCAATAAAGTTTTTAGTGGGAACTGAGTTTAAAAAAAGGAAACAAATAATTTAAACAAAAGATAAAATTGTTTCAAACGTTTTAAAATCTTTCATATTATTGGGACAGTGATTTTTTCGAAAACAAAAATTTAATGTGAAACTGACTTACACTTAATAACTAACATTGCCAGTTATTAAAATTTCCTTAAAAAACACAATTTATATAATCAAATTGTTATTTACAATTATATATCTAGACTTATTCTACTAAAAAACATTTTCTGTTCAAATTTTAACCAATATAATATTTGACATCCAAGTATCAACATCCAGGCTAAACAGTTGAACTTTTAATTTACGATTAAAGTAAACAAAAAAGATCCGTTTTGGTTGCCCCGATGAACCAACCCCTGCTCTCAAGTCAGCGCGCGAAACCCATTTCCCGCCGCAATTTCATGCAAATTCCGCCAGAGCTCTCTAGCTCCGACACTAATGGATGCCAAACTCTGTCAATATTGAACATTACTCAACCACTTGGCAGCAAAGATAATTTACATTTATTACATAGAGTAACTGCGTTTATTGAGCATTGTTTTACCCTCTACTGCAATTACGTAAAGTATCCCCCGCCCCAACTACTCGTGAAAGAATTCTATCTCTGTTGAAGGGTGATTGGATGTAAACTCCAAACACAAAGGTTATTTTTGAACTTTGCTTTGGTAGCAATACAAGAAACGTATTCCAGGAACCATTAAAGGAATTAACAAGTTCTGACTGAAGTTAAGCAGAAGACAGAGCTTCAGGATCTTGAATTAATGAATGAATAGATTTCTAGTGATACAACGGCTCCCAAGACCTTTGTAAAGTATAAGCTTTTAATTTGTCTCACTGTCTATATTCCTGAGATGTTTAGTTACGACGCTTTCTCCTCAGTTATGTTCCTAGTCTCTTCATAACTTTAAGATCTGAAGAGAATTCACCATGGGCTTTCCTACGACGAGCCCTCAACACGCTTTGCTAATTCCCTATAAATTACTCTTTGCTTTGACCATTATCACGGATGTGTTGCTCTACTTGGCCAGCATTTTATTGTATTTTACATTTTTAATCTGTTGTTCCCACGAGTAGCTAGGGAAATAAAATCTGTCCATTCAGAGCTCCGCGTGCGTGTCTAAGGTAAAGACATACTGACAGGTCACCAGGTATGTCAGGGTTCCGATACACTCACCATCGTTCACTCCGTCGCTTTACTCTCTAGAGTTAGCCAAGCTATGTAGAGTAATGAATGTGCGTTTGTCTTGAGCAGATGAGTGAGATTAGTATTGGCTAAGGTACGGTAGGATCGCTAAATATATATTACAGGCACTTACGGAAAACTGCTCTATTTACATAACTTCCCCTCGTCTAATTTTGTATATATAGATGCATTTACTCCAGTTGTTTTAACCTTACTATTAACGCTGATCCATCGTCCTCATTAGCCTGAGTAAGTCCAGTTAATCGTCACAACAGTTTCTCAACCAAATTTTGATCAGTTTTAGAGTCGAGAAAGATCTTCCTGTTGTTGCAGTTAACGCAGGAAGAGAAGAGGGAACCAACGTAAAATATCTAACTGATTAACTCCATTTTCACCCTCACTATAAGCGTTACAAAATGCACTAACGTACATATGTAAGCTACATACGGACAAAACTTCATGTATACAAAGATGAGATCGGGATAATGTGACGAATTTCGGAACTCGCAAAGGCCTTTTACTTTCTCCCTCAAAGCTGCGATACTTCCACTTTAAGGAAGTCAAATAGAATATTTTACATTTTTTAATTTTATTTTTTTTGTCTCGGAAGGGCGGTTGCCCATTCACCTCCCCCCTTTAATCCGTCCTTTATTATAGGATCCTACCGGTAACCTGTCTTTGGGAGCAAACCATTTAGAAGTACGCATTTCTCTTCTGGTAATTCTGTTTGAAATACCAAGACGTGTTTACAGTAAACTTATTGGCGACTAAATGATCAATTATGTGTGAAACAATATTCCACTCTGTTGTTAATTATTTGTGAGAAATCTTTTACATTTAAACATACTCGTCTTTGATATTTGGTTATTCGCAATCATCGTAACATATTTCATTAAAATTTCCTCACAAGCAACTTCATAACAAATTAGTTAATTTTGAATCACATACTACCACCAGCCAGTATATATAACCATAGATAAACTATGAATGTCTTGAATAAGGTCTTTCTTTGTAAATCGCCGGCAAGACTTTTCCAGACCGATCACATGCTAAATAAATTTCGTGTGACAATATCTGCTCGTAGTGTGCCGTCGCTTTGCAGTCCGGAAGTCTTGTGTAAACGCAATAAGACGCCAGTTTCCGGTTCAAAGAACAGCTGTTTCATTCTCTGTTGAAATATAGACGTTCCGACCGAGTTACGGATTGCATTGAATGTGATTTGCCGCGCTGCAGCCCGGTAACCAATACCTCAGCGCTGGTAAATTCTGATTTAACGCGAAAGTCTGATTTAGATGTGCACTTTGCGTCGGCGTAATATTATGCTAAGCAATGTACAGGGTGTTAGTGAAATATGGCAAAGCCTTAACTCGATTACATACTGATGAAAGAAACACGAAATCAATGTTTTTCTTTAAAAAAAACGATACTACTATTTGTGGAATTCACTTAAATTTAGCCTGTTATCGTTTAAAAAGTATGACCCACTTAATAAAGTCTCGTGTGTGTATATATATATATATATATATATATATATATATATGTGTGTGTGTGTGTGTGTGTGTGTGTGTGTGTGTGTGTGTGTGTGTATGTTTTATATAATATTAATTTGTGGTGTCAAAAACTATAAATTAACTTTATGTACTTAGCAAAAACTGTATTATTTAACCATAAGGCAATGTTTGTGGATAAAATAATCACAACACGCGAATTGTTTACGCGATGGGAGTGAATTTCTCAACAACAAAAAATATATTATTTATTTGAAAATTTGGTTTAACCGTCGTAGAATTATAAACTTTTAATGTGCTTTGAATATTTATTTTCATTTTGTAAAGTCCCAATTTTCAGAAAACTATAAAGCCGGTTGGTCACCAAATGCGGATCGGAGTTTCGCTGAGCGGAGAGAACTAAGCAATAAAAACCTAGAATACTGTTTTCAACGTAAGTGCGGCCACTGAAAGCGTAACGGAGATGAATGGAGTCAAGCGGCATCGATACGCGACTCTGTCTAGGTTCGGTTTGAAACTGACTTCGCTTCCTCCCACCATGCTGACCACGCCTCCAAACTTATTATTTCTTGTTGGTTAGCTCATAGAATCCGTTACAGTAGGACTAAATATTTTAACTTAAAAGATACAAACGCTTTCATTTAACTGAACTTCCGTTTGCCGTTCAGCGCAGCACTATTATTTGGTGGCCTTAGATAAATAAATTAGTTGTTTTAGATTTAAAATAGCCGCCATTTTGTAATGACCGAACAGATATTGCTAGTTAAGGAACTTAACCAAACTATAAGTAATTTGTATGCCCTGCTGGAATCAAATATGACCAAAATTTGGTTTTGACTTACCGTTTAGGTTCTGGAGATCTATACAGACGTTCAAAAGAAATAAGAAGTATTTTGTTATTCCTACGGTATCTAAAAATACTTAAATTCTAAAAAAATTTAAATATTTCAATTAAACTGTATTAGTTTAATGTAAGTCGACATATCAGCATGAACAAACTGATTTGTACAAGTACAAAGTAGATGAAATACTTTACAAGTTCAAACAGTAAATAAATTTTCTCGTCGAACAACGCCTAATAATGAATGATGCGCTGTAAGAATTTATTGGACAAATGTCGAAGCAGATGGACGACGTTTATTTGATTGATTAGAACACGCGTGGTTTCGCCTAATTAATTACCCTCATCAGGGATTGAATAAACGATGAACCTACCGATTGATTGGAGCAGGTGATCAGTCACTGCACAACGAGGGCTGTTGTACCAGACGCGCGCCAGGTGATTTGTATATTTGTTTTATTGTTTTTTATTAAAAATTTCCGGATCATTGGCGCACCAAATTTTTCGTTCTTCAACAATTGAAACGTTCAGAAGAAGTAAATATTTTCTAAAGCGAAACACTACAAAAAGTGCTTCAAAAAACGATGATTGTGTTATAATGAAAATTTTCAATTTGTCAAGTTTTAACGCTAATTACGATAGTGTAAAAATACATTTAAAAAATGGAACGTACATTTTTTTTAATTGAATTGCCGCCATTTTGAAATTTCTTTACTACGTTTACTGGTTGACGAAGTAGTCTAAACATTAACAAAATCCTATTTTGCAAAGTTTGACTTTAGAAAACTTATCTTATTTAATGTTAGTTCCAAGCATGTCGGCAAAACGAAGCCTCTGACACTATTATTACTACTTCGAAGACTGCCGTAAAGCTCCAAGAAAACGATACACAGTATTAAATTTGTTATTTCTGTCGAAAGAAAAGAACTTAAAATTAGAAGCGTTAAGTAGATGTTTAGAGCTTAAGGCGTTTCTTTGGGTTTATTACAGTGATTGACTTTCGTCGAGATTTCATACCATTCGTTTTTAGTACCGTGACACCCATACTAATTGTTATAACCAACCTGCGATGTCTTTACAGGAATACTGGAAGAGTTAGTTGTCTGCTTCTGGATCACTCAGCAGTATTCTCTCGCTCCTCTCAAAGTCGGTAAGCTGCTGCTCAATCAAACACATCACCTGTCCCATTTTGGTGTAGAAAAAAAAGGAAAATTGTTAACAGTGCCATTTTCAAGTCACTTTTCTCAACTTTGACTCTACCGATTTTCAAAAATGTATTTCTATTCTTACCACTTGACCTGACTCTTAAGGTAATAGTACTGCTAACTATAAAGGAGTTTTTGTTTGTGAGATATGGGTACTTGAAAACCGATACTTGTAACCTGCAATATAATGATCTGGTGGGACGGAACGCTACCGCGTTTTTGATAAAATTACGACGTTTCGTCCTTACATGAATGCAGAAAGGTTCGTTTTCTAATTATGGAACACTCGAGCACCTTGCAGCCAAAGACTCTTCTGAAGTTTTCTCTTGTTCTTCACAAAAGTCAGCAGATTACAATATAGATTTAGATTCTACATTTTCTTACGTTTGCTAAACATTCCACTCGCTGTAATTAAAACATATTAATCCATCCTACTTGTAGAAGTTTGTATGTTAATTAGTGTCCGGAGACGAGTTTGTTTACACGGCCTCACTGGACAAATGGTTTTGTTACTCGAGTTTGAATGAGTTCTCTTTGATCACCATAACGCAGAGGATGGCATACTCCGATGTATGGCACATACTGGTTTCTGGATTAATAAAGAAAGGATTCTCGCATGGCGGTCATTGTCCCATTATTAACGAAACCATGTAGTCTAAGAATCCACAGGATAACTTCATACCATCTGTGATTGAAATATTTGCGTCCATCTAGTGCTTGAAAACAAAAGTTTTTTCATATTTTAGTGTGCAATGACTTTACAAATTGATATTGATACCTAAAGTAGGTCGACCAGTATATGTAAAGCACCTGTTCTTTTCACAGATATAGATCCAACTGTGAACTATATGAATGAATGAATTTTAGGTTCGACCTTTGTAGACCTATTTTGTTCCCTTTCTATATTCCTTAAATTCTCAGTTACGGAGACTTCCCCAGCACTAATCTCTTCATAAAGCCTAGAATTTGGAGAGAATATAAACTGAGTTACTTCCCCCACTTCTAACTGGTAACTTTCCGGTTCATTGTTAATGTGCTGGCAGATGTTTGTTCTGCTAATGTCCTTTCAATTTTTCTTCCTCTTGACACTCATTGCAGAAATTTTTCCAAATTCGGCCAAATTTTTGTTGCGCAGTGAGGTCTCGCTCATTTTATTTTATATTCTTATTCATGGGAACACCCATAAGTTGAAATTAGGTCCGCCAATACAGAGACCTTATTCATCAGTAAGGGCGTTACACTGGGAGATCACCCAGGTCTCCAACTGATATACCATTAGGCTGGTGCCATTCACTATATCAGCACAGATTACTTTATACTTTGGAGTTAGCCAGGTTATGTAAAGTAGTGAAAATGTGTGTGTGTGTTGAATAGATGAGTAATAGTAGTATGAGCTAGAGGTACGGTGGGATCGCTGAGCCCCATCAAATGTCTTCGCCAGGAATCAAACCTTTTGTCGGGAATTAGTTTTGACAGTTCATCCACGTTTTGCTGTCACGTTATATATCAACTTTTGTTAAATCTCATATTCAAAGCAAGACCAAAACCAGGATAATCCTAGTATGGACTGAGTTTTTACTTAACAAAAACTATTAATTTCCTCTGATCGACGACTGACCAACAAACTCCAATGATACACCGCTGTATCCATATTGCATTGCTTCTTCCTTTCTCATTAAGATTCATTACAAAGTGTTTTACGAGTATTTCGACCGAGAATTGTTAGTCAGCTGCTTTGATATTAGTGGATTACACGAAACGTCGGAGTTTCAAATATAGCCTAATAATAATGCATTCAACGTGTTTCGAAACAAAACAAAGTTGAACCGTTCACTGCAGCGATACGCCAGTGTCTGTTCGTTTCTTTAATCATCGCAGAAAAGCTCTTTAGTTGAGCGCAGAGAACCGTGATAAAAGGGTCTTTTGTATCTTTTAAAAATCTACTACACACTTTCTCACCAACAAACATGCACAAAAGATATGTCTTTCATGCGAAACGACTGCAGAGCCGTATTTGCAACGCAAAACCTCTCATAGAGCGTCACAAATAATCCAAAATGATTTTAAAATATTTTACATTCTGTTTACCTTTAATTTATTTTACTTTATAATAAAATTTTAATATTATAATTTGTGTTATCAAATAGGTACAATATGGCCGACAGGTTTCTTAGATTCTTAAGTATTCCTCTTAGTGTTCTTATTGCTTTTCTGTCTGGATTTTCTACCCTCCTTTAATAGTTTTCATTGGTAAAACAACTACATTTTTTGCAAAAAGTAACAACTTTTTCAGTATGATATTGCAAAAAGTAAATGTGAACCTTAAAGCCGGTTTAGACGAGGAGAGTTTCTTGTATCTAATATTTGAGAGAATAAATAAATGTCACTTAATTATACGATTATCTAAATTCATGTACGAAATAAGGGCTATACCTTCTTAGAAAAACGTTAAAGAGAAATTTAGACCAGAAGAATTTCTTTGAGAACTGTGCTTGTTGAGAAAATAGAACCTTCAAGATTTCGGGCGTTAAAATTTGCTCTAAAGCAAGTATGCAAAGCTGCAGACAACCAAACAAAGCGTATGAGATTGCAGGCAACCATGCAAAACGTATGAGATTGCAGGCAACCATGCAAAACGTATGAGATTGCGGACAACCATGCAAAGCGTATGAGATTGCGGACAACCATGCAAAGCATATGAGATTGCAGGCAACCATGCAAAACGTATAAGATTGTAGACAATCAAGCAAAGCGAACGAGATTGCGGACAACCATGAAAAGCGTATGGGAATGCAGGCAACCATGCAAAACGCATGAGATTGCAGGCAACCATGCAAAACGTATGAGATTACAGGCAACCGTGCAAAACGTATATGATTGCAGACAATCAAGCAAAGCGTACGAAATTGCGGACAACCAAACAAAGCGTATGAGATTGCAGGCAACCATGCAAAACGTATACGATTGCAGATAATCAAGCAAAGCGTACGAGATTGCGGACAACCATGCAAAGCGTATGAGATTGCAGGCAACCATGAAAAACGTATAAGATTGCAGACAATCAAGCAAAGCGTACGAGATTGCGGACAACCATGCAAAGGGTATGAGATTGCAGGCAACCATGCAAAACGTATAAGATTGCAGACAATCAAGCAAAACGTACGAGATTGCAGACAACTAAGCAAAATGTACGATATTACAGGCAACCATGCAACATGTATGATATAGCAAAAACCAAGACGTGTAAGATTGTAGAAAACCAAGCAAATTTTATGAGTTGCCATGAACTAAAATATTTAAACCAATATGTAAAACCAAAAAAGTAAAATTCTCCTACTCCTAATTTCTGTTTCTTTCCATATTCTAGAATTTTTTAATAGTACTCGTATATACTTCGTTTGACTGTAGCAGATGGCCGAAAATCCACACTAAACTGAATGTTAAAAAAACGTATGTTATTATTATTAATCGAAGTTTATTTTGGCTAATATCTCATCTAAAGCGTTGTAACCGTTTTACAGAAAATTTATATTATATATTATTATGCTATGTTGATATGTAACTCGAGTTACATGAGTTATGAGTTGTAATATGATAACTCGAATGTTTTATTGATATAAAATGTATCAAAATAATTAATTCGATTTAATCGATAATTAATTCGATAATAATCGAATTAGATATGATACACACGCATAACTTGCTTCAAACGGTTCTACTCAACTTTATTAATCTTTCGATAGGTTGTTGGTTTGTGTCTCTGACTGTCTGTTGCCTAGGTAGTCCTACCAGCGATGGTAATGCTTATTTTTCGACCATTTGCCAAGGGCAATTTGGAAAATGGATTTTGTGGCAACTCAGGAGGGTTCTGGCCCTAAGAAAGGCAATTAGGCGCGCTCCTTGGCCAAGTTATCCGCACGCCCATTGCTGTCTGTAAGTACTGACATGTTCAGGTATCGAGCTTAGGTTTACGGAGTAACGAAAAGTTTCGAGAGCTTGGGATTCATACACCAGCTTGGGATCAAAAACGCAGCTTCCACTTAATGAAACCTTGGTTTGCAAGACTCAATTGAATATTTTATATGAATTTTAAATGTTTGATTTATTTCACTAACTATTGTGTTTCAGCAACTCATGGCACTTTTAATTTAATCATAGATTATTAAATTATACTTCAAAAACGTCTTTAAAATATTTTTAAAACATTTTTTTTCTTTCCAGCTATATTCAAAAGGCACTGCTCACCCGAGCACCAGTTCCTGCGGTCCTCGACTACAAACCATGGAGTGCACATTGGCGTGCAATGTGCAAAGTAATTACAATTACTTTTACTTATGACAAAGCAGTGTCGCTTCACATAACTTTCTAAAATAAAATATTTATTGTTACATCGCTTTATGTTATAGAAGTGGAAGTGAATTTATGAAAAATAACATCACAGCACATAAAACAATACCATCTTTCTTAACTTACAATATTTTCTTGTACAAGTAAACACACACACACAACCAATTTTTTAATGTAGATTAATTCATACAAAACTCACTAAAAAAAATTAAAAAAATTATTAGTTAATAAAAAAAATTTCCGCCATATTCTTTGGTTTCGTTGAGTAAAAATTCCCTCAAAATTTATTTAACGAAAAAATTTTAAAAAAGCAACCTAACACTGATTTATTAGTAAGCTGAAAAAAATTCTCGCGAAATTGGCTTGTTTCGCCCAAAACGATTTCCACAAACATCTTTTCTTAAGCCAGAGAATTTCTAAAAGCAGACTAACTCGTTCATTATAGTTCAATAAAAAAAGTTCCCACCCAATCGCTTCGTTTCGCACAATGAAAATTCCCACAAAAATGTATCCTTAGGACAGAGAAATACTAAAAGCAAACTAACACAGATTTATTAGATCAATAAAAAAACGTTCACGCAAAATTGTCTTTTATCGTCCAATAAAAATTCCCAAACAAATATTTTCTTAAGCCATAGAATGTCTAAAAGCGAACTAACACAGATTTATTGGTACAGTAAAAAAATGTTCCCGCCAAATTGTCTTCTTTAGCGCAATATATATTCCCACAAAAAGGTTTTTTTAAGCGAGAAAAATTCTAAAAGATAATTAACACGAACTTACTAGTTCGATAATAAAAGTTCATGCGAAATTGTCTTGTATCACCCAATAAAAATTCCCACTGAAATGTTTTCTTTAGCCAGATAATTCCGAAAAACTTTCCCACCAAATTGTCTCGTATCGCCCAATAAACATTCCCATAAAAACATATTGTTAAGCCAGAACATTTTTAAAAGTTAATTAATAAGAATTTATTATAATACGAATTTATTAGTTAGATAAAAAATTGTTCGCACAAAATTATCTTATATCGTCCAATAAAAATTCCTACAAAAGTTTTCTTAAGAATGTATAAAAGCGAACTAACACGGATTTATTAGTTTAGATACAAAAAATTGTCGCGACATTTTGTTGTTTCGTTTAATAAAAATTCCAACAAAAGTTTTCTTACACCAGAGAATTTGTAAAAACAAATTAAAATGGATTTATTAGTTAAATAAAACAAGTTTGCGAAATTGTATTGTATCGCCCAATGAAAATTCCCACGAAATGTTTTCATAAGTCAGAGAATTTTTAATAGCGAATGGCAAAACCTTTATTTCGTATTAATTGTTTAAATTGAAATTGCTAAAATTAATTGTTTCACTTTATAATGTTAATTAATTTAAAGCGGAATATTTTTAGTAGTTTATTGACACTAATTCTAAACAGTCTATAATTCCCGCTAAATTGTCTTGTTTTGTCCAATAAACGAGGCACATCAAAAATGTTTTAATGATTACAATTTTTATTAAAGAATCGACACAGATATATTAATTAACTTCTATTAATATATTAATATATATATATATATATATATATATATATATATATATATATATATATATATATATATAAGAATTTAACACGTCTATTAAACTCTTCCGCCAAACCGTCTTGTTCTGCCCAGTAAAAATTTCCTTAAATAAAATCAATGGGTCACCACATATTAGTCATCATTTAATATCGAAGCCACATATAACATATTTGTTAATAATACCCGCAAACTGCAAAATTGTCTCATTTCGCACTTCAAAAAATTCCCGCCTAAAAAGATTGGATATTTTTTCTCTGAAGAATACAAGCTAAATTTAATATATATGTTTTATATTTTTCAGATTTGTGTTCTACAATGGCTTCAGCATCAAGAACATACATTCTTTTTTGTGGAATTGGTGTTATTTTTAAAAATAATAATGGCGATATTTACATATATTACAACGATGTTTAATTTGTATATGTATGTAAATTAACTTATCATTATATACAAATTTTAAATAAATGATTAAAACAAACAAATTTATTAATTTTCTCTTTTTGCCTTAATCTTCCATTATCCTCAGTCAGGTAACATTCTGTCCACCTATTCCATCGTGGAATATAAATTAACTATTCTTGGTAATTACTTTAAGCACTCCTTTGTCCAATGAAATCCAAGCATTGATTTAGTTAGTGACAACTAGAGTGCTGCACTTACTAGGACAGTAATATAATTGAATAAATCATTGATTTCATTGGTAAAAACAAGAATGGTTGCACCTACTAGGCCAAACCTATGTAGTTCGATAGAACAACTACCTCTTAATACCTTCTATTTACCTATTACTTCGAATTGTGGTTTGTGATTCAGGCTTGCAAGAAAAGCGGACCTGTATTGGAATCGCTAAATGACCTCCTTTAACATTCTATTTACCTGTTAGTTTTCATTACAAGTAAAATTTTCTGTAGTCAAATCTATCCGGCAAATAGAGTGTGTTAAGAGGTAG
The DNA here is from genome assembly GCA_022606455.1 of Callitettix versicolor. Lineage (NCBI taxonomy): Eukaryota > Metazoa > Arthropoda > Insecta > Hemiptera > Cercopidae > Callitettix > Callitettix versicolor. Next base: position 36,538,557 of record CM040185.1, on the reverse strand, counting down.
ATGTACCAGGAATTAAACTGATATAGTCTACGTTGATAGCTCATTTACCTGTTTTAACACTATATTTGCCTGTTGCTTTAAATTTTGTTTTAAGCCATACATCCAGCTTTTAAGAGGTCGTCTGTTCTGTGGTACTCCACTGAACTGGCAAACATTTTTACATTTTATGCCAGAATGTATTAAGGAAGTATAATGTCTTAAGAGGTAGCTGAACTAGTCCTTTGATAGTGGTTTCTTTAAACCACTGTTTCTAACCAAAAGTTATTTCAATTTATTGGCCAAGTAAGTGTTGCTATCTAGTTTCTATTACTGAAATCATTGTTTCAAATATTATTTCAATTTAGTGGCCTAGTAAGTGCCGCGCTCTGGTTGTCATCTACGAAATCATTGTTTTAGTTTTAAAAAACCAAATCAATGATATTAATTATGCTTTAAGGTAAGCCATCAAGGAAAATAATTAAATAAAATGTGTTTGAAAACAACAATTTTAATTGATAATTCTAGTAACATGTTATTGACAAAAATATAAAATACATATTAAACATATAACTGTTAAATAATAAATACATAAATATTACTTACATGATTTATTCATTGTTCATTAATTATTCACTTATATTTTAAACACTAATTTGCACAAAATTCATCCCGTCTTGTGATAAAGCTGCGGCCACATCACTGGATCTGGGAACAAAATTCGTGTTAATAGTTTTTTTAATAAAACATTGTTTTGAATTAAAAAAATATTGTAATGACACACATTTTATGAGACTGTTTTGTGTAAATTAATTTCCTTCGTTCATATTTACATAATTTTTGTAGAACTGTTTAGCCAAGTGTTAAATGATCTGGCAGAAATAAAAAGAACAGCTTTTAGTAGGCCAATTGTAAGCAATCGTAAAAATGTTTAAGGGAAAATGTTTGCAGACAAAACTGAGTTTCTGAAGTCTGAAGTTCTGTCAGTCATATTAAAACTTATTGGTAATGTTAATTAACGATACAGATTGTCCCGCTATTTGTTAAGATAACATTATGTTTGATAACTCATTTGAAAGTTTTTTTTTCATGTGGAAATGTGGTAAGATTTGACATGTTTTTACATGTTTTGCTTTCCAATATGCAGGAAAGATCTTTAAGAACAGAAAATATATAAAAATATTTTAAAAAATACTACAATTCAACATAAAAGACATTTAAAAACACAATTATACCTTAACAAATATCGGAGTAACTTATGTTATTAATTAACATTAACCTTTAAAAAAACAATATGGCCGATAACGTTCACAGACTCAACATTATTTTTCATTAGGATTTTTTCATGGCGTTCTGGTGGGAACAATTTACACCTTGCATTAATTTTTTCTCTTTGGAACGATATAGCCTACACTTTTCCACCATATTTGTACCGGCTCACTCCGAAAAACCTCCCGCCAAAAATATTTTAAAAGTAATAAGTTTATTGCAGGAATTATTTTGTGTAAAATTTATTACAAACATGTATCTGTAGGTTTATAATTGTGTGTGAAAAATAGGCTACTGCTACTTTATTGTGAAAGTTTATTAAGAAAATTTTAATCTAAAATCAAAGATTAACCAACTAAATTGCTCCCGTTAACGGAAAGAATATTTGCCGCTGGAAATATTAAGGATCTAAATATAAAATAGTATTTTCACTTTAATCTTACACATTTGAAAGTAATTTTCATTTATTGAGATAAACAATACAATTCCTTTATTTAATTATTAGGCAAAAAGAAGTAAAAAAATGTCGGTTATTGAACCAAAAATAAAAATCGTATATCATGTTTTCTCTTCATTTTTATTTTAATTACGATCATTTGTTCGAAAACACGAAAAATTAACACAGCTACTTTTTAACAACATAACCTGAAACTTATTATAGCCTTACTAGTATTGGTAATTAATTAATTGAAACAAGCTACAGCAATTATAGTAAAAGATCAGTTGTTTTATATTAATTAGTAACGATCAGATGATTTCATTGAACAGCTGATAGGCTATAATACATTTTACGTTATGTTGTTAAAAACTAGCTATGGTAATTTTTCGTGTTTTCAAACAGGTTACCGTAAATAAAATAAAAAGGAAGAGAAAACATGTATATGATTTTTATTTTTTATTCAATAACAGAAACTAGATTTTATTAGCAGTGGTAAATTACTTTTTCCGACAATTCGCAAACGTTCTTTCTGAAATCTTGTAAATTTGTTGAAATACGGTTACAATAAATCTAATGAGAATTTTGAAAACTGGAAAATCGTATTAAAACTGAATATGAGATACTGTAGTCGAAAATTGATTTTTCATTAAAAAAACTCAAACTCGATAGGTGTTTGTACGCTATTGAACAAATCACAGATCGTTCAGAAATCGTTAGAAACGTTTTTGTCTCTATGTACGAGATTTTACTTTTTTTTAACTTAAATAAGTATGAAAACAGAAGTTTAGTAACGTTGTTAAGTTATAGAGAACCTTCTAAATATAAAATGCACTCAATACGTTATTAGTATAAATAACAATCATTAATATTAGCTATACATATCTATATGTAATGCTGACCTACATAAATGTGACAATTTATTTATTTGCTTGTTAAATTTGTGGTTGTTATGTACTTAAATATATAATTTTTATCAATACGTATGCCCACAGTAGCCTGTGTTTTTAAAAATAATAAGGTTTTTGTTACAAATGTAAATAGATCTAATAATGTATCGAAATTTCCTCATTTTGAATAATTTGCCGTCTATTAAAGTCAAGATAATTAAACAGGGTTCAATGCTTTATGTATTTATGTCAATCCGTATGTACTTGTATAACCATTACTGCATATTATAAACAAATGTTGTATGATATCTTACTTTACATATGATGAATGCAGTTGTCGATTTCTGTGAAGACTAATGAAGACTCTGTGTTGGCGACCAATGTTGGTGAATGATATTGGTAACTAGTGCTGGTAATTGATGTTGGCACCAAGTACTATAGTGACTTTTGTATGTCAGAAATTATTGCTGTTGTCGAGGGTCCTTCCTTAATTTTCTAATGCAATCCTGAAAGAAATATTTTCATTAACTTTATGACAAAATAATCAGATGAACTTAACAATGGTGTACAACATCTCTGATAACACAAAACAAAATAAATAACAAGGCAATATATTTCCAATGATAAAATTTAGCAACTTGAATTTGTAACTCACAAGCGCTGTGACAAATAAAGTTCTTTACGAACAATAATGTGTTCAACACATATAGCCTACACAGTGGAGCCAGGATATCTGGAGGGCTATACGCATGCGCCACTAGATACTATTGTTGCTTACACATGAAATATCGGCTGTGCTCCCATCAGACCCTCACGTCACTGTTAAAAGTGTCATGTTATCACGATATGTTTTGTGTTTTTGAGCATGCGCTTTTCCGAACTAATTTCGTAAATCATTAAAGTAGTACTTCAAGGAATAATAGTCCTCGCAGTACATTTTGAATTAATTGCCGGGCCACCGCTCCACGACAGCGCTCTGACGCTTTCGTAACACTTTCCGTCAGTTTAACAGGTAACCGTAACATTCAGTAAAAGTGTTACTTCTCTTTCTCCATGAAGCGTTCGAAATCATTACATTTCTCGCCGTTCAGTCCATATTACAGAAACAGCCAGCAACTATCAGAGACCACCAAATTGAAATGAAAGAAAATATAAAAATCATATATATATATATATATATATATATATATATATTATATATATATATATATATATATATATATATATATATATGATATATATATATATGTGTGTGTGTGTGTGTGTGTCGTTCAAGCTTTATACAAGATAACTTCGTACTAAATTTGAAAACAATCGGTCAATGCGTTTGTCAAAAACTGCGCAACAAACACAAAATAAATGTCGAACGGTCGAATTGAAACAGATCTCGCATTGCTGGGTCAATAATGTTTTTTACGAACTGTAATTGTTAGTGCTTCAGTCACTTAAGTTTATAGTTAAATTATTTTACAGTATTAATTTCATACTGTTTTGTTATATTTATTTTACCGTATTAGGCTATATCGGTGCCTTTGTTTTTATCGTAATGTAAGTAGTACACTTCTTTTATTTCTTTTTGTCGTATTGTACATGATGCGTAATGTGACTATAACAACGTAATAAGCTTTAAAAACTGCGTAAATTGATATTTTAAGATATCAAATTTGAAATAAAATTTCAAAATAAACTTCTAACTGCAATCGTTGTTCATTTTCTTTGAAATTTTGAGTGTTAAAACGCTAATTTATGCTTATTTCTACTCTGATTATGACGAAACTTAAAAATTATAGATAAAAGTTATTGTCTGATATGTTTCTGTAGCGCTATTACAAAAATACATTATCTTATGCAAAGTTGCTTTTTGGGTATTGAAGTGACTCATTGTTGTTAGTTCTTGAAAACTCGTTGACGTCACGTCAGTTGAAAGTAGCTCGTCGCCATTATTGTTAATCCAAAAAAATTTTGATATTTACTTTACAAACTATATTTTTAAACAGGAAAACTTTTACATAATAATCCTTTTTTATTGTCTACCCTTTTAAACTCAGTTCCCACTAAAAACTTTATTGCAGAGCGAAGTGAGCTCTAAATAACGTCTAGGTAAAGACACTGTCAGCGACAGCGAATGGAAAAGAGACAGAAACATGGCTGCCTTGAGTGACAGACAAAGAGGGGAAGATGTCTTTCCTTCTATCAGTTGCCAAACACAGCTGTGGCAAAACTTCGCGGGTAAATTGAACACGAGAAAAGAATTACGTCGACTCGGATTAAGTTTGTGCACCGCAATAGTTTTTTACTCCGATAAAACTTTGATTAATTCAGTTCGCTCAAGTATTTTTAATTAAAAGGTGGGGCGTTTGAATGTTTATAATGCTGGTGATTTTCACACTTTGTCCAAATTAAGGAGGAAAAAAGTTGTATTCAAAATTTCAACCCTATAGTTTCCAACAAGTTCAGGAATTGTCGAGATTGCAGATCTACTCAATTTAAAATAAAAGGAATTAACAAGTCAAAAGTAGAATTTTAAATAATCGCTGCCTCGATGACGTGATGGAAGCGAATTTCCAAAAGTATTTTTTTATAAATAATCCTTTTTTAAAAAATTTTTTACCATCATCAAGTGCATTAAAATCTGCAGATATTGGGATTTTAAACTTACAAATTGCATTGAAAATACGCAAATAACCCTGACCATTAGATTAGATACTAGAGGATCTAAGCAACTGCAATCGACTGACCTATTGTGCAACTAAACCTCTTAAAATACCTAGCATATTAGTGCCCTTAATAAGTTCCAGCAACCCACCGACTATCTCACTCTGCTGAAGATCCCTAGGGTCTTGGAAACCAAAAAACCCTAGCCTCCTGCTAGCAAGAACCTCACAATCATAAATTATGTTAACTGAAGTTTCTTCCTCCTTCCTGCACAATCTGCACAAGGTTTCTCCGTGATACATTCCTATCCTATACATGTGGCACCCTCAGTCCACAGTGCCCTGTTATGAGCTCCATGATCCTCCAAAGTTGTGCTTTGCCCAGGACATCTGCTGTCCCTTTGAGTCTTCCAAAAGAAACCTTGCTTAAGAGACTTTTACTATGGGAATTCCCGTGAAGGTTATCCCATCTTACCTGGTGTTGATTTGTAATCCACCTGTTAATAGCGGACTTGGCCAACGATAGAAAAATCCCTAAAGCCTTATCAGGTCCGGTAAACTCAGATGCAGGTCCAAGTCCAACCAGTCGAAAATTAAAAAAAATATCCTGATTTTGTAAATAAAAAAATGATAATTTAGGTAATTATTTTAATTCTGATTACGACGGTGAAATCAGATTTTCAAAAAAATTTAGGAAAAAAACGCACGCACACACACACACACACATTATATATATATATATATATATATATATATATATATATATATATATATATATAATATTTTCTATATATATATATATATATATATATATATATATATATATATATATATATATATATATATATATATATATATAGAGAGAGAGAGAGAGAGAGAGAGAGAGAGAGAGAGAGAGAGCTATATTGGCTATTCTTACTCATTAATAATTAATGCTTATTTATTAATGCTCATTTTTCCTGTGGAACTTCACTAAGAATACAGTATAATTCGTATTTATAACTTTGACAAATAATTATCATTTTAAACTGATAATTTTTTTTAAAGTACAGTAATTTCAGTTATGAATCTTCATAAATTAAGTAATTTCATTAAAATCTGATAAACTGATTTTGAGAAATTAAACAGGACCTGTTACTTTTTTGTCAATGGTTGAGAGCTGGATTTATTATTTAAACGGGATAAGAGCGTGTGAGAAAGGTGTTCTGCAATAGTTATTGAATATTTATTTCACACGTTAAAGATTTATAAGCGTATGTGATCCATTAAAATATACCGTTAACAATTATTTATTTGTTTTTAAAACGATGCAATTAATTAGTCTTTTGTACGACGTATTTCCTTGAAAACTGTAATAACAGAATCGGTAATTATATTGTGACAAACTTGTATCATTTCTTTAGTAAATATTTCTTTTGCGAAACAAGTAAAGATTTCCTTTGATTACTGAATTTCATTCGGAAAGCTTTGAAGCGCAGCGAACCACTTTAATGCGATCAGCACCAAGTAAGATGTGTAAATTAATCAGCCACAGTACTTTTACTTAATGCTGTTCTCTCATTGGTGCACACAACTGTACATTCCAGGGCACGAAATGTATCGTCTGTGGGAATTGGATAACTTACACGTTGATAAATGTTAAACACTGAAACGGAATTTTACAGCATAACCATGGGAAATAATGTTAGGCAGAAAAATTTGTTTCATTGCGACAAATTTAAAGTAGTTAAATTCGTTCGGAGTTGGCCAGCCGGTCAAGAATGCGTTGTTTAAATAAGGCCAGGCAGAAAAACGATGGAATTAACATGCAAGGCTTTGCAAAGGTTAAAATAATACGTCTGCTGGACTTATAAAAATTTCGAATAAAATCCAGAAAAAAATTAAAATTTTTAAAAAATTGTCGAAATGAAATAATATTCTGTTGTAATAAACCCATGTTAATATAACATCAAGAATAAAAAATTTTATTTATAATTTTATAATTTATAATTTTATAATTTTATAATTTATAATTTTATAAATATTGACAAATAATGAAAATAATTACTTTAACTAAGAAGCATAAAAAATAAAGTTGTAACCATAGCATGTAGAGTAGAAATAAGAACATATATAATAGTGATTAAATTAGAAATAATAATAATTTAGAATGAACACTAATATATAAGAAAATATGGGTAATTAGCAAAAAATCGTGTTCGATGTTTGTGAAAAAAATAATACAGGGTGTAAATTGTTAACTAGGACAATGTTTCAAAATAGTTCATACGAAATATAAATTCATAAAATATAATGTTCTTAAGATAAAAGGTATCGGACAAAATAAAGAAAATAAAAGCCAAATTATTCAATTAAACTAATCATAATAAATAGATGAAAATTTTGCTTACTTAAAGAGATTTGGTTAAGTTAAATTTTTGTATTAAAATAATTCCAAAATTACTTATGATATGTCTTGTGATAAAATACATGAGTTAATGTTTATAAAAGTAGGATTAACAATAATAATTAAAATATTAAGGACATTATAAACAATTAAATCCTGAAAATTAGGTGCAAAAGAAATTAATACGAACTATACAATCAAAGTAAACAGTCCAAAACATAAAAACAGCAATATCTAATGAACAAAAAATGCTACGATCACGAATCGAACTTTACTGTAAATATGGAAACAAGACCGAGACAATAGTGCAAGAATCGTAAAAATCGGTCAAGACAGAAAAAAGTTATGCGATTTTCTTGATTTTAGGAATAGTAAAACGGAGTGAGCAAGGAAGCGGTAACTCGGTCGTAGAAAGGGAATACGTCAGCGGCTATCAGTTATACCAACACAATTGGATAAATAAGATAAAATAATTAACAAAAATGGGTTAATTATTATGTAAAAAAGTAGTTTTGAGATAGAAAAAGTACAAAGAAGGTTCAAGGTGAGAGGTGTCAAAGAGAAGTTGACATTCTCTCAGGTCCTGTGGCTGGTATATGCAAGAAGGGAAATTTGGAATTCCCTCAATTGCATAAAATTTGAGGTAAGCCGGCACTGGTTTGGAGGAATAGCAAGTGCAAGGTTGTGTTTTCAGGAAATTGCCCGGGGACCGGTTGATTCTCGTTCGCGTCTGACCAGATTAAATAATTGTAAAACATTAGAATTTAGGGAAAATAAAATAAAAGTCGACGACATAAATTAATAGGGAAAAAGTAAATAAGAAACATTGGTAGTCCAAAGCAGAGGCTACTAGACAAATAGGGAAAATTCGCGAAATAGAGTAAAATAATTGCAAGAAAAGTCGTAAGTAAGCGCTCGCGACAACCGGTACGTCGAGGACCACATCTACACTCTACCACCACCAGTGAACCAGGACATCCGCCATTTGTGAAAACCGGAGGACTTCACAAGTGGCCAGAAAACCCGTTCACTCAAATCAAAATCGCCCAGGAACATCTCGGGACAGCTGAATGAAGCAGGTAGTTAACAAATCCAGTAACCAATTCTAGCGTAATCAGTATTTGCTAATTCAGTGAATGAGTGAAAATTATCCATTAAAAAATTATCATAATTAATGAGAATTTATATAAAAATTAAAGTTGAGTAAGAGTAATCTATAACTGGAAATGAATTATAAAGTTCACATAAAAAGAACAAATCATTAAACTTAACTGAATAATTCATAAAGGACATTTGTTAAAAAAATAACAAATTAAATCCCAAAGCCTAAATTAAATGAAAGGGAAATAAAAAAATTAAAGTATAACCAAAAAGGTGTGAAATAAGGGGAAGAAAATATAATAATAAATAATTTAATCCTAAAACAGATGGAAATTAAGATATAAGCAATGGAATTGCAAGAATCATATTTCGTGAATCTCAAATCAAAGAGGTTAAGTTTATGTTTTGTTATTATTAAATTTAAGAGATAATATAAAGTAAGTTTGGTCAATCAAATAGTATTTGGTTTTATAATTTGACTGTGTAAAAATTAGACTAGATAAATATTTGTGGAAGTTATTTGAGTTGAATTTATGTTAAATTAAGATAAGTTCGGTATTATATAATAAGAAATCATATCGAATTAAGGCAAACCTATTAAAACTATATTGTAAGAATTTGAGAAAAAATTTAAATATTATTATTTTCATATGAAATGTATACTAAGATGGACATTTAATTTTGAAGAAATATATTAAAGTAAAATTTAAATAAAGAAATTGCATAATTTAATTAATTAAAAATCAATTTAAAATATTTTGAAACTTCCCTGAAGAAAAATTAGTGTATTAAATTAACCATTTGTAAGATCCATCCAACGAACTCGACGACCCGAGAAGAGTTATTTTAAAAGACGAATAACCAGTCCTGCATATAAGTGTCAATAATCTTATATTATTAATACTTCGGTTTTATGTAAAGTTGTCCGTAACAATCGTACCAAGAGGGTAACTGAGAGTCAACGCAGCAGGCAACAGTTGTCAATGAACAAACGAAATCGCTGGAAGTAACATACAACTGTGGCGTTTGAAATAGGTTACATCTTTTTGCATTTAATTACTCTGGAATTCTTGCTGATACCGTTGCAACACGTAAAGACACAAAAATGTGCATCAATATCCCATAGGAATATTTATCGACGAGAAATGTGTTAAATTTAGCGCACTCAACTGTCTCGCTCTCGTGATGAAAGCGAATTTCCCAAAATATTTGTATATCTTAAACTTCACTTGAAATTCTATTTCACTATTATAATTACCATTAAAATCTGCATTTATTAATCTTTTACACTTTAAAAATACAAAAATGAACCCTGATCGTAGTCAAAATCAATATCGTAATTTCATCGGATTTTGAAAATAAAAAATGCAAAATTATGATTTAGCAATTATGATCAGCATTTTTTCGCTGATTACGATGGTGAAATCATATTTTTAAAAACGTTTACCAAAAGTATCTTATGAGGTAGGCCTACTTTGTAAAACATAATAAAATTACCGTATTTTGGTATGCCGACAGGATATTTTTGAAATGCGACAGCGTTCGTTCCAATAGTTTGGTTTAGCACAGTCTTAAGGTCTATTTAAATTCTTACTCCCACTGTTCTTCTTCTATGCTTTTTTTCTCCTTGTGTTTACTCTTTCTTTTTTCATGATTCGGTGGTCAATACGGCTAAGTCACCTGTAAGTCTGCTGCATCTCTGAACTGAGCACCTTAAGGTTGTGGGTTCAAGATTCAATTCTGTCGTCCTAATTAGTCTAACTGCGTAAGTTATGGATGTCAGGCAGAAGAATACGAGTTTTGAAGATTTTAAATGACCTCCATTTTGCAACTGTTGAACGGAGTTTGCCGTGTACCTTGTCCGAACCGTTAACGTAACAGATTTCTGTGCCAAGTTTGAGTTCACGTTACAGCTCCAATACCAATTTTTCCAACGGATATAGTTAATAAATAGTGAGAACAGTACAAAATACTTAAAAGAACTGTTTGATAAAACACCCTGGAAAATTGAACAAAATGCCTTCAGTTCATCAGAAATGCTTGTTCATTTATATGCAGATTTCTACATCGAGTCAAATTTACATTTATTTTAATTATGTTTACGTGTAAATAGAAATATTTAACAAATCAACGTTGAGTCAGGTATACCGTAAGTTTATTTATGATAAAAATTTTAGTGAAATTATATCAATTGATTTTCAGTAATTAGATTGATTTTACAGCATAAGTTGTCAGCAGTAAAGTGTAAAGTGTAGGCTACGCGACGCCATTTAAATTTGCGTACAGCATTAAAGGAAACAAGTACACGCATTCATAACGGGCCAATCTTCGCTCCTGAGGTCAAAGCATTAATAACATTTAAAGCGTGTATTTAATTATACCCGTTTTTCGCGCTGCTTGACTTCAAAAGCCCTTTAAAATATTTTAATTACGGTCTCCTCTCTTCAGCGTCGCTTTAACTAACAAGAAACGTGCATCTCGTTGTCAAAAGCTAACCTTACGCTTTAATTAATTTAATTAGACTGTTTATAAATAATTAGTTAATAACAGACATATTTACTAATAGCAACTTCGGAACTACTTTCCATGATTACAAACAGTACTGAGTCAGGGTTATCAAGAAAATGCCGCTTTAATAGCTCATACTGGAAAACAGTACAGTAAGGCTATCGATATGGATATTTAATTAGGTTATGCTAATAACAATTTATGTATCAAATTTCTTAAAAACTTTAGTTTTGTCTTAATTTTCATTCTACAAAAGTTGTTTATTTTATTTTAGTGTACTTTGAAAATTACTGCATCAATTAATTACAATAGTCTAGCACCAAAATATTTTGTCCACACAGGCTGATGCTATCCGACATCCCCATTGTAGACTTGCCAATCAATCAGTTATTCAAAACGAAAGCTAGCAATCATGTAAATGCACGCCCATATTGTGCAACTTGCAGCTCCTCTTTATTTGGGAACCGCTGAACTGTGAATCGACTGCCGTAGTAAAATATCCTGCGTCAGTTAATTTCCTGGATCCTGGATCCTGACGTTCGGTTATTTGTTCCAGTTCTGTTTATAGTGCACTTTTGATAGATTAGTAATGTAACATATACTTAATAGCGCACTTTTGATCGATTATTAATGCACCATATACTTTATAACCTACTTTTGATCGATTAATGCAACATATACTTTTTAATGCACGTTTGATTGATTATTAATGCACCATATACTTTATAACCTACTTTTGATTTATTTTTTTTATTTACTTTTGGTTGTATTAATGCAACATATACTTTTTAATGCACGTTTGATTGATTATTAATGCACCATATACTTTATAACCTACTTTTGATTTATTTTTTTATTTACTTTTGGTTGTATTAATGTATACTTTTTTAATGTTTGATTGATTATTAATGCAACATATACTTTTAATGCACGTTTGATTGATTTATTAATGCACCATATACTTTATAACCTACTTTTGATATTTTTTATTTTGGTTGTATTAATAACATATACTTTTAATGCTTTTGATTGATTAGTAATATAACTTTTGACTGATTAGTAATATAACATATACTTTATAATTCACTTTTATTAGATTAGTAATGGAATATATATTTTAAAACCCACTTTTTAGTGATTAATAATATAACACGTACTTTATAGTCCACTTTTGATTGATTTTTAATGCATCATATATTTTTTAATGCATTTTCGATTGATTATTAATGCAACATATACTTTTAATACACTTTTGATTAATTATTAAAGTAACATATACTTTTTAATGTACTTTTGATTGATTATTAATATAACATAGCCTATACTTTATAAGGAACTTTTGACTGTTTTTTTTTTTTTTTTTTTTTTTTTTAACATCCAACTATTGTGCACACTTGGGCTAATGGAGACGATGGGATGATTCATAGCGTATGAAAATGCCAAGCCCTCGCTGGGAATCGAACCCGGGTCCTCGGGTGTGAAAGCCTAGTACGCTATCGTCTAGGCCATAGTACCGAGGCTGCTCTTGACTGATTATTAATGTAACATATACTTTACTGTTTGACGCTTGAAAAAGATTCAAATAATATTAATTAGCCTTAGTATTGGAATATGTAATCACAAAAGGGCGTGTTTTTCAGTTATTTAGATGATAGGTCTGAGATCGTGATATAACACGAAACCGTGCCATCGGTACAGTTTAAAAATTTAAGGACTACCGAAATGTACACACAATTAGTGTACGTTGAAGGATGCCTTTCAGCTTTCAGAGTATTATAAGACGCCATTTTAGAAACTGCAGGCAAAACTATGGTACCTTATTATTTCGCAAGCGTGTAAATCTGTCTGTCTGTCTGTCGGTGACGCATCTTTTACGATGTGCCGATGACTGTAAAAATTCTGTGAAAATGATCCTTGCAGTGGCTCAAACGCAAAAAGGAACGTTTATGGATAATTATGGGGCAAACTTTTAATGTTAAAAATATCATTTTAATTGTTGTAGCGTATCATTTGAAAGTAGAAGTAAAAATAATTTTTAATACTGTATATAGTTTTCGCACATAAAGCAGGCTGTGTAAAGTATAGGACACTCCACGATTGGTGTTTTAAAGGAAATACTTTGTACGTTTGTACCTGGATAGCACGCGTAAATAATGCATGAACCACAATCACACTGATTGTGTGTAAGTGTAAAGTTCGTGATTCTGTCACTGCGAGCAGCACTTGTCGCGTCTCCTATATTTATGAAGTATTTCTTTTCAACCCTCTGTAGATTGACAAAATGCAAACATTGTAACAACGGTAAAATGTGTTTTAGACCACCAACGTCCAAGATCACTAAAAGCTAATCTTAACAAAATTTAAGAAAATCTGTTAACCATTTTTTATAACTTCATAGAATAAAAATAATTAGACTTTGATATCATAACCGGTGAAAAATAAAAATAGTCGCGGCAAGCAACTGTCTCGTTGACGTGATGTAAGCGAAATTTTCTTTATTTTACCCTTTTTGGAAATTCTGATTTCACCCTTTCACCCCCTTAATCAGCTTAAAAGATGTATATACTAGCACTTTAAACTTACAAATTATATTGAAAATACAAAATGACAGACGTCAAATTAAATTTTAAAATTTCTAAATGCTAATATATGCAATTTTTAACGCTGATTGCAATGGTGAAATCGGATTTTCAAAACAATTTAAGATGAAAAAGATATACATTTTATTTATAACGTTTGAAACTGCCGCCATTTTGAAACTGTTTAAATCAAAATAGCAAATGTGAGCGTTTTAACACAAGCACAACAAACACACACACACACACACACACACACACACACACACACACACACACACACACACACACACACACACACACACACACACACACACACATATATATATATATATATATATATATATTCATCTTTTAACAAAGGTTATCTAGAGGTCAGGATCGATGTTCATTTCAAGTTTTCGTGTCTGGGTCTTAGCATGATGGCCGCTCCAAAGGCTAATTTTTCCAATGGAAATTTGCCAACAAGGACTTGATTAGATTAAAGGAACTACAATTCACCAAGTAAATGGAAAATCTTCACAATAAATAACAAATATCTTATCAAAACAGTAATGTGTATGGACAAAGTAAACAATAGATGACTGTGCCGCAGAGGTCCAAATTGGTTTCTTCCTCGCTCAAAAATCCTTACCCTCGGATCTAGTAGTAGTGGCCACCTCTTTTTTTTTGACAGAATTAAAAAAGTTTTAATATAATATTATATTTATTTTCAATTATAAATTCGAAAATATCTTATTTCTACATTGATTTGGCTGTTAGTACATAAATCAATGTATTTATTTATTTAGTGTCAATTAGGTAATGACACTAAATTTATTTTATTCTTTAAAAAATAAAGGTTTTTTCACACATCACCGTGATAGGCCTGACAACCGTGTCAATAAGGTTATGTAGTATTCTTAAAAAAAAAAAAGGTTTTTTCACACGTTACCGTGATAGGCCCAACAACCGTGTCAATAAGGTTATGTAGTATTCTTAAAAAAAAATAAAGGTTTTTTCACACGTTACCGTGATAGGCCCAACAACCGTGTCAGGATATGTAGTATTCTTTAAAATAATGTACAGGTTTTTTCACGCATCACCGTGTTAGGCCTAACAACCGTGTCAGTTTGGTTATGCAGTATTCTTTTAAAAAATGGGTTTCTTATCACCCAAAACCCGTGTTAGACGTATTTTATTGTTTTACTAATTTACAACACAGTACCGATTTTCGCCGGGTAGCAATTTTGAGGTTATGTTGGTCACTTTTATTTTCGATTTTTATAGTACTTCTCGTGATTTCATATTTTGAATTCTTGCTTTTGGGCACATAATAAAGCATTTTAGTAACAAAAATATCGAAAAATCCAGGATATGCTACACTGCATATTTACCATTTTTTCATACAATGTAATTACACAAATATATATACTACCTTACAATTGGCACTCTGCGTAGGGATTTTTTTACATTTAATATTGAAAATTCAACACAAAGTAACAAACTAAAGTCAGTTTTGAAAAAAAATTCAATTAAAATATTGAAAATGTTACATTAAAAGCAATAATTTTTCAATAAATAAAACACAGATTAAGATTCTTAAAATAGGATTGAATCTATGTTTATCTCAGGTACCTAAATCTCAGGTCCAGTAAATAACAGTAAATAACTGAAAAACTAATAATTATTTTGGGCTGGGTAAGTAGTATAATGACGTTTTGTAAAACGGGACAGCTAACACATGCCACAAAACTAAAAACTAATAATTATTTTGGGCTGGGTAAGTAGTATAATGACGTTTTGTAAAACGGGAATCGGCCTATGTGTATCTCAGACACTTAAACCATATTCGTACCAAATTTCATCTTAATTGGTCCAGTGGTTAAAGCGTGATTGAATAACAAACAAACAAACAAACTTTCAGAAATATAATATGAATTATATATATATATATATATATATGTGTGTGTGTGTGTGTGTGTGTTTGTTTGTGAAAACGTTTACTTAAAGAGGTTATATTAGAGCGCCGTTATAGTAAGACCCCAACTCATATACTTTACTAGTAGTAACACCAAATATATATTCAATTTGATTTTCATTTGACACGAAAATAGATTTTTGTAATAGTTTGGACAGGTTTCTTGTTGTGCAAAATGCATTAATTAGTTTAAAATTAACGATCATTTAGAGAGCAATTGCAAGGACATTCCGTCACAAAGATTAGTGGCGTATTTATTATAAAATGTTTACTCGGAGAGTTTTATTTTTCTACGATTAATCTGTACGTGTTCCTACCTGTATAAAAGTAGGTAGGACAATGGGCTAGGCTCGAGGCGTGTTTTTCAAAAAGCAGAATAAAAATGTAGCGTAGTCCGCTAACGAAGTGCTCAAGCGTTTCGTTAAGGGCATCTTGTAATTTGAAGAGAAACCTTTCTCGAGTGGCGGGTAGAATAAACATAGCGGCTCATACAAATAAATTACGCACAACGTTTCACAAGCACTGCAACATTTAAGACAAAAACACATTATTAAAAAGTCGCACGTTTCGTTAACTTAAAGAGCGAAAAATATACAAAATAATAGAGTTAATTATAATTCGAAAAAAATGAGAATATTGCCTATTATTGCAAAATATTTGTGCAATCTTTATCACGTTAATTTTAATTATTGGGCACAGCTCAGAAGCAGCCGCACAATACTAATTGGCCGCTTTATTCCAAAAATTTCGATTAAAAAACAACAGAAAAGCTATTGTAAAGCGTTTGGCTCATATTTAGTCTTCTATTTACTCCTGAACAGTTAACTCATTTTTCTTACATTTTCTTACATTCAATTCACTTATGAATTATTATATTACTATATAATTTTTATTAATAATATTCTTCTTTGTTTGTTTCACTCAAATTTGGGGTACACTAAATCAATCACTTTTTAATGTTCTGTGCCTTCCTCGTAGCAAAGTATTGCTTCATTCGTTGTGATCTTGCTTTTCTTTCTTCGTCAGAGATTTGGATCGTTCGCTTGGATTTGACTTTGCTTTGAAACCGTTGTTTCTTGTCCTTGGTTATTGTTTTGGCTGTATTAATAATATTAATATACTATTATTATATTATTAATATTATAATATAATATTAATATAATATATTACTATATACTAGTAATTACTACATTATTTTTTTACTCGGACATATGCCAACGTTTGTGTACATAAAGCAATACACAACTTACGGATCATCAATCGTTCTCGACTGTTTATTCAGACATTTGTCATTGTTTTTGTACATAAAGCAATACACAACTTACGGATCATCACTGGTTCTTGACTGTATATTCAGACATTTGTCATTGTTTTTGTACATAAAGCAATACACAACTTACGGATCATCACTGGTTCTCGACTGTTTATTCAGACATTTGTCATTGTTTTTGTACATAAAGCAATTCACAACTTACGGATCATCACTGGTTCTCGACTGTTTATTCAGACATTTGTCATCGTTTTTGTACATAAAGCAATACACGACGTACGGATCATCACTGGTTCTTGACTGTATATTCAGACATTTGTCATTGTTTTTGTACATAAAGCAATACACAACTTACGGATCATCACTGGTTCTCGACTGTTTATTCAGACATTTGTCATTGTTTTTGTACATAAAGCAATACACAACTTACGGATCATCACTGGTTCTCGACTGTTTATTCAGACATTTGTCATCGTTTTTGTACATAAAGCAATACACAACTTACGGATCATCACTGGTTCTTGACTGTATATTCAGACATTTGTCATTGTTTTTGTACATAAAGCAATACACAACTTACGGATCATCACTGGTTCTCGACTGTTTATTCAGACATTTGTCATCGTTTTTGTACATAAAGCAATACAAGACGTACGGATCATCACTGGTTCTTGACTGTATATTCAGACATTTGACAAAGTTTGTGTACGTAAAGCAATACACGACGTACGGATCATCACTGGTTCTTGACTGTATATTCAGACATTTGACAAAGTTTGTGTACGTAAAGCAATACACGACGTACGGATCATCACTGGTTCTTGACTGTATATTCAGACATTTGACAAAGTTTGTGTACGTAAAGCAATACACGACGTACGGATCATCACTGGTTCTTGACTGTATATTCAGACATTTGCCAAAGTTTGTGTACGTAAAGCAATACACGACGTACGGATCATCACTGGTTCTTGACTGTATATTCAGACATTTGTCAAAGTTGTGTACGTAAAGCAATACACGACGTACGGATCATCACTGGTTCTTGACTGTATATTCAGACATTTGCACGTAAAGCAATACACGACGTACGGATCATCACTGGTTCTTGACTGTATATTCAGACATTTGTCATCGTTTGTGTACGTAAAGCAATACACGACGTACGGATCATCACTGGTTCTTGACTGTATATTCAGACATTTGTCAAAGTTTGTGTACGTAAAGCAATACACGACGTACGGATCATCACTGGTTCTTGACTGTATATTCAGACATTTGACAAAGTTTGTGTACGTAAAGCAATACACGACGTACGGATCATCACTGGTTCTTGACTGTATATTCAGACATTTGACAAAGTTTGTGTACGTAAAGCAATACACGACGTACGGATCATCACTGGTTCTTGACTGTATATTCAGACATTTGCCAAAGTTTGTGTACGTAAAGCAATACACGACGTACGGATCATCACTGGTTCTTGACTGTATATTCAGACATTTGACAAAGTTTGTGTACGTAAAGCAATACACGACGTACGGATCATCACTGGTTCTTGACTGTATATTCAGACATTTGACAAAGTTTGTGTACGTAAAGCAATACACGACGTACGGATCATCACTGGTTCTTGACTGTATATTCAGACATTTGCCAAAGTTTGTGTACGTAAAGCAATACACGACGTACGGATCATCACTGGTTCTTGACTGTATATTCAGACATTTGCCAAAGTTTGTGTACGTAAAGCAATACACGACGTACGGATCATCACTGGTTCTTGACTGTATATTCAGACATTTGACAAAGTTTGTGTACGTAAAGCAATACACGACGTACGGATCATCACTGGTTCTTGACTGTATATTCAGACATTTGACAAAGTTTGTGTACGTAAAGCAATACACGACGTACGGATCATCACTGGTTCTTGACTGTATATTCAGACATTTGCCAAAGTTTGTGTACGTAAAGCAATACACGACGTACGGATCATCATCACTGGTTCTTGACTGTATATTCAGACATTTGCCAAAGTTTGTGTACGTAAAGCAATACACGACGTACGGATCATCACTGGTTCTTGACTGTATATTCAGACATTTGAAAAAGTTTGTGTACGTAAAGCAATACACGACGTACGGATCATCACTGGTTCTTGACTGTATATTCAGACATTTGACAAAGTTTGTGTACGTAAAGCAATACACGACGTACGGATCATCACTGGTTCTTGACTGTATATTCAGACATTTGACAAAGTTTGTGTACGTAAAGCAATACACGACGTACGGATCATCACTGGTTCTTGACTGTATATTCAGACATTTGACAAAGTTTGTGTACGTAAAGCAATACACGACGTACGGATCATCACTGGTTCTTGACTGTATATTCAGACATTTGACAAAGTTTGTGTACGTAAAGCAATACACGACGTACGGATCATCACTGGTTCTTGACTGTATATTCAGACATTTGACAAAGTTTGTGTACGTAAAGCAATACACGACGTACGGATCATCACTGGTTCTTGACTGTATATTCAGACATTTGACAAAGTTTGTGTACGTAAAGCGCACAAGTTTGTGTGAAATTAACACGACGTACGGATCATTACTCGTTATCGACTGTTTATACGGATATTTGTCATCGTTTGTGTATACAAATGAATACACGATAGTTCGTGTGTGTGTGTGTGTGTGTGTGTGTGTGTGTGTGTGTGTGTGTGTGTGTGTGTGTGTGTGTGTGTGTGTGTGTGTGTGTGTGTGTGTGTGAACTCATTTTATAAATAAAACTCTCGAAATGTCGTTCATTGCTTTAGATTATCGAACAAATAGTATTAATAATATTATTAATAAGTATTAATAATTAATAATATAATAATACTTATTAATAATATTAATATAGAGTTGATACATGTTCTATCATTAAATTTATTGCTGCGAATTTTCACACCAAAATCGAATACATTTATTTAAAGCAATCCAAACTTTTGTAAATTTAAATCTAGATTTTACTTCAAAACCGGTTTTTGCACAACAGCCATATTTTGTAAGTACCTCATTTAAAAAAATATCCTTAGACAAACTTGGTTCAAAGGAAATTAGAAAACTACAACTAAAAAACAATTATTTTCCTTATATGTAATTTACAGCCTCAAATACCCATTTACTTCAAAACGGATTACAGTAATTACAAAAGGCGTTTACCGAACAATTTATTTCTAAAGTCATTGTAAAACTGAACACGAGAACGAACTGAACAATTTAGAAAATATGTTGATACTGGGTGACTTTAATGAATGGTATCAATAAAGGAATGCTTAGGACTGTGGTGCGAGTGGAATACTAAGTACCTGAGTTTGCATTTTGTAAAATAAGGAGACTTTAAGAGGAGGATATGTAATGAGTTCAGATCTTTGTAAGGGTTAAATAAGAAGGGAAGAAGCGAATAAGAGTATTCATCTATGCTCGCTATGTTTTATTTCTTTTGTAAGGGTTCAGTAGTAAACTTTAATAATTTAAAACACATAACATTATAGGATTATTTGTAACTACAAAACCTATAAAACTTTATAGGTTTGAACTGTCAGCTATTAAACCACTCGGTGCAGATAGAGTGAAAATCTAAAGATTACCGTAGTATACTCAAAAGTTTAGATTTTTATGAATTTAGTAAATAATATATTTAATAAAATAAGCATGCAGAAAAATTCAATTGCATTTATTAAATATAAATTATCTAATTAAAGACATAATTATAAAACATTACAAATTTAAAAAAATACGTTACTACATTTTACGTAATGAAGAAAAATTATAATGACAAATATAATTATTAGTAAATTATTTGATTATTGTGTATACGCTATTGTTTTCTTAGTAGATTTTCACTGCAAAATGAGCAAGTGGAGTGGTATTAAGGAAGATCTAGACCAGGGACCTTGAAATGAATGTTTTATCTGACTTTAGGTGACTTTTTCAAGATGGTTATTTTTTTATAATTAACGATATATATACAGTGCGTGCGCGCGCACATTTACGTTCTTGATTGCGATCCGATTTGATTCAAACTTGACAAAAAATTAATTTCAATAACGGCGTTAACTAGTTCGTTGCCCTAACAGTTTCAAAATAACAACCATTGTAAATCTTTTAAAAAATAAAAACTTTTTTGTCTTATACTTTTTTTTAAATCTTATTTCCCTACTACAACCACCATTAAAATCTGCACAAATTAGCATTTGAAACTTAATTTAAAACACATAAGTTATTTTGAGAGTTGATCAGAGTTGATTTACGCATATTCAATGCAGTTAAAAACATTTTAATTACTCCCTGTAAATGTGGCTTAGAGATCCGAATCGGTGCTCATTTCAAGGTCAGGGTAAAAAAGCGTAACTGTGATGTGAAACTGAAAAGTCTGTGAAGTATGGCACTAATATATTTGGAATAAAAATGAATTGAACTCTCTATGAAGTTGCGAAAAGTAAAAAATAAAAAATATCCCCAGGTAAACAATATTTCCTGTTTTCTTGCATACAGTGTTCTGCTCATTCTTTACGCAATAAAAGAACGAGAAAATTAGTTTTGTCAAGTTGGTACAAGTGTGGAGTTTGTAGGCGGAAATTAGGATCTTATTTGCTCCGCTCTAAAAATGTAATCCAAGTTTTATTTTTATTTAATTTAGAGACAAGATGTGACTTTCGTATACGTAAGAAAAGTCATTCTGGAGACTCGTTTCAAGGCGGATTAGAACAGTAGTTCGTACTTTTTTTTGCAAGAAAACGTAACATCAGCTATAATGTTTGAACTTGGTTTCAGTATTGAAAACGGGCGATTGTTAGTCTGTTGATAATACTCATCTATCGTTAAACAACAAGGGGCTGAATTTCATTAGCGACTTATTTTAGCACGTATCATGTTTTAGATCTGATTGCGTGATGTTTATATTGATACGTAACAATGTATTTCGCGCGGCGGAAATCTCATACTAAATTAATTATAATTAAAAAGTATTGTGTTTAACCCCGGGATCCAACGGATAACCTTGCGCGTGTGAGGTGAACGTGATAACCACTACACTACGGAAACTTCGAAGAAGTTTGACCGATTTAAGTACATAAAATGAGTTGTTAATTTAATTATTATTAATTAATTAGATCAATTATTAAAATATCAGTTTTTTTACATCAATTCGTACAGATTAGTTAATTTCATCGAAGAGCTGATAGGCTATAATAAGTCTCAGGTTATGTTGTTAAAAAACTAGTTATTTATTTGTCGTATTTTCGAACAAATTATCGTAATTAAAATAAAAAGTAAGAAGAGAAAACATGATACATGATTTTTATTTTTGGTTCAATAACAGACAATTTTTATTTACCATTGTCGGACTACCAATGATAAAGTGAGTCAAAGCTACAGTTTTAATAAACGATAAAACCCAAGATTAAAAGTGTAATAAAGACAAAATAATTTTAAAACAGAATAACACCAAAGCGACGGCAGGTAACACAAAACCTAACGTGTTTCATTTCGTACAATAAATACAAAAGTCAACAACAATTCTAGTAGTCCTGTTACTTATGTACCGTTATACTCGTACGTTAACTGAACTTTGAGAAACGTTTTCTCTTGTTCGACTTTCCGATAAAACACTAGAAGTGTATTTTGAACAATAGCTATCAAAACATGTAGAACTTAAAAAACTTTACAAATCTAAAAGATTGTTTCCATTTATTTCTAAGCGTTTTCATGAAACGACCGACAAAGAGACAATTCCATAACATAAAGGGATTGTTAAAAACATGCAATTTATCATGCATGCATTCTCTTCTCTTTTTATTTTCGTTTCCTAAACAACTGTCAACAAATATGAAAAGCATTTAAATTGTTAAAAACATTGTGCATTTACATTGTTAAACAATGCCAGTTAAACTATTGTGGTTCTAAAATAATAATTACAAATTTATTAAAAAGCATTACTGAGTATTTCCGTTGCTAAACAATATTCGACGAAGATGCATTGCCTGTCGTATAAAGATACAAAGGTTGCATGTCTTGTCGTAACAAAGGCATGCAAGACTATTTATATTGTTATATTATTCAATAAGGCTATACAGTCGCATGCTACACTATATGCATTGTTAAGCGCCCATGCTCTGTAACTGTCTCAGGAATTATTTATTTTCTAAAAATAAAAAAAACTAATGAACGCTATTTGCATTATTTAATAATGCTCAAAAAGGCTTCATAGCCGTCTGAGAAAGTATTTATATTCTACAAAACATCTACAATTCTCGACAATATTATGTTAAATTATTTGCTTTCTTAAACAAAGCTCTATAACCTCCAGAGAAAGTATTTACGGCGTTAAATACTTCTAAAAAACACATCAACAAGGCTCTACAAATGATTCCTCATCAAGACATATTGCTAAAAACGGGTTTGTTAGATTATGTTCACCCTCTTAAATAGGGGTTGCTTATTACTGCTATAAATTCAACCCTACTTAGGTGACAAACACTTCACCCTTACAATCCTGATGAGATAGTCTTTGTTTGCGTTTAGCTTGTATTACATTATGGAAAAAAACTTTAACAGAAGTAAGCAGCTGTATTGCTGACGTTACGGAAGCAAATTTCCAAAAAGTAACAATCTCACAATCATTTTTTTAAAGTTGTTATATAATTATAAAGTAGTTGTGTTATTTGCACTGTTTATTCTGTTACTTGTGTATATGAAAGCAATACACGTGTTCCTGTCTGTTACGGTATCTCGTATTATGTAAATTTTTTGAGTTTTTTTCTTAATTTTGAAGTGACTACTTCATATCGCAGGGTATGGGTGTATGTTTTGCACGGGGGAAAAATTCAGTTTGCCGTCACGGTCGCTATAACACATCCATACGCGCACTCTAGTGAACATTATTATTACAAACATTATTACAACACTTTTTTTAGTAATTAATACAATGTATTTTTGAAGTGAAAACTTGTACGGTCGCGGTTGACAAGACGTAGGTATAAACTTTGCTTTCGTGTCACACTTGAATCCTTAATGCATACCTCACAGCATATAGGCCTATTGTTCTTGCCTGTATACAGACTGGTTATGTTCATTGTTCTTATTAATTTTTAAAATGTGTATTTTCTAAATTTGTGAAGTTAAATTATTTAATTTATATGACATGTACCAATTTTTAAATACCAGAATCTCAAATATTGCATTTACTATTATACTGACATAGTCTATCTGTCAAAAATAGTGTTATAAACTGATTAATTATTAAAGTCGCTTATATAGCATAACATACTCAAATTCACAGCCTGTGACAATTTCAGTAAATTTTAAGTTGTGTACCTAAGTAGACAACTTCAATTTGTCTACTTAACAAGTAGAAGTAGAAGAGTAATTCACTCAACGCGAATTTAATAAGGAAATAATTTTCAAGAGATGCCCTTTCCTACATGCATCTAATTTTTTATAAAAATAATTAAATTAATAACAGTGAAAAAGTATACAGTCAGGCGTGCCAAAAGAAGTCACTTCAGACCCGCACTGCTTATGTTTTTTAATATTTTAAAGGTTTAATCTATCTAATCTTTTGTACTACTTATTTTAAGTTAGACAATTTAGAACATGAGCTGATCTATACTCCAGAAATGTCGTGTATTTTTTCATAAGCAAAAATGACGACAAATGGCCGAATAAATAAAAATAATAAAACTTATTACTGTAAATAAAATGTGTGTGTGTGTGTGTGTGTGTGTGCGTGTGTGTGTGTGTGTGCGTGTGCGTGTGTGCGTGTGTGCGTGTGTGCGTGTGTGCTTGTGTGCGTGTGCGTGTGTGCGTGTGGACGAAGGAACTGGAGCGCCTAATGTTGCCTTCAAACACGAAATATTCCACGCACTCTAACCTAACAACACCCGTACTTTCCGCATGATTGCGTCCTTCCCGGCCCTTGATGTGTGCCGGGTGATGAAAGGGCTTCGTCCTCAGTGAACCAGAACACCTTCCCTACGTGATGCTTGATTGGCGTCTGCAGTATTTTGGGAAATGTTTGCTGCCGCAACAAACGCCGTGAAAACGATTTGCCCGACTCGCGGAAAACAACGCAGGTCGCTGTTTGTAATGCAAAATTTTGTGGTTGTTGAAAGAAAATAAGTTGTGCAAACGCGTTACGAAAAACCTCTCAACTATTTAATTACTTAAAAGAGGTTTAAATGATGCAACGAAATAAAATAAGTTGTAATTGTTTCACGAAAAAGCCGTTTGCTTATCGACCTAAACTTAGAAAAAAAAACTTCGAAATTTGTCCATCGGTTTAACACAAATGTTGATCAATTGTGAAACTTCATCGTCTAAGTTGAAGAAATATAGTAAATATATGGATACAAAAGAAAACTATCAGTCTTTGTGTTTTAATTTACTATAAATTTAAGCCTCTTTTATTACAATTTTGAACAATCAAATTTTTTTCTATTTTATTTCGAAGGTGCTAACGAACAAAAATTTTAATAAAATCTGATGAATTGATTTTGTACTTTTTGTTGGTAGTCCTTTAACAGACCCCTTTACACACATAAGCCCTACGTTCTCGTTACTTTAATAAGTAATTGTACTTTCGCTATTTTAATTTCAATGAACTTTTTTATCTTCAATTCAAACATGTCTTCTTAACTTTTAGTCAAGGCGTAGTGAAATGTTATGTAAATTAAATTGCATGCATCTACAATTAAAAAATAAATAATTCGGTTGTCAACAATTTCGAGTAAAACCATTAAACCGATTTAATGAAAAATCACATTTTTGTTAATTTTTATAAACGGTGCTTGAAAAAAAATACGAAGCGAGCCTCCTGGTAGTATATGATTTGACATACAATTTCTTTGAGAAACAACGAATCATTTGCTTTTCATGAAACAAAATCGTATCTCACGGAGATAAGATGTGGAAAGAAAGTCTGAATTAATGTTTGAAATCCAGTTCTAAAATATTAATATAGGCTACAGAATATAATTTGTACAGTTATACCGCTAACTCATTTTGACAATTTATTAAGAAGAGTAACTTCCAAAACCTAAAAAAAATGGTGTCTACCTCATTTCTACCCCAAGCCTATGCCAAATATATTATCATTCACTATCGTACCTCAAAAGACGTTCGCGAGCCCTTTCCCTACAAAATACCTCTCTATTCTTTTTCTCAGTGACTTTTTCTGTGACCACATTAGCGAGTTTAACTGTTTCACAAGTATTCTTTGAACTGTGTTCACCCAGTGTAAGTAGTACGTCGTGGCCTACTCTGCTACCAAATGTGCCTGAGACTTAAGCTTCCAAAAGAACGGTCACTGTTCAGTGGAGTTTTTAGATTTAATAATTCCCAGTTTCTTCCTTACGTAACATAACGCACTCACAAAACAACAACCCACGAAAGACAAGGAAGATATTCGACGAGTTGAAGTTGAAATTTTCTAAGAAAAAATTGTTTAAGCAGAAAAATTATAAAAAATGTCAATGAACAACAGGATGGGAATGTAAGAATTAAACTGATTCTACCCTTAGGCCGGACGGCAACCAACTGCGTAGCGGAGTTGTACTGAGCTGAGCGAGTGAATTAGACCGAGCGGAGTAGAACTGATTAAAATGTAGATGAACGACAACTGGAAGCGGTGTTCAGTCAGTTTATAGAACGCTTTGTAATCTTTAAAATCTACATATATAAGCCTAATCTATCGGTAACGACTATATTTAATAACCGTAACCTAGGCAACGGTGACCCAGGTAACGAAAAATAATAAGTTTGGAGGCGTAGTCTGCGTGGAGGGGAAGCGGAGTAAACTTCAAAGCCGAACTTAGACTGAGTCGAAGCAACATGGAGTGGACCCCACTCACCTCCATTACGCTTACAGTGGTAGCTGCACCAACATTAAAAACAACAGGTTATGCTTTGCAACTCCACACTGCATTTGATTGTCATCCGACCTTAATCACAATAAATCTACCTGACGTAGCGATTTTCAATACGTTGCGTTAATGAATTTAATTACAGTGTTGAATATTTTATACGTTACAGTCACAATTTACTTCAGTATGTTTCAGGGAGTTACAGACAGACTAAAACGAACCTAAGTCTGCTTGGTGATGGGTATACGGATTATTAATTTAACTCAAAATTAAAACTCGGAAAATCGATCTGCCAACTCAGTGTTAAGTTTTTCGTAAATATTTTTTAAAACACAACAGAAAAGGTTTTTTTAAGTGTTCCTTGAAGCTACACCACTTTATTACTAATCATGTATTAAAAGCAAAGTAGTTTGAGTTACGAAAATTATTTTAAAAACCAGTTTCAGTGCAACATTTCAGTTAAGCTATAAAATCATAAATATGGTTTTGCGCTTAAAAAAGCACCCCAAAAAACTCAGCCCTACTGGAACCCACTCGATTCGTGTTTTCCAGCCCGCTTTCCCCTATGATGGGTTTGTGAACCTACAGCTTTTGACACTTTCGGTTGAGATACCCGACCGCCACCCTCGACCATCGA
This sequence comes from Callitettix versicolor, assembly GCA_022606455.1. Lineage (NCBI taxonomy): Eukaryota > Metazoa > Arthropoda > Insecta > Hemiptera > Cercopidae > Callitettix > Callitettix versicolor. Next base: position 36,510,978 of record CM040185.1, on the reverse strand, counting down.
GCAGTTAGTGTAAATCAACGAGGGGCACAGAGAGCTATGCATTAATTGTTACTGGGGGGACGGTTTTTGTCTGTAATTTACTGCGAATGAGAGGCTTCATGACAGTGCGCATTTTTTTAAAGGATATTAACAAGGGAGCACTTGTTTCGGGTGAGACGCTGCTTCGATAGGGGTGAAGTGCCATGTTGTAGGGCTGTTAACAGTTAAACAAATAGTTGAATTTTGAAATTAAAAACATATTTCTTTTCGGACAAAACGTGACAGATTAAATAATCGCCATACATTAATATTAAGTTTCTTTAAAAATATAATTAACTGTTTAATGTACAAGCTTATGTAAATCAATTGACTTTTCTTCCATATTTTTTTACAAAATTTACATTCAAAGTAAGGCAGGTCTTAATCAAAAATCTTATTTACCGGACATTTTCAAAATAAACATTTCTGTCATTCAGTGTTGAACACTACCGCCATTATTTTCGTAAAATTATCAACCGTGTAAATTTGCGCGTGCGCAGTTCGAAGTTGTCTGCCGCCACAAATGCCATATAGGCTAATACTGACACAAATTTCCATCCTTCATCTTTGAAACAAGACCAAGATGGCGGCGCTATTTATATTTTCAGTCAATGTATTTAACTTAATATTATTTCGTTGAATTAATGAATTACTTTGTAGGGTTACTATTGCACTGCGACCTTTGTACATCTATTGTGACTTCTTCAGTACTAGTCTCTTCATAAAGTCTAGGATTTGGAGAGAAGTCAAGGTGGATAACTCTACCATTTCCAATTTGTTACTTCCCAGTTCCTTATTAAGATGATTTCAGATCCTTGATATGCTAATTCTCTTTCAATTTGTCTTTATCTTGACCCTTATTACAGAGGATTTTTTCTTGTACAGTGATATCAGCTGATTCTATTTTACATTCTTACCAATGAGAAAAGCCAAAAGTAGCTAGGAAAATTAGGGCTGCCCATATAGCTCCCTGCAAGCATGTGTAAGCCTAAGTATTCTTAGAAGTCGCCAGGTATCCCAGAGCTCTGTTTGATACACAATTAGGCCGGTGTCAATTATTCTATCACAACACGAGTCGATTTACATTTTTAGAGCTAGCCAAGTTATGTAGAGTAGTGAATGTGTGTGTGTGTGTGTGTGTGTGTGTGTGTGTGTGTGTGTGTGTGTGTGTGTGTGTGTGTGTGTGTGTGTGTGTGTGTGTGTGTGTGTGTGTGTGTGTGTGTGTGTGTGTGTGTGTGTGTGTGTGTGTGTGTGTGTGTGTCTTGAGTATATGAGCGAGAGTAGTATGAGCTAGAGGTAATGTTGGATTATTAAACCCAAGCTGGTCACTTTATCCGGAAATATGATTTCGACAGAAATTCAGGAAGATTAGCTATCTACACGAAACATCGAATTTAGATAGTTTTTAAAATATAAAACACAAATCTTTATGATTAAATTATAATACAACTTATTGGTTTAAATTTATCAATCAGAATCAGTTCATTTGACTTTCTCTAGATATTGTTCAATTATAAAGATTCATAGTTTAAATCTATGTTCCAAATCCCAACAAAAAAATGTAGCATTCTATTTTCCGATATTTCGATTCAAATAAAAAGCTTTAAAAAAACTTTAGTTTCATAACAATTTAGACAAATTCAACTCCCAATAAAATCCGTTAATCTTTTTTAAAATGTCTGCATCTAAATACTAAACATTTGTAACGTCTGAATTCGTCAATGATATGCAATAATTGGCATTTTAATTTTAAAATTTCATTTGAAAATGCGAAAATGATTGTGATTATTGTTTAAAATACTAACCTAAAAACTAACTTGAAAATACTAATTTAAACAAACTAGGACCTTTCAGAACCTATCCTAAACGTCAAGATGACTCTATGGAAATAGATCAATTTCCAATAAAAAATCACTAAAAATGTTACTTTATCTTCACAATTACTTAGCAGAGTAGACATCAAATAACAAAAAAACAGCACTTTATCTACTGTACCAGAGAACAACGTGCACGCGCATGCGCGCGCTCCAATCTTATCGCTACCCGCCTCGGCTAAGACTTCCTTTATACAAAATCCCAATCCTCTTACCCGTTGTCAGACAAACCACCCTTATTTCAGAGGGATGTATTCCTGAATGTATGAATCTTATTTGGCTCAAGGGTAGATCTGTTTCGGCAGTGTTGCCATCATCCTTTCCTTTAAATGACGACAGTGAACTACTTGTTATTTAAATTAAGTGAGTACATAACAATTTTACTTCCTGAATTCGTTAATTAAGTTTTAAAAAGCTAAAATCAATGAGATTTTTTCGCTATCCATTTGTAATTTGATAACGAGCTTTTCACTAAATTTGATAATTTCTTTTAACATCTTTACTTTAATGAAGTAAAATTTCGTTTTTTCTCGTTTAATTGTCACAGCAATCAGAAACAAAAAAGTAGGTCTAACGGATACAAAAGTTTAGGTGCGCACAATGTGACCGAACGTAACCTGTCCGTTTATTATCGGGAATCCCTGCAGGCTTAATGAACTCATATCGCAGTATCGTACGTAAACTTTGTTAGAAACAAAGTGTACTTCGTCACACAGCAATTAATGAACGTTCCATGGTACTATTTTAAATGTTTCTTACATTTTAAATGCTTTAATCGAATCCACTTAGTTTCCTTTAGCACATGACCTTAGTGGTATCAACTTTTGGTTGAAGTTCGTGAAACTG